>CM023481.1:346090094-346679871 GCA_013339685.2 Hyalomma asiaticum | reverse complement strand
AAAGCAACTCCTAAACAGAGGCGACAAAGAAGCGAAGCTCCGCGTCGAGTAGTCCGGAAGGAGGGCGGAGTTCCATGTATGGGTTGAGTTGATGAATTCTTGTATGTCTGATTCTTGGTGAGCTCTACTACGTCATAGACTGCGTTTCCAGGTGTCGAAGCTGCCTTGCAGCATCAGTCCTACACTGCGTAATTGGAACGCTGTGAGCTTCTTGGTGTGCTGTACACGAGCAGCGATATCTACAAAATCATTGCCGTGGATTCCGCAATGAGTAGGAAGCCACTGAAGGTCAACCTCGTGGTCTTTTTGACTGAGTTCGTGGTGATGCTTCACGATGTCGTATACGTGAGCTGTTAAAGACATCCGTGCCTTATAACTGACTGCATGTACTATAATGCAGTTTTTGATACAGAAAACGCAGTCTGTGGACCGCTGAGTGTTGGCAGAGGCAGGCGGTTACATGAAACGGTCTGTTCTCTCTAGTTAGCTTACGTGGAATTCGAAAATTGAGACAATTGAGCAGTACAGGGCAGAATATGATACCATAGACAAGCTTGTAAAGAAATATCAGCGTGATTTCGCCGGCAGTGAAGTGATGGCAGTCATAGTATTACAACAGTAAGAGCAACAACCAGAGTTATTTCTAGCGAATCGATGGGGATATGTATTTGCTTAGGGTTCCTTTTTTTAATCGCTCAGTGATGCTGCTTTTGTAACTATAAATGACATTTCAGATCTCAGGCGCATACGCAAGTTCAGGAAGACAAACTGCTGTGTACAAATGGAGGAAAGGTACAGGAGGCCTAAACTCTCTAAATGTTCTGCAAACACAGCCGAGAGAACGAAAACCCCGCATAGCAGCACGCTTTCAGCAGAAAAGTGTAAGGTGGTATCAAAGAGAACACCGACATCGTTGATCTGACAAACTTTGCATAACAGCACAGAACTGGTGGAGTGTGAAAATGACGCGCTACATGTTTGCAGCTGGAACTCGTGATTTCAATTTTTGAAGTATTCAGAGAAAGGCTATCGCTTTTGCACCAGTCACAAAAAGAACACAAATATGACTCAAGCAAGCGACGGTCAGTCGTTAATTGAATGAATTTCCTCGAATATATCGATATCATAGGCATACATAGGGAAAGGAGAATTCCTAATGGCACAATAAGCGTCATTAACATAAATTAGAAAGAGGAGTGGGCCCAATACCAACCCTTTACGGACCCCACTTATCACTTTGCGCACAGAAGACGTTTATACCATGATCTACCATGAAGACAGCTGTGAAGGAGATTCACAGCTGAAGAGTCAACATCAAAGCGCGTCAGTTTACCCACAAGGAGCGAGGGACTGACTACGTCAAAGCTTTTTCTAAATTCACAGTTAGTGGTGCCAACTTGTCTGTGAGATATGAGCATGGAGATCGGCGTCATGAAAGTAGCAAGATATATATATATATATATATATATATATATAATATATATATATATATTATATATATATATAGGAGATGAGTAGTAGTAATATATATATATATATATATATATATATATATATCTATATATATATGTTTGGTGTGTGTGTGGTGTGTGTGGTTGAGCGGCCGGCGAGAATACCAGAATACCATGTTGATTAGGTATCAATGAGCTTTTCCCGTGAAAGGACAGTACGTTTGTGAAGAGCAGCTAAAATATCATCGATGTGGGCACAGAGAAGAGATACCGGGCGGTAATTCGAGACAAGAGAGAGAGAGAGATGAAGAGAAAGGCAGGGAGGTTAACCAGATATTAGACTCCGGATAAGTTTTACAGGCAGACATTACAACTCGAAATGCACGAGCAGTTTTCCACACGCTAGGAAGTGTGTAAGTATGCAGACAGTTACCAAATGTAGTAGTCAGCACTGGTACAAGTGCTTTTGGTACTGCTGAGGGGATGCCATCTCGGATGCAGTAATAATAATAATAATAATAATAATAATAATAATAATAATAATAATAATAATAATAATAATAATAACAATAATAATAATAATAATAATAATAATAATACTTTCATATTATTGAACAGTCTGAAAGTGCTCCGATACCGATTCCCTTAGCCTGGTACTTGTCCTGCCGACCTCTAACGCTAGTTCGCATGCGTCAGTGCAAGAATGATTTTTCACAGCCTTCCTCGACATGCCAATTGGGGTGCGCACCGAGTAGCCGCTGTTATCGATGTTTATCTCGCTTGGCAAACAGTGAGTATGGCGTGTGTGCATGCCACTGTTTCCGGCCTGGAAGACGGGTTCAACGCAGGTCACCGTCACCGCCCCCGCCACGTTGGCGGCTGCACCCGAGCCACGAACGGTCATCAGACGAGTCACCGCGGTACACTGACCTCGAAAGTGCCGCGCCGTAATTTGACAAGGCCGAGCAACAGGGGCCGCCACCATTAACAACTCTCGCCGTCCACGGAGCAACGGCTCTTCCACGGACAAGGAACGGAGCATGAGCGGGGCACGCATATTGATGCCCATCGGGGAAACCCCTTCGCGTCGGGGAAAATGACTGTCATTTGGGGGACCCGACGGCGGCTCGCAGGTGGCAGCGGTGCTGGGCGACGCCTGGAAATTTGGGTGAACGGGCATTACGTGAGCGCCGGGGCATTGCAACGGTTCTTCGCGGAGCCGCACGCCGTCGTCGTCGTCGAGAATGCTAATGGCGCCGCTAACATCCTGGCTCCCTGCGAGCAGCGGTGGCACGGCCGAAAGAGGGAGATGCGCTCCGTGTGCACGCAAGGAGAAGAGCACGAAACGGAAGCTCGGGTAGTTCAACGGCCTTTAATTCCCAGATGCGATGGACTTTCCGGCACACATGAGCCTACGGAAAAAAATTAATAATAAATCTAGTTTTGACAGGCATAGCGTGTACGCCTGTCTGCAGGTATTTTAGTTAACCGTACCACGCTCGTACACGTTGCCTCTAACTCGGAAAAAGTTTTACCGACGCTCTTTGTTCGTAAGATGTCCTTGCGAATGGCCGATTTACGCTTTGACTGAAACTTGTTCTTGCGAACAATCACAGCGTAACACTTTCTTTGTGAATGTAGGGCTGCGGATTCTCTCAACATTATTTTCAGTTTTTTTCGCACCACACGCGCGCTCACAACGAGAACCGTAAGAAAGGCCGAAGCGAAATAATCGTCAACATGGAAACGAGCCTTGGCGAGTGCAGGGTTGATGATAATAATTTCTGGGCTTTTACGTCCCAGAACTACGATGTGATTATATGAGAGAAGCTGTAGTGGAAGGCTCCGGACAATTTCGTCTACCTGGGGTTCTTTTAAAGCGCACTGACATCGCACAGTACACGGGCCTTCGCCTCCTTGGAAATGCGGCAGCCGCGGTTGGGACTCGAATCTCGCGACCTTCGGGTCAGCAGTCGAGTGCAATTAGCCACTAGACCGCCGCGGTGTGTCATAGCGTTATTGGCCTGCGAAGCTCGAGGTAGCGGAATCAAATCCTCACCACGGTGGCCGCATTTTTCACGGGCTCGAAATATAGCCCCTCCTCCCACCCATTTACAAGAAAGAAAAGAGAGAGAGAGAAGCAGCCATATATTTAGATTGAAGTGGTCGTTAAACAAAGCTAGGTAGTCAAAATTACCTCGGAGCTTTTCAGCTACGGATCCGTCTCATAATCACATCATAGCTGTGACACGTAAAAAACCCATAGGTTATTATCAATGTGGAAACAAGCGGCACCGATTAGGTTTCGGAATGTGGCATGAAATTCCTATGTAAAACTGCGGCAATTGAAGTTTAGAAGCGCGGCCTTGAACATTCTCAATCTTGCGCTTTGACAAGTAGAGCAGGCGAGTTGAGTCCGGACCTACAGAGGTGGGTGACTCCTCGCGACCGAATGGATACATCGTTAAAGGCTCATAGAATGTCGCTCACACATGGAAAATAAATGTTCCAAGCGTGGTGACATGAGAGTTAAATAGACAGTAAATGTAACTGTAGCAGGATACAACTAAAGAAGAAACGGCAGTTGGAATCAAAGGCAGGTGGATGGACCGCGCGATTCGGTGTTACTCCTCCAGTCGCTCAACATAGGCAAACGAAATCACTGTCTTGCGACGTTTTTGAAAATAGCGTTATGTTTGATGCTTTTGGTACACGCGGTAGAATGTGTTGCGGAAGAGACGTGGACAAAAAAAAAAAAAAAATTAGCCCTTCTTGCCCTAGTGGTGCAGGACTGGAAGCAACAGCGGAGCTAGTGTTCGGCCTAGCTTCTTCTGATGAGCTTAGCTTCAGTCAGTCTGAGTTTGTTCAATCAAATGACACATAAAAATGGTTACAAATATATTTGGACCGTTAACCTGTGGGGCAAGCTATCGGTCCATCCAACACATGAGTTTGCAATGAGTATGTTGGGATCAGAGGTGTGGTAAATATGAATTGTGAATGTGTAAACAAATGCAATAATAAGGTGGATTCAGTGGCATATTGTATCTATTTAAGTACACATCTCAGTACAATGCCTGCAATACTTAAAATACACAAACAATAGAAGAACAATTAAACGCACACATTGTAAATGTACAAGAGATCGTGGTGTCAGATCGTGGTACCATCTTAACAAACTGCGTGGCTTTGGTGATAACACGTCACGTGACTATACGCTGTTTCACTAGTTCCGTGCAGCGCAGCGAAGGCTATGAGACCATCCAGCGCATAATTGTTCCGAAGCGATACGAAATGCCAGTGTTCAGACACGCACTTGCGAGCCGCTACTGCCAATAGAGGCCCCGCTTGATCTTCCTCCTCCTCTTTCCAAGGCTGTAGCTGCCACTGCACCGTTCGTCATTGGCGGATAACAAGCCGCGGAAGGACACGTTTAACACGTGTACGCCCTCCGGATTGACCGAACAGGCCTGTAGCTGCTACAGTGATGTACGGAACTTCCGAAACAGACTATAGTTGTTACGTGATTTTACGTGGTTTCAGTGACGTGACTAGCTGTTACATTATTTTACGTGGTTTTGACGGGAACACGTACTAGCCGTTACGTGGTTTTAAGTGGTTTAGATCACGTGGGTAGCTGTTACGTGGTCATGTAAAGCAGTGCCCAAGCTAGGCGAGGTGAGGTGGAGCAGTGGCAGGCGTTGATCTGGAAGGTGTTGCTGACGTGGTGGTCTGACAACCAGCGCGCCCTCGCTTTCCTCCAGTCCAGGCGTGTATGAAACGGCTTGGACGTGTGGCGTTGTCGAAGAATAACTTTCGCGTATTGTAGACCAACCTGAGACTTCTTTTCAACAGCGAAGTTGGCCATTATGTGTACGCCTAAATGACCATCACAGAAAAAGCGAACATGCACTTCTTCTATTAAATGCCCAATGTGCGGCATTTGCGTGCGCACTTCTTTCTGTTGCGCTCATGCTTTCAGCCCCACTACCGCATAAAGAAGGATGCGTTCTATCAGACTCTATAGCAAAATAACAGCTCCAAAGCTCTGCCTAGCTTCGCCGAGCCGTGCCACCGGATGCCTGCCGGAAGTGATGTCACCGCGCGTCCGCGTCGCCGGCGCTGCGACAGAGTGCCCCGCTTCTCCGCGCCGAGCACTTCGCCATAGGGATGGTAAAATCTATGAACGATTAATCGATTAAACGTACACCGTTAATCGATTAATCGTCATCGATTTCTCCCTTTCAATTAATTGAATTAATCGATTAAAGCTCCTCGATTAATCGATTGCGGCACCACCTCCCCCCCCCCCCCCCCCCCCTTCCGAACCCAACGCCGCCCCTTGGGCGGAGCGCATGATTGCGAGGCGCGTGACGCCGAGACGCAGATGTCGAATGCATAGTTATACGCAAGTAGAAGGAGCCCGGAGCCGCAGGCGGCCATACCCCATAGAGCTAGAAATGAACGCAGCCCGATCTCCGTCGCCTACACCGTTTTATTTAAATTCCAGATTTTACTTGCTTCTTCTGTAAGTGCCACATTGTAATATGAGCTGCTTATTTCTTGACCGTTTCAGTTCGTATTGCCATTGTATTTTCCTCCTTAGCGAATTAAAGATTATTTGTCACCAATCAAAGAGAGAGAGATAATCTATTGGGACGTAGAGAGGGTGCCCTGATCTAGTACGCCCGGCCTTCTACTCTACTTTGGGGACAACGCAGCAGGGGAAAAGAGCGATGAAGCATGATGATGAGGGTAAGAATGAGTGATCCATACATACATAATAGGACATGACCGCTTGCGCAAAGGGGACATGGACTCTAGTAATCATTTTTCATTTCGCTTGATACCAACTAGCCCAACTGTCTGCCTTAACGCCTATGTACCCCTTGATAACTGTAATGCTAGCTTTCCTGCAATGCACTTAGCCCCAACTTATCGCAGCTATTCACTTCTGCAAAACAGCGTACTATGACACGGAAAATGTCAACTCAGCTTTCTTGATATAAACACTCATAATAGTCAAACCCCAGCACGTGTAACTGGGACTTCGCCTCCACTTGAAACGTTACAGGGGCCGCCATTAGTTTGGCGAATATGCTGTGCAGGGAAACGCACTCGAGGATTATGAAAAAGATCTAATAGTCGCATAATGGAAAGAAACCACTTTAGCTGCATTTAAGTCTAATAGTCGCTTTCCATAATCCGCAACTTTGCGCAATGGTATACCGAACGTCTAGCATCCAGTCCATTTCTATTGAAAAAAATGGCCTTGTAGTATTTGGTAATTCTGTATGGTCGCCTAATTCGGGTGAAATACAGCTTTCATCTATTGCTTGTACTCCCGTGTCAGCCAGCCTATAGAGGCCGCCGTCTATTGCTGTGGCACGAACGGAGGACAGTCGCGAAATACTGTTCTCTAATCTCTGATACATTAAGGCCCGTGCACACTGGCGGAAAAACGCTTCGGCGGCGACACGGCCACACTGTTCGCGGCGGCAGCGCCGCGAAATCCCCCCTCATCCGAGCGAACGGGCGCGAGAAGCAAGCGAGCCACCGTACGGGTACGAAACGAGCCTCCGGGCGTGTCCGCATGACTCCGCGATGGAGCACGTACGTCACGGACGGGGACGCTCTGATTGGTCTCCTCCCCGGCGGCACGCGGCGTGCACAGACCGATCGTGCACAGACCGATCGGCTCGCGGCAAGAGAATCCCTGCCGCGCGGCAGCCTCGGAGGCTCGCGTTTTGCCGCCTGCGGCGCGCCGCGCGCGTTTTTCCGCCAGTGTGCACGGGCCCCGTGCACACTGGCGGAAAAACGCGCGCGGCGCGCCGGCGGCGGAAAAACGCTTCGGCGGCGACACGGCCACACTGCTCGCGGCGAACCGCGGCGGCAGCGCCGTGAAATCCCACCTCCTCCGAGCGAACGGGCTCGAGAGACAAGCGAGCCACCGTACGGGTACGAAACGAGCCTCCGGGCGGGTCCGCATGACTCCGCGATGGAGCGCGTACGTCACGGACGGGGACGCTCTGATTGGTCTCCTCCCCGGCGGCACGCGGCGTAGGCCCGTGCACACTGGCGGAAAAACGCACGCGGCGCGCCGCAGGCGGCAAAACGCGAGCCTCCGAGGCTGCCGCGCGGCAGGGATTCTCTTGCCGCGAGCCGATCGGTCTGTGCACGATTTTACGCGGCACGCCGCGTGCCGCCGGGGAGGAGACCAATCAGAGCGTCCCCGTCCGTGACGTACGCGCTCCATCGCGGAGTCATGCGGACCCGCCCGGAGGCTCGTTTCGTACCCGTACGGTGGCTCGCTTGCTTCTCGCGCCCCTTCGCTCGGAGGAGGCGGGAGTTCGCGGCGCTACCGCCGCGGTTCGCCGCGAGCAGTGTGGCCGTGTCGCCGCCGAAGCGTTTTTCCGCCGGCGGCGCGCCGCGCGCGTTTTTCCGCCAGTGTGCACGGGCCTTAAAAATCGTGCACAGACCGATCGGCTCGCGGCAAGAGAATCCCTGCCGCGCGGCAGCCTCGGAGGCTCGCGTTTTGCCGCCTGCGGCGCGCCGCGTGCGTTTTTTCCGCCAGTGTGCACGGGCTCACAGTTCGAACTGTACGCGGGATTGGAAAGGTGCGCGTAGCGCCGAGTATAGTCGGCGACCAGGCGAAACCTGTGCAGTATACTGGCTCAGCTGCCGTTTATTCTAGCCGGGAGGAAAAACTCGTGTCGCTCTATTTCCCTCAGATGCCTGGTGGCCTGTTTGAGACGAGTGATTGCTGTGCAATCTCGCATGGGTGACCTTAAGGAAGAGATCACGTCAGTTCGTGGTTGTAGTATGATCGAGGGTTTCCACAATACCTAACGGAGAAACCGAGTAATATTGCCATCCCTACAAGAGCGAGTGTCGTTAACTTTCTTTTCCTCTTCGTCTCTCTCTCTCTCTCTCTCTCTTTTTTTTTTACTTTTCTCGGTATTTCCTCACCCTCGGCCACACTGCATATTTCCTGTGCGACTTTCCATACAGTGTGATCGCCGAAAGCGCCTCCGGTTTCGGTTCGCTCTAGTAGGCACACTTCGAGGAAATACGACCTGCTGCCGAATCGTCCGTGGATCATGGCCACCCATGGAATCTTGGACCCTTGACAACATCCAAAGACGACGGGCTCCCTTTGTTCAGTGGGCGAAAGTGCGAATTTTCACGCAGTCCCTAATGTGCAGATGTGATCTCTAGCGCGTCGGATAAATATTTGTGTTGATATCGAACACAAGCAACGCTTCTCAAACAAGGCATCATTTTTCAAGCACTTATAAAAAATGGCGATTAATCGATTAATCGATTAAAACATCCCATCGAAAGCAATTAATCGATGAAAGGCTAAATCGACGAACGAGTAACAAGTAATCGATTAAAAATTTTAATCGACGATCCCTACTTCGCCATGACTATGGGGCGACCGAAGAAGTGCATCACTCCCGATGAAAAGGAAGCGCGGCACGAAAGCCACCGCGCCACTACTCTTCGAGCCGATCCCGAGACATCGGCGATGCACGGATCCGGAGTTAGGAAAACGAACGTAACCGTTTGTACATGCATAGGCGTCGCCAGAACAATCCGGGACTGCGAGTCGCATCACCGGACGACTACGAATGGGATCACTGGCCACAAAAATATAAACACTGTATAGACCTTAATATTTAAAGTTTTCGTGCGGTTACTGGTGATACCGCGTAGAAACCTCGCGAAAACTTGGCCCAACAGAGACAAAGCTAGGTGGGACCGTCAGTTTCGCTGTTCGCACAAGTCTTCGCGCCTCCGAGTGAAGCTGGTCCGTATTTTTGCGGATCACTTAAGGGACTGGGGTATTGGCGTCTAATGTGCCACGCCACACACTGAAAAACAAGCTGACATACACCAATAAATTCCCATAAAATCGATGAATAGTGGATCCAGATTAATAATGGTGAATATGAACGATAAACCTGATTAGTACAATAAAATAAAAGATTCACTTTAATGGTAATTAATCGTGCAATGAGATGTAATTAAGAGAAAATAATTACGAAACGCTGACCGCAAACATAACTAGAAACAGAAGGAACACAGGCGAATCACTGCTCCGCAGTTCGTACAGTTTTCACTGGAGTGGAACAGTCATAGCTTTGTTTCTTTATTGTGATGTCAGCGGATAAAACGTCGCTAGAAAAAGAACTGTGAAGTTTTTGGCTGCACTGACAAATGCAGGAGGAGGAAGCTCTTGTCGGAGGAATAGCGCTGTGTGCATCACCTCACGCGGAGGGTTCACGGCTGTGAACTGATCAAGTTGGATCGTTTTCCTCTTGGCGAGGAGCATCGGCGTTCATAGACTACATGCTTAAACGAGAGCAACTTTACACCCCGTGGATGTTTTCACTTCGGGTGAACGAAGCGCAACGAACTCAGCACCAATGCTCGTCATCGGCTGTGAACGGAAGCGTGCCCGACAAGGGCCCGCAACGACTTACAGCACAGCCAATGCTCGACAACGGGTGAGAAAAACGGAAACGGGCCCTTTTACAATCTCATAAGGTTTCTTCAACAGCTGACTTCCAACTTCGCTTTGCCAATTACAGGATGAATTTTAGGGGCGACGCACCTTAGGGCCGAGCCTTGTGCCCCCCTCCCTCGTCGTTGTCCATAGCTCTGGTTTGCATGGAGTCTGCTAGGGGCGCTGCGGGGTCGTGAGAGTTGCGGATTGATGGTATTCAATGGTCCCAATGACCAGGCGGTATCCATACAGGGCCAAGAAATACCGAGAGTAAGCGAATACAAGTACCTTGGCGTATGGGTAAATGAGGGTGATAGATGCATGGAGGTACACGAAAAAGCCTTGGCAGCAAAGGGAAAGAGGAACGCAGCAATAATGAAGCACAGAGCGTTATGGGGATACAATAGGTACGAGTTGCTTAGGGGTCTGTGGAAAGGGGTAACGGTACCGGGGCTTACATTTGGGAACTAGGCCAGAGATACAATCAGGAATGGATGTGAATCAAAGAACTGTGGGACGCCTCGCGTTGGGTGCTCACAGGAAAACGACAAACGAGGCTGTAAAGGGCGATATGGGATGGGCGAGTTTTGAGGCGAGGGAAGGCCAGAGCAAAATAAGGTTCGAAGAGAGGCTAAGGAATATGAAAGAGAGTAGGTGGGCAGTGAAGGTGTTCCGCTATTTATATAGAAAGAGCGTTGACAAGCAGTGGAGAAAGAGAACTAGAGGCTCACCAGTAAATATACGGCTCTAAGAGAACTGACAACAAAGAGCGTAAAGGGAAAAAGTCAGAGAGGCGGAGAAGATTTACTGGAGGGCAGCGATGGAAAAAAAAAACCGACTCTGAATAACTACCGAGAGGGCAAAAACGAAATAAAGAGGGAGGCATTTTATGATAATTCAAGAGGAAGCGCTTTACTGTTTGAAGCGAGATCGGGCTGCCTTAGAACGCGTATTTATAAAGCAAAATTCAGTAAAGAAGAAGAAAAATGCACATGCTGTGAGGAAGATAGGGAAACGACGGAGCATGTTCTGACTGAATGCGGAAATATCCACCCAGGTGTACGTTTGGGCACCACCCTACAGGAAGCCTTGGGTTTTAGGGCGAACAACGGGAAGCTGAACATAGCCGCGATTGAAATAAGTAAGAGACGGTTAGAATACTGGTGGCAGAAAACTAGAGAGAACGGACAACAATAATTATAAGGAAAAATATGGACTTTCTGCCAAAAGGGGCAGGGAACTGGGCTATGAATTTTCGTTTTTGCTATAGTATGATCGATTTTATTGAAGTAGATTTAAAAGGCATGAGGACAATTTAAAGAGAGAGAGGAAAAAAAAAGAAAAGTTCGCAAATTTTATTACGAGCCTGGTGGCGCACATGTCACCGCCCCGTTACAAAGGGGACGCTCATAGCATCCATCCATCCAATTAGCAAGCCTACATTAATGCCTTAAAAAAGGCAGTCATGTAGGCTCCCTAGTGAGAGTGAGTGAACGGTGCGCGTTGACTATGGAAACGCTGTGTCTGCGACGAACGTTTTACCAGCTCACACGGAAAGAGAACGCGCCCTCGCCCGCGAGAGACAACGCTGACGCAGGCAGCGTCTGCTAGCGAGCTTCCTGATTAAAAGAACCGACTGCTCGCGCTGCACAACCGTTCACCGGCCCCCGTACATATAGGCACTGGATCCTTGACCAGCAATGTAGTGCCGGTGGGAGATTTCTTTTGTGCTTAGTTGAACTATAAGGATTCGCAGCGTGCGCATTAACTACAAGTAATCCGGAACTCGGCACGATCTACGACGTGGGAGCGCAGGAACCTCATAAAGGCCAGGAGCATAAATGACAACGCGTGTGTAAATATACACATGCGTTGTCGCTCATTTACATGCATGAGTCGGCAGTGTCACGGGTGATTTACGGTAACACCGAATGATCCCCGGTGCTTCGCCCACTCGTCATAGTTCAATGCGTGAATTTTTCTACAACAGCACATTCGGCAGAGGAGATTAATGAAACGCACAACTCACTTCCGAGGCTAATGCCCCGCAACGGTCATCTATTGCCTATGGCACTCGGCTGCTGGTCCGAAGGTCGCGGGATCGAATCCCGACCGTGGCGGCTCCATTTCGATGAAAGCGATATGTTGAGGCCCGTGTACTGTGCAATGTCAGTGCACGTTAACCAAATCAATATGTGTTTTATTGAGATGTATTTACATGAATGCGTGCAAAATACTTGGGCCAATAGCCTCGGCGGCTAGTAGCTGGTCCAACATAGAAACTACACAAAACTTAGCAACGCACATGATTGGTCATGAAATGACATGTTTTATACACACGTAAGTACTAATGGCGTACATGTCAACGAAGGAAAATGTGTTACAATTCACAAGACAGCAAAAAGAGCTTACAAGCAGGGTTAAAGTTACGTGCAATTTTTATTTCGAGAGGCACAGTGTTCCAGGTCACAGCTACGAAGAATAATAAAAATCGTTTGCCGTGAACATGATTACAGGGAGGAAATAGCTCTGGATGAATTGAAGCGCGTCTCCTAAACAAAACCATAGGATTCTAGTTTTTCGAACAGCTTGACGTGACAGATTGCGTCGAATGCCGTTCCTACATAAACAAATATTGACGCTGCAATGCCGTGCTTGTTCAGAGCAGTGTTAATGAACTGTGAAAATGTTGAACAGCGGTAGACGTAGATCTACCTGCAATGAAGCCATGCTGCTGTGGGCGGATAATGTTATTGCTTACACTAAAAAAAAATGCATTCCGTTGTAGCACAATGAGTTTTTCAAATAGTGTATTCACTGCACGAAAGATGGTTACTGATGTATAGCTACCAGTATTTTTCGCATCCCCAGTTTTGTACACCGGAATAACCTTTCTGACTTTCAGAACATTTGTGTAACAGATGCTGCATAATGCATTATTGAACAGCTGCATAATGCATTATTGAACAGGTGGCAAAGGGACATGCACGAAATACCGATATCGTTTTTCATGCTCCTAATCTAAATACCGTCGGGTCCAGATGCCGTATTGTTGTTTTGTGGAGTCTAACGTCCCAAAACCAGCTCCGATTATGAGAGACGCCGTAGTGGAGGGCTCCGGCAATTTTTATCACCTGGGATTCTTCAACGTGCACTGACATCGCTCAGCACACGGGCCTCAACATTTCACCTCCACCGAAATGCAGGAGCCGCGGCCGGGATTCGATCCCGTGGCCTTCGGATCAGCAGCCGACGCAGCACTCTCTCCTGTTTGCAGAATCCGCGCATGTTGCCGCCCTTTCTGGCCTAGCAAGAACACCCTTCATACAATAACGCCTGTACCCAAGCCCGCTGGTTCGTTTCGGGTTAGTTGGCCGGAGGACATCAAGGTAGCGTCGACACGCGTATTTTCTTTTTACGTGTTGTCTTCTTTACCAAGCATCTCCCCGCTGCAAAAATGGCTTTTGGTATTGCGAACGTCTTTTTCAAGGGAAGCTTACATAGTCTAACCTGGGTCGGCGCAGCATCGTGTTGTGGTCGTTACACCAAAACGTGCAGGAAAATGAAACCCCTGGTGCATTTGAAGAAAAAGAAAGTTACCGGTGTTGAGATTTGTGCTACCTTAGATTTCAGTAAACCTAACGAAGAAGCGGGGTATCGTAAAGGCTATTCAACAATAGACCATACTCACACGATCAATCAGGTGATGGGGAAAATGCGCGGAGTACACCGAACCCCTAAATATAGCCTTGATAGATTACGAGAAAGTATTTGACTCGGTCGACCCCTGAGCACTCACGGAGGCATTGCGTAACCAGTACGTAAACGAGCATGACGTAACAATATTAGAAGATATCCGCAATAGCTCCAAAGCCACCACAGTCCACCATAAAGAGAGCAGTAAAATACCAGTAAGGGATATTGTAAGACAAGGAGATACACTCTCTCCAATGTTAATCACAGCATGCTTACAGGATATATTTAGAACATTGCATTGGGAACAGGTTAATGGAGAACACTTCAGTAACCCCAGGTTTGCTGACAATTTTGTTTTGTTAAGTTTAAAACTCGGCGGACGAATTGCGAAGGGTGATTACTGAACTAGACAGGCAAAGTAGAAGAGCCGATAATCGGGCCAGTTGGTGTTCATTTATGGCGATAATGGCGCAAACACAGCACCAGGACAGAGTAGGGAGAAACAAACGAGCGCAGACTGAAACTGACGTTTATTGAAACTGTATATAAGTATACATAAACATGAAGGAAAGGAACAAGCGATAAGTAAACAAGATAAACAAGCATGAATAGATAATTTGCCATCAATGTATGAAAGTTCACATTCTAAGAGAGAAATTGACGGTGAACTGACGCATATTGCACTGCTTTTCTTAATAAAGAACGCCTCAGCTATTTCCCTTGTTGACTGAAAGTTAGAGTTGTTGCTCAAAGAGAAGTGTATAAAGTGTGCGTACGTGCGTGCGTGCATGCGTGTGTGTGTGTGTGTGTGTGTGTGTGTGTGTGTGTGTGTGTGTGTGTGTGTGTGTGTGTGTGTGTGTGTGTGCGGCTGCATTTATATGGAGGCAGTATGGGTCCGCGTACTTTGCGATGTCAGTGCACGTTAAAGAACCCCAGGTGGTAGTAATCTCTGGAGTACTCTACTGCATCTTACCGGTACTTACCTACGGGACAGAAACTTGGCAGCTCACTAAAAGGGTTCATTTTAAATGAAGGACGGCACGTCGACCAATGAAACGGAAAACGATAGGTGTAACGTTAAGGGACGGAAAGAGAGCGGAGCGGGACAAGCCGAGTGTACACCACGCGTGCCGCGTCTGCCACCGTCTGTGGTTGGACGCGAACGTTTTAGGTGCGAAGCAGCTTATGGCGAAGCAGCTTATCCGGTGGTGCTGGTAGTGTGCGGCGTGACCACCCTTACTGCGCATGCGCAAACACCCACCATTACTGCGCATGCGCAAACTTTCTCCACACACCTCCTCTCCCCCTCTCCATGTGACCCTATCACACACCTCCTCTCAGAACGGCGCGTTGACTATGGAAACGCTCTTTCTTCGATGAACGCTTTACCAGCTCGCAAGGAACGAGAACGCGCCCTCGCCCGCGAGAGACAACGCTGACGCAGGCAGCGTCTGCTAGTGAGTTGATTGATTGATTTGTGGGGTTTAACGTCCCAAAATCAGCTCTGATTATGAGAGACGCCGTAGTGAAGGTGCCCGGAAATTTTGACCACCAGGCCCGTGCGCTGACATCGCACAGCACACGGGCCTCAACAGTTCGCCTCCATCGAAATGCAGCCGCCGCGGCCGGGATTCGATCCCGAGACCCTCGGATCAGCAGCCGAGTACCTCAGCCACTAGACCACCGTGGCGGGGCGAGTTTCTTGATTGAAAAGATTACACCATCTCCCGTCAAACCGATGCAAACGCGACACCTAGTCAAACCGATGCAAACGCGGTGTGCACCCCCCGTGCTGCTTCGCATCGCCTCACGGTCCCCCTTAGCGGGAGATGGTGTAATTTTTTTAGCCTGAGCTCGGTGCGAAACCTTTTAGAAGCGTTTGCTGCGCCTCGCAGTGCTTTGCGAGGCGTTTCCCGAAGCCTCAGACCACGAGGAAATGGGGGAGTACCGGCGGCAAACCCGCACTGGCCAAGTGCACTTCAGCTTCGATAGCCTTGGGGCACTAATGCATGCGTCACCAATTATTTCTTTAGCCGCCCTCATTAGGACTCAGTCTCAACAGATTCCTTCTCCAACCGGACTCATTCAAAGTCATACTTACCAGATTCCCACCCCCAGACTCACCAGGTCCAAATCCCCAGATCCAAATCGTATCTAATCAAGTGAAATCAACCTTTATTCCCACATACATCCGATGTTGAGGACTATGGACCAAAAACCAGTAAGGCTTGACGTGGACCATAGCCCCGTTTCTCAAGCAGCAACAGAACAACAAAATGGAGAAACACTTTAACAGCATAAAGAAATAAAATAAGATAGAATGACCACGACGTTAAATGTGAAAAATATTGCTAGGATAGTAATAAGGAAGCAAAGAACACATATCAAGCAATATTCAGAAATAAAGTTATTACATAAAATCATGAAATTGAACTATTTAAAAGAATAAGAATGGAGAAGAGCGCATTAATAATCATTAATTAACAGTAAATAATTATATTGATACTGTCAACGCCGTGCTTGGGGTCATTACCAGGAGGGTTTCGCATCACAAATACATGATGCATAACGTTCGCACGAAAAAAATAACATTCAATGCAGATTGCGATACCAGATGAATAACCAACACCAGAAAAATAATATACAAACTACAGTGGTTATACCAATAAAAGTGGAGTCGACAAATAAATGCTCTCGCCAATATTTAGCGCACGTGACTAGAGAGAAAAATTTCAAATGGATCTTCAAAATCGACTGGAGTTTTGTGGTTTACAAGTGCACTAGGCAAACTATTCCACTGGGCAGGCATTCTGAGATAATGAATGACAAGCAAAGTTGTTCCTCAAAGAGGAGTATATAAAAAGTGTGTATGTGTGTGTGTGTGTGTGTGTGTGTGTGTGTGAGAGAGAGAGAGAGAGAGCACGCGTGCTTGCGTGTTGGCATATACAGCTAGGAATCTCGAACACGACACACTTTGCACACTTTATTCCGCCGTTTCGGCCAGGAGACCGCCCTTTGTGTGGGATTACAGAGCACGAGAGATCGCCCACATTTATGTTCTAAAGAATGGGTGCCCCCAAACACGTCTTCCACTCCCATTACATTCTAAATAGAATATCGGCATAATCAATATTTGTTTTAACTGATCAAAAGGGAACCAGTGGTGCTGTGTGATATAACTGTCGCTCAGTTGTCGACAAACCAGTGAGTGATTTATTAGTGACGCGGTGCAATATGAAAGCGCAATAGTCATCGTTATTTGCCACCCGCTATCGGGTTCTTGCGGCTATGACACTCGGCTCCTGATCCGAAGGTCGCGGGATCGAGTCCCAACCGCTGCGGCTGTATATAGATGGAGGCGAAAAGTATCGGCCCGCGTACTTTGCGATGTCAGTGCACGTTAGAGAACCCCAGGTGGGAGTAGTTTCTGGAGTATACTCCACTACAGTGTCTCTCATAATCGTAATGTGGTTTTGGGAAGCAAGAGCCTAGAAATCAATCAACCACCGTTATTTGCAGAAATACATTGCCAAAAAAAGAAGCAAAACAACATGAAATGTAGCCTTGGCTATTGCGCATTGAAACACATTTAAAGACAGAATAAAGAATGACAAAGAGGCATAACAGAAACCAGGTAAAAAATCGGTGACCATGCAGTATCACACAAAGCCAAACTGACAGAGACGAGCCACAGTCATTTTGTGAAGCAAGTAAAGAAAGTTGGTGATCGATAAAGAACTATCAATAGTTAAAGCGCTAGCGTACAATGCAAACACGCACAATGAGGGCGTGGTGAACAATACAAACGTGCTTACAAGGTTTATTAATCTTCTTTTCATTTATTTAAATGTGAAAACACTGGAAGGTAGGCTTCGTTAGAGCCGGCTGTCCCAACATCATAATATTCATATTAAAAAATAAACACATATGCGGAAACACAAACCGCAAGAACTATAATAAAAGGAGAAATGAGAAGTACTGCGTACACATTATGTAGAAGTAGGCTTTCACGTTTGTTGTTATTAGTGCTGTGAGGACAACGTGAAGATTCAGAAGGTGTCATGAAAGACGGTTAAAACATACAGATAACGTTATTTAAGGCGGAAAAATACTGTGGAGCAAATTAAACCACGTGGAGGGAAGACGTGGCGGCGTGCCTGCATTCCTGTTAAAACCACGCGAAAGGGTGTTGAATATCAGTATGATTCCTGGAGCTCACGGTCGTGATTTGAAAGAGAATGAGATTTTATAATGGTTGTTCTTATTTGGCCGAAAACATGTTCCGGCATGCTAACGTGCCGCGGTGAGGGTGATGGCGTGAGGGATTTACATGCGATTTGTGGTAATTGAGGCGCACCCTCAATGGAGTTTCTGTTTGGCCAATATATTGTTCCGCGCAGGCGCCACATTCTATCATACACGCAACATTATAGCTGTCGAAGTCAAAGTTGCCACGAAGAAAGTCTTCAAAGAAATGCAAAGGGCAAATTTCCTGGTGAGGATCAGATGACAGCAGATCCGTTGAAGGATGGTGGGACTCTACGAAAAAAATTTAAAAGAAAAGTTTGGTTTGGTTTGGTTTGCTTTATTCAAGGCAAAAATTCACCTTGTATACGCAGTGCCTCGTGACTTCGAGCATATCGGAACCTTGAAGTAATGCGATCATTTTAATTCCATAAGAAAGGAGACGTCAAGGATTTGAAAACTGTCAGTCCAAAAAGCTTGCTGTCAATCGTCCACAAGGTATTTGCCAAGGCACTGATGGCTAATAGGATTTGTGTCACCTTAGATTTTGTTGTAACCTGATGTTGTTAGCCGGCTCACACAATAAAGCGTTCAGTATCACGGCGACCTGCGTTCTGCCATTATAGTTCGGCTATCCTTGGTCATTGCCTGTAACGGGGGCGGAATAGCAGATTTCAATCAACCAAGTTATCAAGCAGGGTTTCATAAAGGCCATTGGAATACACCATATTCACACGATTAGCCGGGTGATAGAGAAATTCGCGGAGTATAACCAAGCGCTATACATACCGTTTATAGATTCAAGGAAGGCATTTCACTCAGTCGAAACCTCAGCCGTCACGCAGGCACACGGAATCGCGCCGTAGACTGAACATTACGTAAAAATACTGGAACACATTCGCAGCGACCCCACAGCCTTCATAGTGCCCGTAAAAAGAGCAGTAAAAATAAAAAGCAACATAAGAAAGGGTGCAAGACGAGGAGATACAATCTCTCCAATGCTATTCGCTGCGTGTTTACAGGCGGTATTTAGAACATTTGATTGAGAACAGATGGTTTTTAATGAAGCGTACCTCAGTAACGTCAGATTTGCTGATGATATTACCGTGCTGAGTAACTTGGGGGACGAATTGCAAAGCGTGATTACTAAACTGGAAGATCTATGGGTCTTAAAATTAATATACAGAAGGCTAATGTAATGTCGCCTCGGAAGTTTGAGATAGATGGCGAGGCACGTGAAGCGGTAAGGGAATATATCTAAGGCCAGGTAGTGAAACCTGATCCGAACCATGAGGCTGAGATAATTCGAAGAATAAGCACTGGATGGGAGTGTGTTCGGCAGGCATTCCCAGATAATGAATTACCACTTACCATTGCCTTTCAAGAGGAAAGTGTATAGCAGCTGCACCGTACCGGTACTTGCCGGACAGAAACGTGGAGGCTCGCAAAAAGGGCTTCAATTCAAATTGAGGACGACGCAGCGAGCAATGGAGCAGGAAATGGTAGACGTAATGCTAAATGACAAGAAGAGAGCGAAGTGGGCCAGGGAACAAACGCGTGTTAATGAAACCCTGGTTAACTTAAAAAGAAATGGGCGTGGGAGGGCATGTAAAAAGAAGGCAAGGAAAACCGTCGGACACTAATACTAACATAGGGGATCCCTAGGGAAAACAGGCGTGACAGCGGGCGAAGAAAGTTATAGGTGAGCACATGAGATCAAGAAGTTAGTGAGGATAACATGACCGCAGTTAGCTCAGGGCCGCGTTTGTTGAACTATGGCGGAGGTCCTTGACTTGCAGTGGGCGTAGACATGGTGGTGGTGATGATGATGAAATCTGCAGCAGGCTTTTGCCTTGAAGTTAACTATTGAAGTGGTAAAACAGAAGCCGTTAGCTTTTTTTTAACTCTAGAATGTGGATGTCCTTTGGTGACCAGCTGGCGCTCCATTGCAGACCATTTATATCGCAGCGACACCTATGATGGTCAACAGCAATGAGAAAGAATTTCACGCCACACTAGCTGGTGTAACGCGTAGCTATAATGATGGGAGCCTGCCAGTCGCCGTCGTTACGGTGCTCGGCTGCTGATTCGAAAGGCGCGGGTTCGATCCCGGCCGCGGCTGTTGCATTTCGATAGGAGGGTAATGCTAAAGGCACGGTGCACACATTAAAGGACCCCAGGTGGTCGATAGTCCCGGAGCCCTCCGCTGCGGCGTGCCTAAGAATCGCATCGTGGTCTTGGCACGTAATACCTCAGCATAATATTGCGTGGAAGCCTACCATTTCCGTGAATCAAAGGTGAGGGCATTTTGTTCAGTGGCGGTGAATTCCTCTTGATTGCCTACTTAGTTTCGTTTTCTGCAGGTGCACTTGTTGCCCGGGGTTGATTGGCGGGTTGAAGAAGGATGCATCACTAACAACGAAGTGGAGATGGGAGGAGTTGCAGCTTATGTAGCAATTGCTTTTCCGCGAAATCTCAAGTTGCACGCAAGCCGTTAGCGAAGTCTTTAGTAACATATTTGCCCGTACGCCTGCTTTCTTTCTCTTTGCCTGTCAAGAGCGCAGAACAAATGACTCCTGCAAAGGGGAATCCCTGCATCTCGGATGAAATAGCTGACTTCCACCTAAACATACCAAACTAACTGCTTACCGGCTGTTCGCCCATTCGACGACGCGGCTTCAGTGCAGAAAAAAAAAAGACCCACGTTTTGTAATTGGTTGAGATAGAACCGTAAAACCATCACCATCGTAGTCGTTTATGTAAAATACCGGAACGAAGACTCAACCGAGCAAAGGTGTGTTTCTTGCGCCAGCCGGCTTCACCCTGCACTTCTACTGCACCTGGCTACACCTTCTTTTGTTTTTACCTCTACGGCGGTAGCCTGCTGCTTATAGTGTTTGACTGCCAGTCCTAAGGACGTGGGTTCGAACTCGGCCGCGGGGGTCGCATTTTCTAAGGGGGGGGGGGGGAGGGGAGGGGGCGGAAATGCTTGATTTATTATTTTTGGGGTTTTACGTCCCGAAACCAGCTATGATATTGAGAGAGACCATAGTGAAGGGCTCCAGAAATTTCGACCACCCGAGGTTCTGTAACGTGCACCGACATCGCACAGCCACGGGCCTCAGCCTTTCGCCTCCGTGGAAATGCAGCCGCTGCACAGGGATTCGATCCCGCGACCCTCGGATCAGCAGCCGATTTACATAGCCACTAGACTATCGTGGCGGGGTGGGGTGGGGCGGGGCGGAAATGCTAGAGGCTCGTATACTGTGCGTTTTGAGTGCTCGTGAAAGAGGCCCAGGTGGCCGAAATTTTCGGAGCCCCTCCAATACGGCGTTCCTCCGCATTCCACTCTTTCCTCCTCTTTCCCTTACAAGTTACACCCACAAACGCTAAGCCGAACTCCCGAGAAGGGCTGCAGAAAATAGCCGTCTTTCCTTAGCCGAACACCGGCCGTGTTATACCCCTGACAGACGGGCGAAGGTAAGGTCCTTTGTAGTGAACCCGTTTTTCTACTCTAAAGGACCCTCTGCAGAAAGTAGTTGCGCCGATGACACACGACAGCGCGTAAACTTCTTTAGGTGGTTCCTAAGACGAACGCCGCAAAAAGTGGCGCTCCTCGTTAAAGCAGCAAGATAGTGAACATAATTAAAGAGTTCCGCATTTAATTACCTTTAGCGATTGTGGATCGTAAAAATATCGTTTTTATTGCTGATGGCTAATAATGTTGATTGTTCGTTTCACGCCACGACGAAAAAGATAATGATTGCCGGAATCCCGCGTGGCGGCGATGAAAGCTAAAGCTTATACGCAAGGCAAGAAAATTTCTCTCCCGTTTACGGGTCGTGTACGCTGTCGGCGAGAGTACACCTTTACGCTCGAAAAGTAGATCGCCGATCTACCTTTCCGCAAAGGAACTTTGCCGGGAAGTAGATACTCCTTTGTCGTGTGTCACTGGGCATGAACGCCTTTCCGGCAGATGTCCCCTTACCTAAAGTACTTTAGCGTGCCCGTGCGTCAGGGGTATTAGCTTAGTGGCTAGGGTGCTGGCTTACGAAGCTGGTCGTCGCGCGATCGAATCCCGGCCACTGCAGCCGCGTTTCAATGGGGGCGAAACGTAAAAGAAAAATAAGTGAAAAGAAGAAAGAAAATGCTGCTGTGTACATTGATTTAAGGTGCCCCATGTGGTCAAAATTACTCCGGAACCCTCCACTATACGGTACATGCGTCGTGATCATAGCTGGTTTAGGCACGTGAAACGGTAACACCGCTGTTGCCTCCATTGATACCGTTGGCCCAGAGACCACAAGTAACCTGCATTGAGCCTTACATTAGCTTCCGAATGCCACTTTTGCTGCTACCATCTGCCACCCCCCCCCCCCTTTTCTTTCTTTCTTTTTCTTTTTCTTTTTGGCGTTACGCCTTGAACACTCCCTTCTGCTGATCATCGTGTGGTCCATAGCATCTCAATGTCATTTGTTTGCCTCCCCCTTCCCGCTGCATAGGTAACATCATCATAGAAAAGTTCTTTTTTTTTTCATTTAACCTTACGGCGTCCATGACCTGATAATGTGCGTCTTGCCCGCTCCAACCCCTTCTAAATCGACAGGAAACGACCAAGTGAGCGAGCCAAGATATTTAACGCGGCTATTTTATCCCCACAGATACTACAGAGAGAGAGAGAGAGATGATGATGATGATGATGGGCGGAAGGCAGGGAGGTTAACCGGAAGAAAAAATATCCTGTTTGCTACCCTGCACTGGGGAAGGGGTAAAGGGAGACAGAAAGGGATGGAAGAAAAAGAATAAAGGGAGAAAGCGAGAGATACTACAGGTGTCGTTACAAAACCCCAGGTTCGGGGCACTCGCATGCTGCTGCGTGATCCAACGCTCCGATACCGCCGCCCCGGTTAAGTTTTGTTTTAGACATATAGTTTACAGTCGTCAGATTGTGGGAAAGATTTGGTCATGGTTATGAGTAAAAGCAGCTCGAGACGCTACGGAACATAACTGTGAAATTGAAATAGTTGGCCCTTACATGTAGGCAATCTCGTCATTCATCTGTAGTAACTGAAAAAAAAAATGATAAAACTAAATAAAACGAACACAAGGACTTGCAGTCTGCACTCGCTTTTGTGTGGATTCATTCCTGCGTTAAAGTTTCTTTTTCTTTAATACAGTGCGCCTTGGTTTCCACAGCCCGTAATCGCTTAACTACCTGGATAGCCCTCATATGTTGCAATAGCCAACAGACAGATTTGTAGGTTTGTAGGACAACTGCAACAGCGAACGCGAAATAAAGCCACTAACACTTCAGCGAACACACTTTGTATTCTGGTTGCTGTCTGTAGAAGGAGTGAGAACACCTGCCCTTAAGTACGATAAGTGAAATTCTTCGTGAGAAAGGTAGATAATTAAAACATACTTCTTATACTCCCTTATAAGCTCGCCTTATATTCCTTATACTCCATACTCCTTATATTCTACTTTTGGTCGAGTATATGGACTAGAAAGACGCGGCTTCGATTCCGGCCACGGCGGTCGCATTTTCCATGGAAGGAGGAATGCTAGAGGTCTGTGTACTGTGCAGTTGTCAATGCACGTTAATGAACTCTGGGTGGTCGAAGTTCCCGGAGCGTTCCTCCACGGCGCGCCAGTCATATATAGTGTGGTAATGGTGGCGTGAAACCCCAGGAATTACTAATTTTGATCGAGTACGGTTTAGATAAAGGAATCGTTTAATGTGTACTATAATATTAGCAACGAAGACGATCGATAACCACGTCTCACAGTTTTCGAGCAGTACTACCACGCGAAAACATGAAAAGAGCATGTCTCTGCAAGCGGGAAAGGGCAGAAGGGGGTGCTGCCACGAAATAAGAAACGACGGAGGGAGCGTAATTTCTTTCTTTCTTTCTTTCTTTCTTTCTTTCTTTCTTTCTTTCTTTCTTTCTTTCTTTCTTTCTTTCTTTCTTTCTTTCTTTCTTTCAGCGCTGAACTTCAATGTAAACTTGAAGAAACTAGCCAAACTCACTAAATGATCTTTTTTTATTTGTTCTATCAACGAGACAATACAACCACATCAAAACCTCTTGTTGGGCGAGTTGGTACATTCTTGAAACCTAAAGGCACCGGCGCAACCAGACGACTGTGTCCTTCTGTGTCGTCTGGTTGCGCTGGTGCCTTTAGGTTTCAACAATACAACCATTGGCACACCTAACGAGTTTTTATTTTTATTTCACTGTATGCATGTTTGAACGCACACAATGAGAAAGAAGGTTTAGAGAAATGAACAGTTTCTCACGACTTAGAGCCCCTAGAGCTTATGTCAAATGCGACTTCATTTTTACTTTGAGAGATAGAGGGAGATGAAGAGAAAGGCAGGGAGGTTAACCAGATATGAGACTCCGGTTTGCTACCCTACACTGCGGAGAAGGGGGAGAGGGGTTAGAAAGATGACAGCGAGAGAGGGTACAAGATTCCAGCATTTTTTGGGAGCATGAGCGTTGGAAGCAGCATATACTTTGTATCTTGCTGTCCTTCGGTCAAAGTTGTTAGTGCACCACCTATGTTTTTTTGTGTCGGTGCGCCTTTGTGTGTTCACGCTACATGAACTAGCTCAACGTCCCGCCGAGGTGAATTAGACGAATGGCACAGCTTGAATGGATGGCGTACTTGAAGAAAATAAAAAGAAAAGAGAGAGAGAGAGAGAGAGAGAGAGAGAGAGAGAGAGAGAGAGAGAGAGAGAGAGAGAGAGAGAGAGAGAGAGAGAGAGACTGGACAACCACTAATTCACGACTAAGTTAAGTTTACTCAAAAAAAAAGAAGAAAAAGAGAAGCGTGCACGAAAACAAGTTGATGTAGATGTAAAAATGAGAGCTCGTGTCTCCGTCGGCCGCCATTATTTGAACAAGCTACAAGGGCTTACTTCACCGAAGCTGTCATTCTCTTTCGGTGATAGCAAAATCGAAGGCAGGTTCATGCTTGTATCATGACGCTTATGACTGACCCGTATTTCTGCAGGCGATACGCGCGATTACTGGTTAAAGCCGATTATTGAGTGTACGAAATTTCTGTCCCATTCAGCACACGAGATTACCAGTTGAAGCCGATCGTATTGTCCTCAATCGGCGCAACGCTTCAGCCAGCGTTCGCTCTCGCTGTCTTCGAACGAATTCGAGTACCTTAACAGCTTGCACTTTAATAAAGGTGGTTCCCGGATACACGTGCTGTTGTTTTATGGCGTTAACACCTAGCGACATGAAGTTCCTCGCGGAGCACACCAGATTCATCAGTGAGAGGAGCTGTCCATCGATTGAATAAAAAATAAATCCAAACAAAAATAACACACAAAAAGACCGTGGTAAGAGCTGTATGTAATGGGTATGATACTAGGGCATAAGTTTAGCATAGGAAAAGGCTAGTTGATCGTCAGGATAAAATAGAGGCAGGGGCGAATTGCGTACCATGTGCGGGTACAAGCCACACGTAAGAATTATAACAATAAAAAAAAAGACGGAAGAAAGCAAGCAAGCAAAAAAGCCCACAACAAGCATACATTGGGAATAAGGAGAGAGAGAAAGCTGCGTTTTGAAGCTATCACAAAAAAGCTAAAGGCTCCATTGCAGACAACTGTTGACAAGTTTTTACTTTCTGCCAAGGGTGACCGAATTAACAAAGAAAGAAAATAACGCATATGACAAATGGACTGCTTGTCATTGTTGATGTTTTCTTTTACACAATTGGAGAATGTACAGACTACCCTAAATGTGAAGAAGAAAATTGAAAACAAATTGCAATTGATCACAAGAATTTGCCGTTTACGTATTTGTAAATTAAAACTATCTACGTCCAGTGTTGTCACAAGTGAACCTGATGGCGTACGCGAACAACTAAGTCACTTGTACCACGCGCCTGTCAGACTCTTTGATGCAGGAAAGCTCTCAGCACAGGAGAGCCATTTTCATGGCCTCAAATACGCCCTACGCATTAGAAGCCGTTGGAACGCGTCGAAAAAAAGAAGAGTCTAGTGGTCATTCGTCCAGGGTTTTCGACAGCAGCAGTCTTATCCCGCCCCATCCAAAAACACAGCGCACAAACTGCAGCATACGAATTCGACGGGCAAGCATCATTCCGCCATATTGTCTTTCTCGAACATTGCACTCGCACAATCAAAATACTGTGGAAGCGCGTACACGACGCAGCCTAAAGTAATCAAAGTCGGGAGCTTACTCATTCGGGGTTCTGCCCTCCGTTAGCCACTGAGAGAAGGGCGTTGCCATACCCGCCGCAACCAGCGACGTGGAAATTAGCCGGCGCTGAGGAGGAGGAGGGCGACCGAGGGAACGAAAGAGCGGCTACGTCACGGTCAACCGTAGTTTGCGCATTAACCATGGAACTCGTTTATCCCCACAGCGACATTAACAAGAAGTGAGTGATCGTGGGCAATTTTACTCGTTCTTTCACCTTCGTTGCAGTGCTCATTTCTTGCAGCACCCCAGACTGAACCAAGCGCCTTCTCAAAAAGAGAGGAGAAAAAAATAAGCGCATAACTGCCACAGACGACACGTCAACTGCAATGCTCAGAGAATGGAGGAATAACTGAGTAAGATAAGCATCGAAAATGACAAAGCGGCCGAAGCCTAGCCAAGTCAGGTCGATCCCGGCATCTTGCACGCTGTGCTTGAGAGCCCCACGTGAATTTTTCCTGCACCGCTAGGAAAGAACTCGCCGATATGTTTTCAGATTATATCAGAAGGCTTTGCGGTAGTGGCTAGACAAGTTACTTTCAAATTTATGCAACCACATATATCTGAAAGAAAATACTGCTTGCCCGGAACGCGTGTAGGTCGGTGTGCCGTGTTCGCATTTCGCCAGGGTTATTCGTGCAGATACTCGGTGCATGCGGAGCCTGCATGCGTCTTGGTAGACGCGTCTTTTTTTTTTTTTTTTCATTCCTGCAGTCATTTCTTCCCGATAGCACCGTTGATACAAGTAGCGTTAGCCTAGCACAGTGGTCCGCCTGGATGTTTCAACCAGTCTATGAATTTACGCGACAACCGGAATGTGAGCAGCTCGCGTGCGACCGATGCCATTCGAATAAACCGAAATTTTTTGGCGAGGAGTATTGATAACACCAGAGTCCTTGCATTGACGGACTCTGATAACACCGACTCGCCCGAGCTATAGCACACTGCCATAGTTTGAAGGGCCTATTATTTATTTATTTATTTATTTATTATTTATTTATTTATTTATTTATTTATTTGAAGCCCATAAAGCCAACCCACGGTCTAACGTGGAAGTAATACGAAACACCTCTGCACTATTTTCATGCGTTAATTGAACTTAAATTAGACATATGGGTTGAAGGTGGGCACTCTTCATAGAGCAGAATCGAGGAGAATGTCCACGAGGAGAATCGCCACAGTTAACGCTCCCATCAATTTTGTCCCATAAAAGAACATAATGTGCTTCAGATGCTACTAAAAATTAACTCTAAGGCATTGTTAAGATATCAACCACATTTCATTACCGATAAAAATATTTAAAAACCGCGGTTTGTTGTTATAGTCTTTTTCACAGCGTAGGACAATGGTGTCTACTCTAAAACAAGGCCCAAGGCCAAGAAATCCTGCTCTAACCAGAAATATTCATGGCCATATATTGTGTCAATGACTTCAACAATTAATGAGATGCTTTTCCAGGCACATTACTAATTTAAAAATTAGGACGATATGTAGAGGGCGAATTTATTCTAATATAACCTAGCAGGTGTATCGGGAGGAAATCTGATTCGCTAGTTTTCACAGATGATGGTTTTGTACCGACGAAGCGAAAACGAACAAAGGGACAAGGTGACGCTTCAGATATGTGGAATTAAGTTACCACCAGGTGCGCTTCTGCGTTTACTAATCCATGCGCAGAGTACGGAAATCGCACCGCGTTGTGGATACGGACAAAGATACGAAACGAAAACTAAATCAAAACGGGGCAGAGGCTGTGCGTCAGCTACTTGCTTACGTTTACAACACTGTTTCATCCTTCCCGAGCTATCCAACAAATCACCAATCCCGAAAAGTGTGCATAATTGTACAAGGGAGCGGGACCAAAGCAACGTCCTTCGTTTCGTTCTCGCACGTAAGGCAGACAACGCTCCGTTTTTCCATTTAAGGAAAGGGAGCGCGGCTCAGCGACCGTGGGCTCCGGAAATTTTGACCATCTGCAGTGCACGCACAGTATACGGCTCCCTCAAAAGTGCGACCGCGGCGGCCGGGTTTGTGAAGAAGCACCGTAGCCGCTGGACTAACGCGGCGGACAGGCAGAGTTGTTGCGCGTGCTCCATATATTCAGTTGGCCAGCAGTCCCCGTAATTTCCCGCAACATCTCCGTTTCGGCGAGGAGGGACCCGACGGAAGCTCCTCGCCTTCCGAGAAGAGAGCAGGTGGGTGCAGGTTGCGGGGGGGAGTTGAAGGCGCGCCCCGCCCCCTCCTCTCCCATCCTGACGTCAGCGCGAGCGATCGGAGCGTCCCGGCGAAGGCCTCTGGGTGCCACTCTTATAGTAGCGGCTCTACTCGTCAGGACGGCGAGCTGTCTTGCCAGGACGGTATATAAACGGCCGGCCCATGGCCACGACCGAGCCCTGTTGTCTACGGCGGCGGCCGCCCACGGGCCACAACGCAGCATGCCGCGCTTCGCACATCTGAGTCTGGCCGGCCCACCGGTTCTCCTGCACGCGGTCATCGGTAAGGATGGACTCAGCACGCGGCGCCGGCGGAGTTCGCTCGACCGAAGGCGCCGGGAGCCTAGCTCCACCGAGCTCCGCCGCCGCGATCCTCCTCATCGTCCACGTGTCGTGCGCGTCGCGTGATTGTTTGTGAATGACCGTCACAACTGTAAGTGAGCTGCGACGTCACCGAGAGCCTCCTTTCCTGTACCGATACGTAAAGGTTATGCTTGGTCGCACGATACGTTCGCTCTCTTATCTCCACAGACTCTCTCTCTCTTCCCTGTGGCGTAGAAGGATGAGGGTGGTGTGTGCTGCGAGTGTTTTTTTGGCTTGAATAGCTTTCCGAAGCTCCTCGAGGGCACCGGACTTCATCGTAGCTGTGTGCTTCACTGTGCCGCGACTTGAAGCCGTCGAAATGCGCGTGAGACGCAGCACGCTCGTGTGACACTTCCTCCATAAGCAATGCTGTGTGATCTGTTTTTGTCGTTTTGCTGTTCTGCTAGATAATCCGGAAATATCTGGACATAAGTGCTCCTTTATTTTATTTTATATGTACTTCTTGCAATTTTGTTACGCGATACTGCTGTTGTTGTTTGAATACGCAGACGCACCCATAGGTCAACTTCTGTTATCACAACAACGCGTACTGAGGTGAAAGAAGTGGCGAGAGCATTTTTTCCCCCGAATTTTCCTTCTTAACAGCTTTTCGTTGCAATTCATGTGGGGGCCGTGCTCTCAGAGCCAAAGATCAGATTACTCATTCGGCGTAAGACTTACTTTTGATCGGTCATATGCGAGGTTATGGTGTTTATTCGCCGGTCACTTACAGTTGCGGGTGAACGGTGCATTTACGATGCTTTTGTATCACACCTGTGCGATGTTGGTGCAAAGTAGACGAAGAGGTAGGCTTCCCGCATAGCTACAATGCCGTGCGCTTTAGACAACTTTACAAAGCCGCCGTAGCGGCACGATTGGTCGTTTACCAATGCATGAAGATCAGTTCTGTACTACGTCGCCACTTGGTATTGCCTGTTTATTTCTGCCTTATAACAAATTTGCACACGTGGACGAAAGTTCTCATGCTAGAAAACTAGCCAACTTGCGGTCTGTGTTGAACATTTCCTTTTGCAACTTCTTTATCACCTTGCAAAAATATTTCGGTGTTTTAGAACAGTAAAATAAAAAAAAATAATACAAGATCGCGCACTAACTGCCATTTGACAAGCGAATGCTCCGCCGCTTTATGCCCATCTTCTCGTTGTTTTCATGTCCATGGAGAAATACGTACGTCACTGTCGAGGCAATGATAAGAAGATACCGTTATCTCTTTGATTCTCCTAGATGCTGCTGCTCTATCGACCTTTTTCTCAGATATCAGATAAATAGTTAAGGGGAAAAATCCGAGTGCTAACTTGAGACAGTGCAATAAATAGAGGGTGTCACACTTCAAAGCCACGTATGATTGCGAGGTACGGCGTAGTGGGGGACCCCGAAAAATTATTGGCTACCTGTGTATTTTTTGGCTTATCTGTGTTTTCGCCTACATTTGAACGCACCGGAGTGTGTTTGCATTTAACGCCCAGATAATTCTAGCACCTGCTGCCTTAACTGTCCACCGTGCAAGCGAGGGAGAGCTTTCACTTATATACAACGAAAGTCAATTCGTTGTGATCTTTCCTTCGCACCATCAAGTCTGTCGTATTTATTTATATTCTCCTTTCCTTCTTAAGCTACCCAGAAATTTTAGTTACCCATTTAATTTTATTTACTTCTTTTATTTTTACTCACCAAATTCATTCTGCTCGAATTACTCGTTTTCTTTATATTATTCATTCCCTTCCCTTCAACATAATTATAGCCACAAATGTATTTGGAAACAACCAGCACGCAAGATTTTTGCCTTTCGTGTTAAAAGCTGTGGTGACTACCCGCTTGCACGTGGCATGTCTGGCATGTAGAGCGGCTTCCTAGTTGCCTTGCAAGTAACGATGGCAATGCAGCGGGTGTGTCAGTGGCTTCACACCGTGAATGGGCTACAGTGTCATGTCGTGAGTCATGCCAACCTGTCACGTGTCCCTTCCACGCGCATACGAGCGGCGATTCCCCGTGTTCTTTCCCCATCCTACGCCTTCAAAAGGATGGTGTCTATTAACTGACCGACCGTGATGGTATATATATATATATATATATATATATATATATATATATATATATATATATATATATCCGTGATCTGTCACCTACAATGTTCTGGGCGTATAGAGTGCTTACTCGCGTACTACCACTACCGTACAACGTTGGCAATCGATTGTTGTCATAGTATCTTCATTCGGCCTGACGTATATGGAGCTTGGGTCAAATGAAAATAATCGGCGTGCCTTGCAGCTGAACCTGCCGATAGCTATTTATTTCGCGGTCTGTGCATGACTTCTCCGTGTCCCAGTGTAAAACTTGCTGCGGCATTTTCCTTCACCATCCAGTGCCAATTTCAAGGATAGTGTTTCATGCACGCAGTTGCTATGTTAACACTTGTGGTTGTACATGTAATCACGGCTCCACATCTACGGCGAGGCAGAGGCAAGCACTGACGCTCAGTACAAAGTCGACAAGGTTCCGCCGAAGGTACATTGGACAGCTAGTCTATGCAGAACAGATCTACTATCCTTCCGGTTGCGTGCACGGGAGGCGATTAAACCGCCAATCAGTCTATATGCAATATCTTAGCACGCTCCCTCGCGATCCGTGAACGAACTGTCGCCTGCAATGTTGTGGGTGTATGGAGTGCTTACTCGCGTACTACCACTACCGTACAACGTTGGCAGTCCATTGTTGCCATAGTATCTTCATTCGGCCTGACTCGTATGATTGAGTTCTCACCCGCGCATAGTCTCCTTGTGCTTTCCGTAAACCGGCTGATCAGATAGCCATGTGGGTTACGCACCGTGCGCATTAATCGGGCGCAAGTTGATACAAGCACGGTCGATTCGTTTCATTCTTAACAACTGCGATTCACGTGGCCGTGAGCGTACCATTTGCGATTTCCTCGCACGTGCAGCTAAAACAGCGGCGGCATGTATCACTCCCGTCTATTCTGGACGCGCGCCTGCCGCCTGCTTGCGTATTCCGCGCACGTCCAGTTTATACCCCGCGGGCAACCCTTTTGCCCGCTAACGTTGCGCTGACATCAATCGGAAAATACAGCTCACCGAAATAAGCTCGCTCACGGCAACGAGCCAGTGCTGCCGTACCAAAGGGTGATGACGCTTCGCTTTCCTCATTTCTCTATTGGCTTCTGTCGCGTATATCGTGTTACGCCGAGGTTAACTTTCGTCTTTTGGGAGCTGCCAAGTCGGCCCTTATAGTGTAGCGCCTGTGTGCGTCTAATTTTGTGTTTGAGGAATTGAGGTGAAGAGGGTGAGACAACTTTGGTTTTCGTAAGCAGTTCCTCTTTTGATTCACGCCCGTTTTTCTGGCCGTAACTAAAGCACAGTTTATCAACGCTGGGTTATAACCAGAGAGTGGAAAAGTCAGGGCTTCTGTGAGGCGATAAACCCCGTGCGTCGAATGTGCTTAAGGGAGCACTGCTTATTCGCAACCGCGCAACCTCACGAAGAAGAAAAGACGCTTCTCTTCGTGTTTATCCTTCCGAACACAGCGAAGTTGCCTCATGGCGCAACATCGTGTGACCATGTAGCGGAGTTATGACGCAAATCGAAACGCTCACCTTCATCGCATCCTTCGCGAACGAATTTTGTTGTTGGGTGTGCTCGGTAAGATGAGAAGCCACTGCGTATGGCATTCATTTTGCACAAATACCACGGGAATTATCACCGAGGCGCAAGTGAGGTAATCAGGGGCTCCTTGGCTGAATTTTTTCCACCTATAGTGTATAGGCACTCGCACTCCTTGGAGCAGTGCCCGACAACTCGGGCAGCTTAGACGCAAGCGATTAGGCTGCTCGACAAAGCCGTTAAAGCAGTGACGTCACATGTTGGCTTCAGGGCTACTTCTGGCAGTAGATGTACGTGAACAATCCCTCGGCGTTCGTGATGGCTGTGTAGCTACCGCTTTGATTCTGCACGAAAGTATGGCTGCAACTACAAAGGAAAAAGAATATCGTCGCTCAAGAGGCGAACGGGCCGACCTGAGCGTGGGCTTCGTTCCACAGTTACCACGGGGTATGATGATCGCGACAGAGGATGGTGGTGAGTATGGTTCTAACAGCAGCGTGAAGGAAAAGCAACGACAACAACGTGCCTCAAAGTGCGCTCGAAAGGAGACCACCGAAAGGATGAAACAGACGAACAAAAGCGGCAAAATGTCGGCGCTATATTGACAACGCAGAATTTTCTCGAGCCAAAGTTCGATTTTGGTTGAAGAGGAGGGACGTTATATGATTAACTTTAAATTGATCCTTCAGCGTGCGCAGGTTTCTAGCATAAGTGTGTTCTGTCCACCTTGGAGCGTTTTCTTCTAATAACATTCGTTTCTCCTCGATTTCGGTATGCGGCAAACGCGGCCCACAATTGAGCTCATCGCAGGGTGCACCGTTGTACCACAGTGCTGGTTAATGAAGGGACTTCCCGCCACGATGATCTGATGCATGCTCGATACTGGTGTACAGCGAGTCAAAGGCCAAGTTTTGAATCGGACTTTGCATGTTATCGGTAGCTAACTGGATTCAGAAACCTTTACGTGCAGGGCTTACAAGACGTTAGTGTTGTCTGCGTAAGAGAGGAGGATCGTATGAGTTGAGCGTGATATCATCGGGCCTCCTCTACTGTTTTCTATAGGAGGCGCTGCTTTCTCCGACTCCAGAATACACAAGATTGGCGCTAGCCTCGTTGTCACAGGACGGCTTGCCCTTCTACGATAGATTGCTCCTCATGTTTCTTGCCTTCAATAGCCGCTTTTACTAGTTCCTGGATCATGATGTTACGGACGGTCGGTCATAAACATTCGAACGGCTCGGTCGTTCACTGGTGCCTATAAGGAAGGTCAACAGAAATTTTGCTTTCTTTGCGGTCATCTAGAACCAACGAGCACAACGCGTTTGCACCCAAGCACGCGCATAAAAACAGGAGCGCGCAGCCGCACATACGTGCGTTACGAAAAACAGGCGAAAGGAACTCTCCCGTAACGAACGGCACTTATCGAGGAATGGACGCCCCGGACGTGGTCGCCCTCGAAACAAGTCAAAATAGAGCGGCCCCTGGCTTCATCCGGCGTCACGACGTCGTGTTTACTACCGAGGGCACAAAGAGACCTCGAAAGTGTTCGTCCACGTGCTCCATTCAGTTGCGCAGCGCCGGAGTCGCGTGAGACATCACGAAGCGCGCGCGCACACACATTTCGTCACAGAGGCCACCCCGTCTAACGGCGTCCTCAATCGTCGACAAGTTGTCTCATGAGGAGCGGGATGACGTTAGCTCAAAGTTGTCTTTCCCACCACATATGAGGACTGAAAAACATGGAGGTCAGCACATCTCCAAAAGCTAATTAGTAGCTGGTTACGAGCTGGCTATACCGTGACATTACTTTTGCATATCAGCTGCTGCAATGCACAAAGCTTTCGTTAATTTTCTTTTTGAAAGAACTGTTCGTCACTTGGCAGGCGCTTTCGAAATATCGCAACCGTTACCAAACCATCTTCGCGAGTAAACTGCTCTACTAACGTAGTGACTGATTACGTCTCTTCGCTAGCTCTGAACGCTGAGCAGTCATGCAATATGGTTAGGTATATCAAGTACCCTTCTCGGGAGTTAAAGTTTCTGTGGGACGAAATGCAAAAACGCTCGTGTACTTTGATTTAGACGCCCATCAAAGAACGCCGGATAGTCAGAATTAATCCGGAGTGTTCCACTGTAACGTGCCTTACAGTAATCGCATCGTTGTTTTAGCTCACCTATAGGTTCGTATAATTTCGGTTGTCTCAGCAAACCAGTCTGAGCGTCAACTTTGTCCTCTTACAGGTTCACTTTATGCCTTATTTCTGCACGGAAGAAATTGTATGCTACGTATACAGCCTCTTCATATTTTCTTGTTCTTTTTTTATCGCGCTAAGTATATATGTACTTTTCATGTATATAAATGCAGTATATATGTACTTTTCATGTTCTTTTCACATGTACTTTTCAGCAGCATATATGTACTTTTCATGTTAATTTAAATGATAACAACGTTCATTATCCGCTGCTCGGTAAATGCGTGGTCTGAGTAAGGACGAACGTTGTCCCTTGGCAGTCTGGTGTGCGGGTGGGGCGGCTGTCCGAACGAAACGGCACGTCACGAGACTGGTATATACTCGGTGGCAAGGTCTCGACCGACAGAAGAGGTATTCCCTCGCGGCAGCAGGCGGAAGCCGCTCAGCCTAGCAGCTGAGAGCGCGCGTGCTCGACGACCGCGCAGCAAGAGTGCTCCAATTCCTGCGGCTGCGGGCTGTTTACCAACACGGCGCTCGCGAAAGCGACCGCCGCCGCTGGCGCCCTCGAAGCTGGCGTCCAGCTCGCTCCGACGCGAGCGCAGCGTAGACGGCAGCGTGCGTCGCAGACGTCGGGGAAATCCCTCGCGCTTGCATCACCGGCTAGCGCGCGGACATCCCCTCGGGTCGCCTTGACTCCGGTTCGACAGTGAAAACAAAACAAAAGCGAGCAAGGCGCGCCCTCCCGCGCGCCGTGGCTGAGGGGACGCTTCGCCCTTCCCCTTTGAATCGCTGCCCCGGGGAACGGATTTTCCTCTCGTCCGTTGCTTTCCTCGCTGCTCCGGCGGCTCAGTCTGGCAGTCCGGAAGCCGCGGCAGGGCGCAACGCGTAGCTTTCAAAAAGGATGCGCTCCTGCGGGCCACGCGATGTCCCCCAAGGCCGGTGTGTCAGCGTTGGTGTGGCATTCGCTGGCCCACACGGAGAATAGTCCAGAGTTACAGCTCCTCATAAACTTCAGCCTAAGACAAACTTTTACGACGATACCTTCCTCCCCAATTTTACGTTAGGTCGTATTTGCTTCGGAGCGTCATTGTAGATGGTCACCACGCGCAGTTCGCCGACGAGCTACGCATAGACACGGTTACACCACGGTTGGTCACTGCGGGCGCACCGATGAGCGCAGTCATCGACGGCGTCGCGCACTCTCCCTTCAACCGTCGCCGGGTCTGTGAACCCAGCGACCGGATGCTGGCAAGGGCCCGCCTCGAGCAGCGGTCCTCCGCCTTTCCGCCCACGCCGACGGTGTGTGGCCCGCACAGGTGTCGAGGCGCCTTCCTCCTCCGAGGTGGCGCCGACCCGCTTTGTCGTCAGACCACATGGTGGACTCGGGGCTCGTGTCTAGCCGATGAGGTCGAGTCTGGCATTAAACGGCGCTTACAGGTATGACACATTGATACACCACACGGTGAAATAACTGCGGATGTGCAATACATACAGCGCGTACTGGCCGATCGGACCCTGTCGTGTCTTTTTCATGAAATGTCTAGAATCCAGAGTGGTCATTGAAGGGCTGGCACCGAGTCCTTCAATTTCTTCCAGATATAACTTCTCGTTAGGTTAGGACCTCAGTGACAGCCGGTATGAACCCTACGAGAAACTCCCCACGGCTTTTAAAGAAATGGCAGGCCCAGCCTAAAAATAAACAAACAAATCAATACGTGAACTACACTGCTGCACTGGAAGAAAAGCGCAAATGAAAGACGCATTGACATGTCGAACATTTATTATTATTGTTTGATAGTACGCACTGTGAAGCCTTCCATTCCATCTCAATAATGACACTGCTTAGAAGCTCTGAAGATGAGTTTTCTTCAATGTAATGAACTCGAGGTTAGTAAGGGCTGCACTATACTGCGTCAATTCTATCTTTATACAGTGTCAGCGCGAGACATAGCTGGTACATCACCAAATATGGAGAGTTGCATGACGACAATTGCACCTCTGTTGGAAGGGTTGAAGCAGACGTCCTATACGACCTCATGCTCTTCAGACACAGTGAGGCGCAGTGCTTGCACATAAATGCGAATTCTTGAAGATGCAGTGGGGAAAATTCTTCAAGTGGACATTCTTCACATTCATCGCAGAAACGGCTACGAATGTGAAGAATGTAGAACTTGTAGCAGATTACAGTGTGAAGAGTTCTTCCCTCCAGCTTTGCCTATTCGTGACAGAGGTTGTTCCGGTTTGAGCTGCGTCTAGTAGCCCATTGTCAACGTTGGATGCCAGAGTTGGACAATTACTAGCAATTGTCACTCTGCTTAATTAATTGACGCATTGTTTTCTCGCCCACCTGCGATAACTCATTTCCTCCTCATTGTTCTTTTGTGTGCGACTGGACACAGTGCAAGTTTGTCTCCGTTGCAGACGGCTGAAGCAACGGCGCGCGTTTGCAGACGCGTTGCACGTGAGCGGCAATCTCGACAAACACCGGTAGAGGGCGGAGACTGATGGACGTCGAATATGCTCGTCTATTTTTGTTCCCGCTGAAGGCGTTCGTGCAGTAAAGAGCCCGCCGGACTAGAATATATGCACGCTTAAAGAAAGCAATGTCCTCTTCCTATTGCGAAAAGTGTTTTCAACGTGGAGTAACCGAAGAAGGATTAACAACGCCCTAATCCTGTCAGACTCAGTCATGCTCGCGATAAACAGGTTTTAAGCCCAGCGTGACCAGCTCTCGCTTCCACGCAGACGCAGCCAACGAAACAGTGCATTGGCTACGTCGTGAAGGCTTGCATTAAATCAAATGCTGCAGTGTACACGAAGACTAGCTCGCGAGGCATTCATTTCTATAGGATGAGACAAAAAAAAGGTTGCTTCTGCTCAGCAAATGTTTCGCAGAGGAGAGGGGGGAGGTAGCCTTGGTGGGTTACTACCTTAACAAGGCTTCTCAGGCTCCCGACAGTTTTTGTTTAATGCGGTGCCTACTTGATTAAGCACATTATATTGTATTACGAGGGCGCAGTAATTTCTGGGGTGGTCTTATCACTTGCCTTTTGCGTTCTCTTTGCAAGGTGCACCACTCGCGGAAGCCTTGTTAAAAGGTACTCAAGCACGGCAGGCCAAGTCTCGCATCTACACTCTTAGCACGGTAACCTTTAGTTTATTTTATAGGTGCACAAAAATGTGAAAATATGCTCCTTTATAAAGGTTAAAAGCACTTTAACCTTTATAAAGGAGCATATTTTCACATTTTTGTGTACCTATAAAATAGACTAAAGGTTACCGTGCTGAGAGTGTACCATTCGTCGCGAGTATGACTTCTTGCGCACAGCAAGTCCGTTGGTGTGCAGTGCTCCGTAATTCAAAGCATTGACCCACATCGGTCCACCTTAAGGCGTTCCTCGCATGCATGTCATGCTGCTTTATACCTTGCATCCTATCTGTATGACACCACCGACGAACTGACTGCGTTGCGCTTACTTTTATTCAAGTGTAGACGATTGCACTAGGGAGGGGGGGGGCGGACAAAAGGCGGTAATGCCTGACGGATTCCGCCTACCCGGGGGAGTCGTTATGACAAAAGCTGCGGCTTTAAAACCCAAGTGACGACGCAGCACCAATAAACAGAATATCAACACACACACTGAGACAAACTACTAACATCCGTGCTACTGCGAATAGTTAGAGAAATTTAGGTGAGAAAAGAAAAAGCAACATACGTTGTTGCATAAAAATCCATTATCACGTCCCTGTTATATGTATATATCATTGCATTTAAACAAAATCAGTATTTACTAGAGTTTACACAATAAGCACGGTTTTTCATAAGGACGCGCTACAGAGATAAAAAACTACGCGAATAATAATCGGTTTATTTCCCAATGTTGTTTTCTTTCATACTCAGAGCTAATTATTTCTATCATACTCTTGAGGCTAGTCTCTTGAGCTGGAAATGCAGCGTTTGCGAGCCGTGGTTTGTCCTCGCCTTCTTACGTCAGAATGTGGGCGGTAGTAATTGTTTATTCTTTGTGAAAATGAGCGTTTACCATTGTTGAGCTCCATATTAAGCACCGAAGCAAATGCGTCTAACAGATCATCATCAAATAAATCATAATCATCATCATCATTATGTCTACGCCCACAGTAGGGCAAAGGCCTCTTCGATGCATAGCTCCCCAATTATCCCGGTCCTGTGCTTACTGCGACCGCATCATCTCCGCAAACTTCTTGATGCCCACCTGACTTTCTGCCCTTGGAGCTCCTATAGGTCATTTGTGCGGCACGAAGATACACGGGTTGCAGCATTTGAAAGGAGTTCAGGAAATGTCAGAGAAGGGCCAGAGGTACGTTACTGATAACAAGCAGTGCTCGAAGAGAATTTGAATGCCTCATTGTTGAAGGTTACACAGATACGCTGAAGGATCTGCCGAAACCCTGTACGGACAAAATGTGGGCCTGGAGACGTGTTCCGGCAGGACAGTCTCAAAAGTCTATCGAACGTCTGCATGAGCCCGCTCGACGTATTTTCAGTCACCGTGTATGGAGCGCCGTGTGGGCAGAGATACGCAAAGATCATGTACCCTCACGAATTCTCCCAGGAGTAATCAGACGGTGGCACGCATATATAAAGAGCCGGTCAGAAGGGCCTTGCAGGCTCCAGGATCATTTCTGACGAAGTCTTTTTTTCGAGTACAATTTGCATATTTTAACATTGCGCACACACGTATTACAACGAAAGCTACTTTAGGGCCTTTCCAGACACAGCGTTGCAAAAGGAACCGTTTTATTAGATTCCTGATGCTGCTGCTCCATCACGTCATTACGCGCGAAATACGGTAAAACATATGCAGAATAGGGGGGCCGGTACAGCACTTGGAATTTCCCCTCCCGGAAATTGATGCTTTAGCTATGAACGCCATCAACGTTGTCTTTATGCGATACAAGACTGGGCTTTTACTATGTTCCTTTTTTTTTTCTTTGTGTTAGGCCAATGATGACCGCCGTCGTCAGGCCACTCTCCTCCAGTGCCAGGCGCTTGTCATGGAAAACAATGCGACCGTGATTGGAACTCGCGCTGCTGCGACACTGATGTGCTTGTTTGACGCGCTAACAGCTGTGCTCAGCTTTGGGGCTGAGTACCTTGCGCGGGATTGTCCGCTCACTTTGAGCATTCTTGCATGTAAACGTGCATGCAGCAGGTAACACTGTAGCGAGCGAGGGCCAAAGTTTTCGGTGTCGTATAACGGAGTTGTTCTCTGAAACACGGCAATGCCTGCTATCACGCGGCCTGCTGCCATCGCAGCAAATGAATTCGTAGACGCAGGAATGGTTCGTTTTTAGATGCGAAGCAGCTTATGGTCGGGGGCTATGTCACTCCCTCCCTCCATCCATGCATCCGCCGCGCGGCGTCCACACCCGCACTGCGCATGCGCATCCTCCTCCCCCTCCTCTCCTTGTCTCATCTCCTCTCCTCTCGGCATTCCTCCTCTCCTCTCCGAACGGCGCGCGTTGACTATGACCTATTCTTTCATATCCCCTTCCCTTTGAGTGTACCGGTTGAGGTGTCCTCTCCGGAGAGACAGTTATCGTGCACTCCCCTCCCCCTTTCCACCTTTCCACAGCAATAAAGAATCTCTCCTTGACTATGGAAACGCTCTTTCTTCCATGAACGCTTTACCAGCTCGCAAGGAAAGAGAACGCACCCTCACCCGCGAGAGATAACGCTGACGCAAGCAGCGTCTGCTAGCGTCAAACCGATGTAAACGCGGCGTGCACCCCCCGTGCTGCTTCGCATCGCCTCATGTTGCCCTTTAGTGGGAGATGGTGTAATTTTTGCCTGATATACACTTCGATAAACACAACCGATATGTTTAGTGTATTAACTGTAAAGTAATATAGATACGAGGAGTACAAGAAGAACAATATATCTTTGGTTGATGTTAGATTGTTTGCGTGGTTCAGCGCCTCGATGAGAAATCCGAGATACAGGCGTGCGAGGAAGCAAGGTCACTATTTCAGGCCACATGGAAATGTCGAGAGGAACTCAAAGGACTTGGATTTACCGGTCTTTACGCGCTCCCGTGTCCCTCGTCGGCAATTCAAGGGTACACAACAAAACAACAATACAATAGGTTTGTTAATTTGCGCATAATTTGGTGTACACAACCTCTCTTTTCTTTTTCTCGGAATACAGCAAACGTATTGCCTTTTTTTGCTAGATTTTCACATATTATTTCTTGTGAGGAATGCTCAGACGACTGGGGACGAAATTAAATGAGAAGTAATTAGAAATTAGAATAAAAAGGGACATGTCATGAGTTTAATATGACATATGATATCAGCTAGAGCTTAGGTATCTTATAAGAAATAGGCATTTAACCATTAGATAATTGATGAAAGTTAATTAATGTTCTTCTGGATCAAATTACAATCACGTGTGGCTCACACCCGCATATCTAAACTTGGTATGAGTCACACATGAAGAAGAAAGAATTAAAAGAAAAAACGAATCAAACAAACACAAGAAAGAATGACAAGTAAAAAAGAAAAAAAAAAGTCGCGGATTGCTGACATGCGCGCATCGTGGACTACGATGAAGCCGATGCGTGAGTGCCACTGTGAGACACTTAAGTATTGGGGTCGCCTACCAGTTTTTGGACATCCTGAGGACGTAGCGAGAAGCTGTGTTGATCATTGTACCACAAACATTGTCCGGAAACGCCGAGGACGTCTACTGAACAAAGTATATTCAACGTACCCAGCTGCATTTTTTTCCCCCTTTTTTCAATGCCTTTCCGGCCGGAGTCACAAGGGCCCCCTTTTCGCGCGATAAATAAAGCAAGCAGTGGCACGTTCTTGACCTGACGCAAAAGGGAGTTTACCGCATCGACAGCAGCTGTTGGGAAAACCTTGCTGCCCGCTAACGTAGGCGCGCCACATCTTAGCACGCCATTGGGCGCTATGTAGTCCTTGAAGCTTGCCCTCCTTAGCCGATGCACTATGTTTACGCCCTCCAAAAAAAGGCATCATCTGACGCTATCAGCTGCCGTGCTAAAATTAGTGGCAGCAGGCCAATCATAGAGTGGGGAGACACGAAGAAACTATTGGCGTTACACGGGAAATAGCGAGGTCTTTATTTTTTTACATTTTACGCACTGCCGGGATGCATGCACAGGACCGCAACCGGTTCTTTTCCGAGAACGGAACGGCGCCTGTAAGCTGCTGCTTTCGTCAGGCACGTTTCTTGCGTAATTTGTAGCGGGAGCAGACAGGAGCAACAATGTAAAGGTGGAGGGAGCAGACTGACTGTTCGCTATTTAAGCACGAGATCGGGGGATCAAATCCCGGCCACGGCGGCCACGTTTCGATGGAGGCCAAGTGTAGAAAACACCCGCGCACTTAGATTTAGGTGCATGCTAAAGAATCCCAGGTGGTCGAAGTTCCTCCGTAGCCCTCATGACCTCATAATCATAGCTGGTTTTGGCACGTATAACCCCAACAATAAAAAAATAATCATCATCATAAGCGATTTCTCAACAACAGCGCTGAGTACAGATTTCGCGTTGAGGGTCTTTACTTCATCATGCAGGTACCTCGAAAGATTTAATACGATTATCAGTGTATCCTACAGATTGATGACTTATACCGACAGCTGCTCGGCTGTGCTGCGGGCGTGTTATAACGAAATAAGTGTGCGCTGTACAGTTAAAAAAAAATAGCACGTGCTCTTCTCTGAGGTATTTCGTGCCACTTACAACCTTTCTGGGGTATGTGCAAAGACAGCTGTGGTGCTCTCTACGTGACTAATTGCAGTATTTTATTTTCTCGGGCTTGTGATGAAACTTCCTGTACCCCCGCACAGTAGCGGTTACATGCACCGATATATCATTAAAAAAAAAAAAAAAAACACTTGTCGCATGCATCAACGTTCCAGCACTCCAGAAAGGTGTTGTACAGGAGGTCGTTCCAAGGAACAGTGTTCCTGGAACTAGTTCCTTTTAGAAGGAGCGGAGGAACGCCATAGTTATTTTAGGGCATCTGGGGCTGCAACGGTAACGGCAAAGGGGACGACGCTCCTTCTGTAAAAGTTCCACTCCACACAATACTGAACATGACCCTATCGACGAATCCTGGTTTTTGCTTCAAGCCCCCTCCTGGGCGCAGGTCATAGCCCGGACCGACGACATTGAGAAAAACAGCAGATTTTGTTTCCGTTTGTCCGAGACAGCCTGAGCACCAACCAAGGGTCGATATGAAGTCAGGGCACAGCGTGTGCAGAAATTTCACTTGACATTTGGCAGTCGCCCAACACCATATTGCCCCTTGTGGCATCTGGATTTTGTTGCAGTGAGTGCCGATATAGATTGACCGAGGCTTTGGCTATACTTAATTCACACGTTCAAACCAATTGAATGCAACGGAAATGGAAGCGTGGCATGCCTAAGCTTAGCCTTTTAAAAACTTGACGTGTGCGCCACGCTGAGTGAAGTTAACATCGTTCTGGCGCAAACCTCGTTAATTGCATTCGATGGTGCACAGTTTGTTTCCATTGAAAACTGTAGCTTCATTGCTGCGCCACCAAGAGGTGTACTTAGTCAGCAGTAACTAAAAATTTTATCGCATCGAACATCGTCCGCTTCACTGGACAGTCTCACTTGTGTATGCGTCATTGTTGAATGGCGTCCCATGCATATGAAAGGATTTATTTATTTACTACACCATAGATAGCAATGTACTTCACATTCTTCGAACCTAGATACATTGACGCCGCAATGAATAACAGCAAAGGACCCGTAAAGCACAAATCCTTAAACTTACGGGACCTAAGTCAAAGCAATATATTGGGAACTACTAATTAGGCGATATATATATATATATATATATATATATATATATATATATATATATATATATATATATATATATATATAATCTGCTGCCGTTCAAGTTCAAACAATATATATAGTGCGAAGTTATTTCGCCCCTGGATTATCCGAATCATCAATTATAAAAATTAAATGTAACGTTAATGTAACGACGCGTTACAATATTCGAATTGTAACTAAAACGCGTTCCTTCCGCATTATAGTAACTCGTAAAGGCCACTTGTTAGAATGTTAGAGGAAAACGAGGAACCCGCTTTCGTTCCTCTTTTGGAGGAACGTGTACAACACTGCTCCAGAGTACGGGCAAAGTCCCCGAACCATTTGCAGAATCGCTTCTGCGACTTACGCAGTGTAAAAATAATCATTGCTATAAATGACGGAATAGAGTTGCTGAGCTATATAAACGACTGTTGTTTGCTTTAATCAGTGCGCCCCACCAGAACTGACGGAAGATGACGGCGAGGTTGGAGTTATTTAACGCGAACTTGCAATGTTTATCACTGAAGCATTACTGCTTGGAGCAACCACACGCGCCACGACAGCTTAGAAAAAACGTCTTCTTATGCGAGCTGGTTGGTAACGAAAAAATGAAGATCGTAGCGCAAGAAGGCCATGGTGCTCTATGTTTCCGTCTTTCTCCTTTGTGTGTGACAACTCTTATTCCGACAAGAACAATGCGATGACGCTAAGGAATCATTATGATACATTAATCTTGCATCAATATTACACCGCCACATCGTTCGCGATATTTGAGAAAGCGTTAAAATGCATGATTTCCATCCACGAAAATAAGAAGCCAGAAATTTATAAGCGCGTAATAGCGTGCACACAAATGCAAAGTATGGCCGAGGGTTGCCTACACTGCTACTCGTAACTTACAGTTCATAAGCTAACATTATAAGCTAACACGTAACTTACAGTTCATAAGCTAACATAAGATAACATTAGCACTAATGCCGGTGCCCTCGCCTTATGATGCGATCGTGATGATAAACCCAAGTGTTGCGCCCTTAATTAAGTGGTTGGGAGATAAAACTGTGTTTCTACTTTGATCGTCTTTCAGTTACACTCGACTGTTTTGGTTCAAGCAACACCACTGCCGCACGACGGGCCAGTCATGTGCACCGGTAAAATCAAATTTCCGCGGATCGATGAACCGATATGCTGTGAGAAAGTAACAACCATCTGATTGAAGTCTACGAAGCAATGTGCATTACACGTGATACTGCGTTTGTGCGCTTTGTATGGTGCTCAGGGGGACAACTATGATACTCAGAACGCATGACGTCCACAGCTTTTAGTGTCACCCGAGAGCGCGCGGGGGCACTCAGCTGATGCAATATACCGCAAAGTACAGAGCTTTTATATGCGCGCGTTTCCAGTTACTGCGTTACGACAACTGCGGATTCGCACTGCACAGTGTCCCTGGCTATGTAAAGGAGTGACAGTGCGCCCAACTGATGCCATGGCATGCCTGATCAATACAACTCCACCAATGTCACGATGCGTGAAAAGGAAGCGACACGGCCACTTGTTTTCAATCAGGAAAAATGAAAGCGTTCTTTCCACGCAGCCCTCCGGTTTTACCCCGGAAGGCCTTCGTGTGGTTTTCACCCAGCCCGTCTTTCCTTACGTGGGCTGTCAGTCGTGACCTTGCGACCAAATAAGAGTACGGCGCTCGCACTGCTGCCGGGAGGAGGGCGTCTCTCTCGACTAGTATCGTTGCGCAAAAACAAACACTGGGGTCCGGGAAAAATTCTGAAGCGCCCCGTTCTTGGACCTTCGAATGACCACGAATATCTGCCGTGTCAAGGCGGGGATCGTTTCGGCCGTCTCGATCAACCAATGGGCTGAGAACCACCATGCTCATCGTGTGGAGCGAGCGTTCTGAAAGCCGTGAAAGAAAGCTGTGAAGAAAGCTGTAAAAGAAAGCTGTATTGAGTATTGATGATTCCGGAGATTTTAGTGCTTGACTACTCCCGGTGTTTAGCGTTGGTTATAATATACAGAATGATCACGTATTACCACAACGCGTACAGGCTCGCGCACGCACACGCAATGTATGTATGTATGTATGTATGTATGTATGTATGTATGTATGTATGTATGTATGTATGTATGTATGTATGTATGTATGTATGTATGTATGTATTGAAACAGGGCGTTTAGTCAAGGCTCTTGCTTGGCAAGATCGGCAGAAAACAGTCGCGACTGAAGCCTTGGCAATCGCAGAGGCAGCACGCGCGCTGAGCTCTCCGAACGTCTTCCTCCGCAAGTAGCGCACCCTGTCTCTCTGATTAGCGTTGCTATTCTTCACTACAGTATGTATGTATGTATGTATGTATGTATGTATGTATGTATGTATGTATGTATGTATGTATGTATGTATGTATAAACACAATACCCCGAAGGCCCCTGTGAAATGTTTTACTTGACGGGTGGGCTATTACAATAGCTTAAATATGTAGACGCTCGATCGCTGCTTGATTATACTGAAGTGGTGCACAACGTCAGGGGGAAGGTCATTGCAATCTTGTGCTGTCTTCACAAAGAAGGATAAAAGGTGCACAGTGGTGCACGCACCACTGCGCACCTTTTATATGTCCTTAATTCTTTTTTTCATTCACATGACATATATTGCTGATGAAAATATATCTTATCAGTCAGCTTTCTTTCCGTTACCGCAGGAAGCGATTATGCCGTGTCTATCGGCGGCCTCAACTAGATACTATCGAGCTTGCGGCTACAGCCACAAGTTCTCAGCGAGACCCGTGAATCATCACCCGTACATCAAATATTTCTCACGGCACCGAGCGGGAGAGGATGGAGCGACAAATCTGGGGCGCGCCGTCGCAGACTTTAGGCTGCATGTATCTCTCCTTTCACCGTCACCACCCTCGGAGTGCATGTTTTTCTTTTGCCAGGCTTCTGGAATTGCATGATTGATCGGACGACTGAAGCGTAAACCGGAAGCAAGTTCATTCTTCGCTTCCGGGGTAAGTCGGCGCGCCCAATAGAAACGCGGCGAGTCGGCTGCCCCGCGGCTCTCCAGAGACCAACACCCTCACGTTAGCGCGATCTGTGAGAGGGGTTAAAAATAACATGCGTTTGTAGGTTTTCGTGTGCACGATCATTCGGGCGTCGGCTACCTCATTCAGATTATGAAGTGTATGCAGGGGAAGGTTGGTTAGCGGCATTAGAAGGAGAGACGCTTAATCCCGGGTGGCTAAATTCACCATGCCTGCGGCAGACGGCAAGCACGACAGACAGACAGACAGACAGACAGACAGACAGACAGACAGACAGACAGACAGACAGACAGACAGACAGACAGACAGACAGACAGACAGACAGATGTATATGCGAGTCTGCATGTAGTATGCGACGCAGCCCATGAAAATAGGTCCACTGGTGCATTTAGCATCGACAACGTGTTCACATCTGGAGGCCTATCGCGACACAATAAGGCGGCATCCCATCTACAACAATGCCGCCGCGTTCACAGAAGCCTTGGTTTCGCGCGGCGATGATGTGTATTGATTTATGCCTACCATCAAGTATCCTGATATCTATATTTTTTAATAGGTCGAAAACATGGCGCAGCGTTAGTATTGAAGCCCTTTGTATCATCTTCGTATAACGTTCGAAACCGCCTATTTCTTTATGCGTTTCTTTATATCGATTAGCCTGACGTGACAGACGGACACACACGCTTCTCGTTCAGTCGGCATGAAAGGCTTGCGCATTAGCAAAAACGAAAAAAAAAAAAAAAACTACGTCCTGGATTTGAAAGCCCGAATAGGCTCGCACCAACGACCACAGATACATAGTGCACTTGCTCCTGTTGCAGTCGCTTTATAATACGCTAACAAATGTACCCGCAGGCACTGAGCCGGTCGACCACGCCTGTGACGTTTTTAAAAATGGCTAAGCAATTATTTACGACCGAAAACAGCTTACACCGCTATCCTCTCGGACATCCATGCTCTTTGGCTGTCCTACGACAAGCGGCGCCTTCGCCCTTGGAGCGATCGGTGGGACGTAGATTTATCAGCCTTCACTTTTTTCGCCAGCGGAAAATGCTGTAGTGTAAACTATGCGGCAGCATTCGGGCATCGGTCCTCGTCGCTTCCTGGGTGCCATGCAGTGAACGTCTCCAGCCTTCCTTTCCCCCCCAAAAAATATCTAGAATTTCCCTTATACAAATCACATATGCATCTGATCCACTAGGCTCTCCGTGCACAAGTGCTGGTGGATCTAATCGTGTCACTAAATCTAATGCGATGATATTATGAAACTATACATACACCAATCTGGCCCCTGCTCTATTTCGTCAGGCTAGCAGTTGTGATTAGCTTCAATCGGGAAATATGGTCTAACCTGGTAGCCAGTCTCTGTCAAGTTTTTTTTTTTCTCAATGACCTTTAGCATCAGTTACTCATGACAAAAAAGAAAAAGAAAAGTGAGGAGCAGAAGAAAACTTTGTTTTCCTCTTCATTGTTAACGCGCTGCGTCCTGCTCCTTCCGCGAGGGTCAACGGTGAGCTCCTGCGGCTTTTTTTTTTCTTTCTGTTGTTGTCGATTTATATTGCACCAGTGTCGTGCCACACTGTGTTTGGACTAGAGGAGTGAATAGAACTGTTTCACCAAACAGTGCCCTCATAACCTTCGTACTATAGCCGAAGTAAATGAAAAATGGTTAAAACAATGCATTTTTTTTAAATAAAAAGGCTACGACGTTGAAAGATCTGTCGTCTTTAGAGATGTACTCTGCGTCGAGGAGGAAGCACTTTGCCCCTGAAATAATTTACGTGCACTAGTGAACAAAGAACTTGCTCGTCATCAACTCTTGAGTTACCAACATGAGAGCAGTTGTTCTTATGGAAAAGTTGTAGGGCGTCGCAGCGTATGGCGCACATCTCGCGTAATTTGAGATATTCATCATCGCATTGCAAGGCCTATACCCAGGCGTCGTCGAAGACCAGTAAGCCAGGCGCGCACAAAAGGCGGCCACTCTGTTACGTCACAGGGGAACTTCCTATGAGAAAGAAGTGGCGAAATTTGAATGAGGGCGCGTCGCGGCAAAATATTGTCGTTGTAAGGGGCGAGCCGTCTCACTTACACCAGAGGATCGCCTTACCTTTGCGTCCGATCATCACTGCTTATCTGTTTCTTACACGCTGTGCACAAGAAAGCCGCAATTTCCTCCTTTTCGAACTCGTTACAGCGCCTTGAAAAATGTGGAAGAAACATCCAAAGAGATTAAGAAAAAGAAGGAGGGGGGGGACCGAACATGACGACATACGGTGTTTTGTGGCACAATGACCAGGCATGGCCAAAGAGCGCCAGTTGTTGGACCGAACAACCAAGAAGAAAGGGTGGGACCGAAATGCTTCTTTGGACTGTTTGGTCCTACACGATCCCTCTGTCAGCTTATTTCATTCTCCTTAACATGGTATAACAGGCCTGGTGCGAACACGCAATATCAAATCACCCGTCTGGACCACTACTATTTCACACCTTTTCTTTCACTGAAAACGTAAAAATTAGGGGTTGCGGGATCGAATCCCGTCCGCAGCGGCTGCATTTCGATGGAGGCGAAATGTTGAGGCCCGTGTGCTGTGCGATGTCAGTGCACGTTAAAGAACCCCAGGTGGTCGAAATTTCCGGAGACCTCCACTACGGCGTCTCTCATAATCAGAGCTGGTTTTGGGACGTTAAACCCCACAAATCAATCAATAAAAAATAAGAGGCGACCACTGGATGGTGCTTCTTCTTGCAGACAGTAATACATACCCGCGAAAGAGAGTCTTGCGCCTGTTTGTGTAATAGTTTAAGGGTAAACATACAACCACCGCAAATCACACTGAGAGAATAAGCCGTATACCTGTGCATTTCAGACGACTTGGCGCTTTTCGCGACCAGATTCTGTGGCAAAGCGCCCGCTTTAAATTTCGTCATTTCGTCACGGGAAGTTCCGGTCTGACGTAACAGAGCGGCCGCAGTTCCTCTCGGTTTCGATATCACCTAGATGGGTATATCAAATTACGGGCGATAGTTTTGTGTGTGTGTGTGCGTGTGTGTGTGCGTGTGTGTGTGTGTTCAAAGAAAATCGCTGTGCCCCAAAGTGGGACGCCCCTGGCGTTACCGCATTAACAGCGTTGCTAGCAAATTAGCAAACTGATTAGCAAATTCTTGCTAATCAGTCTGTTAAAGTTTGTTTTAGCAGCGATAATGTATATTCCCCTTGACGTAGGGTGAATTACTGCCCTGGCATTTTTATTTTAAAAAGTCGTGTCCTCTAAAAAGAAAGGGCCCTGTAAACTGTTTAATTCAGAGATAATATGTTCTATATTTCAAATTAACTATACGCTGGATGTTTGCTGTAAGGCCGCCAACATTATTACATGGCACGCTGTAGCGGCCAGTCGCAGTATATAATTTCAACCACCTGGAGTCCTTTAACGTGCACCTATCCTGAAACACACGAGTGTTCATTTGCATTTCATCCTCATCGAAACGTGGTCGTGTCGGCTGGGGGACGAGGATGCGAGCCCCCATTTTCAGCGGCGCAACGCCACAGCTCGCTGGAAAATCACAACCCAGAGATGGAAAACGCCTCAGCTGGCTAATTTCTCATTAGTTTGCATCAATTGTAGCTAACTGATTAGAGGCCAAACTAAGTATATGCATGTGAACTATATATTGCAAATCATGCGCAAGATATACATCAAGGTCTATATATTCCCCGGTAATGTTTATAACAGTACTAAAGTTGATAAGTTGATAACTTCTAAAGTAGATAAAATAATCCGATAAAAGATGTCACACCTATTTCTAAAGGAAATTCCGCTGAGGGCTGCATTATTTTAAGTATATGCAGGTCAACCTTACTCTACGTTTTAATAGTCAAATGTTTGCTTGACAGGAGCTACATCTAACTTAGTGCCCCGACTAAAATCAGCTGATGTCGACATCCGAGAGACGCAGAGAAAGAGAAAACTGTGTCGACAGGCGGAGTGGTGAGCCAGCGTATATTCGCTTTCGTGACGTCGGATAGGCGCGTCACAAAAGTGGCACATTATTTCGAAAGATGATAGACACACTCTCATATCAACGCTCGTCCGGTGTAATGCTTTCCATACAGCGAGCGATACGTGTTCCGCCACCAAGGTGGGGCTGGTTCCGAGGAGGAGCGTTAATTTGTTCAAGCGTGGCGATGCCCCATGAGGTCAAGACGCTGGACTCGTGCGCCTCAAGATGAGCGGCGACCTTGCCGGCGCAAAATCAAAGCGTGTCCTTCTCAAGAACTGTTTCCGCCCATCGGGCTCAGCGTTATGCTGTTGCCGTGCGAAGTTTCAGCCCTAAGTAGTACGCCTGACGAAACTGCGCGAATGACGCCATCAGTGGATAACACGATTGCCTCGGGAACAGTAACGTGACGTGTTTACACAGCGTGCCCGATACCCTACCGAGCGATAAGCGTTTTATCGCACCGAGTCTGCGTCCCGCGGTTTGTGACCGTCTCTTCAGGCTCCTCGTTTTTGTTTGTGACCATGAAGCCACTAGTACTTGGATTTGGTTTCTTCGGGGGCGCGTGCAGCTCCGAGCCAAGTCCCGTACGACACAGCTGGAATATCTATTTGTTCGCTTTCTCGCGGAGCAGCTGCGCTTTGTGAGTGACTGGCAGGACTTACTCGCGCGAGCGATAACCACCGAGGAAGAGAGGTCGCCAGACGTCATCTGACATTTGAAGAAGACGCAATCGCCGATGGAGAGGGTGAAGATTAAAGGAAACGCCTGCTTTCGCTACAAGCGAAGAGGATGCGGAAACAAACACGATACGGAACGCTCACATTGACTGACGCACGGATGCTTCGTTCGCGTCACGTTGGAGAGTGTTGTGCCAATTAGCGAAAACGGTGCAATTAAGCGCACATCTATACGTAGGACTAAAGCTTGGGTATGTCGTGTTATAATGTACTATAAATGGAATAGAGGCGAAAGAAAGGCGCTTAACAGTGCCTGCAGGACTACTACAGTGAGAGCGCACAATAGCAAGTAACGGTCACGACATGATATTACTTGGGAAGTATACGTGCACCGAAAACAGGCGAGCGTGTATGTAGGACAAGGAATAACCGTTTTCATTCACTTGAGAGCAAGGCTCTACTAGCTGTTCGGAGCCGGTATTTCTTTTAAAGGCGTAAGCAACATCAGGATAGTTCTGTCACAAAAGACCTTGACATCGTATCGTGACAAAAGAGCCGCAATGTATTGTTGTACAAATATGCTACAAAATGCCTTGACAACGTATCGCTGAGGCAGTTCGGCTTGGGGCTCACACGGATTTGGTGTTTTAATACGAGCGTGCGTAAGCAAGCAAGGTGCAGCAAATTCCATGAGGCGACGCCGTACAACATAATAAATATATTTATTAGCTGGTTCAACGTGGTGTAACTAGAACAACCATGCGAAAGCTGTCACATAATCATGAGGATTTATCAGTCAAAACACTGATTTGATTGTTGATTGATTTATGGGGTTTAACGTCCCAGAACCAGCTCTGATTATGAGAGACGCCGTAGTGGAGGGCTCCGGAAATTTCGACCACCTGGGGTTCTTTAACGTGCACTGACATCGCACAGCACACGGGCCTCAACATTTCGCCTCCATCGAAATGCAGCCGCCGCGGCCGGGATTCGATCCCGCGACCCTTGGATTAGCAGCCGAGCACCATATACCACTAGACCACCGTGGCGGGGCACCGATTTGATTGTCGTGGTCTGTCAATGATGGGAAGTCAGAATTAATTTTTAGCCGCATATAGGGTTCTTTGATGTGCACCTAAGTACACCGGCGATTTTCCATTTCGCCTCCATATAGCAGCGTGACACTTTGGCCGCAAGTTGCCGCGGTGACTCGTGGAAATTGTGGCACAGTGCGTGAGCCATTGCACGTCCACAAAACAACAACAAATTCCGCATGCATTAGCGGACCTAAACCGTTTACGCACTGTGTCACAACTTGCGTGAGAACATGGGCACTGTTTTACTGGTATTTTTTTTAACGAATGTATTTTTTTCTCTCTCCATTCAACTTCTTTTTTCCCGTCGTACATGCCTTCTCGCGCAATAGACATGCGGGGCGCTCTTTGAAACGCGTGTGCTGTCGTCGGGGGGTTTGTGACGTTTGAAGGATTGGATGCTGCAGTACTGCTTTTTTTCTTTTTTTTTTTAAATTTGCTTATCGATATCAGCAGCAGTATACTTCGGCTGCTGGCATGCACTCCATTTGATTTAAGACACGTCACATCAAATATTCCCTCGCACCGACACGGCCGCCTAGTGGCTATGGCACTCAGCCGCTGATCCGAAGGTGGCGGGTTCGAATCCCGGCAGCGGCGACTGCGTTTCGACTGAGGCAATACTTTGAAGCCCGTGTACTGTGCAATGTCGGCGCACGTTAAAGAACCCCGCCAAGTGGTCCAAATTTTTGGAGCCCTTCACTACGGCGTCTATTATCATCATAGGGTGGTTTTCTGGGACGTGAAATCATAGAAAATATTATTAAATATTCCTTGTTTTAACAGCGATTATCGGCAAGGGACTGAGCGAAGAACGATAGAAGGATGACAGCTGCATGGGTAGTCGCATGCAGTCACATCTCGTGGTGCTATCAGCAGTAAAAAAACCAACTAAAACATGTTTTACACGTCTACAGCACAAAGAAAATTTTATAAATGCGCAACTTTTCTGCCCCTTTTATGGAAAAACGACAATTCCTCCCTTAAAATTTGTGAAATCCTTTTCGTTGTGTTGATGTGTGGTCACGATAGCGGGGTCATAGCGCAACTCGCAGTTCCGTAAAAACGCAGTCTGGTTTCACCCTCTCGTTAAGTTGACACCTTTTCGCTCAAAGTGACAAAGATGTGCCATGTGTGCAGCGGTTTTCATTTAATTACATACTAAGGCTTCACGTGCCAGAGCACAAAATACGACTATGATGCGTGCCGCAGTTGGTGGCCCTAGCGTAATTACGACAACTTGAACTTCATTAATGTGCACGCAAGTCTTAGAAGACGAACGTTTTCGTATTTGTCCCGATTCCCATTTAGAATGCAACGGCAGAGCGCTTGTTCGCGCGCGTTCCTGAACGAGTTTTGCTACTTGAAAAATGAAAAGTAGTTGTAAGTCAGCGCCGAGTCTCCGTCCCTGGTTTGTGCCATTTGTGGGACTGAGTGCCGCTAAACGACGAGGTGCAATAATGTACTGTGGCGGCCACGGTTCTTGCGCGCGACAAGTGCAGCAAACTCCAGCGTGCGCAGACATATCCGCCTCTTTGCACGCATGGACTCGCGGCAGCTTCATTTCGAGACCTTCGCCGTGCGCCCATGTCAAGCGCAGTGACTGCACACGTAGTGTGATTCTTTAGTCGTGTCCCTCGATCGTCCACGACGTGGCATTCGCCATAGTAGACCTGTCGGCGGCGCGGTTTATCCGTCGTCCCCCCGTGGCCGACCGAAGGGCGTCACGCGCGGGGGTGGAGGTGCCTCGGAGAGCACGTAGCACGCGCCAGGTTTCCACGGAAGCCGCGAGGACAGAGATGTTTCCGATGCTGCCGGTCGGCGTGTGCGCGCGCTCTCACCAGCCGCGCATAAAACGGCTCTGCGTGCGCTTATCGGGACATCCCCGCGTTTCCAGTGCGATCGTTGCGGATCCTACAGACGCGCGTGCTGCCGCTGGCGTTTTCACTCACTGCGCTGGGAATCCCGCTGCATCAAAAAAAGAGCTCGCGTGCACACTATACACCCTGGTGGTGCCGCATGCACTCCGGTGGCTTCGCCCACGTATACAGCGGGAAATCTCCCCGAGACGGTGTGAGGAAAATAACGGGTGTCGAAGGGAGAGCCGAGCTCTCACATGCGCCTGTCGAGCTTTTCCTGGAGCGAGCGTCGATGTTTTCGAGCCCGTCTGCGTCTTGTTAACTTCGTCGCATGGATCAGCTCTGAGAGACGGCAAGGTTGACATTATCGTGCGCACGTGATTTCAGTTTTCTGTCTTGTTTTGCCTTGTTTTGAAGATCTCTGTTGCATTATTTGAAACGAGAGAAAGCAATAGCCGCTTTGCTGGAATCACCTGAGATAACCGGTAATATCTACATGCCATGTGTTCGTCTGTGCAAACCAGTCATGGGCACGTTACCAGTAAAAAGTAACAGTGTTACAGTTACAGTTACCCAAGCCAGAAAAGTAACTATGTTACAGTTACAGTTACTCAGCTTCCAAAAGTAACTTGTTACAGTTACAGTTACTGCAAGAAAGTAACGTCGTTACTTTTCCGTTACTGTACAAGATTATTACACCGCAAACGAAATTATGTAGTTCTTTCAATGAAAACATATGAAGGCGTGCAGTTAGTTGAACTTGCTCGTACCAAAGCGCCAGATAAAAGAAATTGAATGGGCTCACTCAAAATCCCAACACCAGCAGTCGTTGCGTACGTCTCATTTTCTGCAACAACTTTTTTATTAATTGTCGGGAATCTATTTACAGAAAAAAAAGGCAGATCCCACGTGCAGTGGGAATCAAGGAAATGCAAAGCATGCATTAGGAACGTAAAATGGACCTGCTTTGTTGTCTCGCTATATTATGGGTACATAAGAAGTTAACGAAACGGCCGCAAAACCACCACGACTGGCATGTAAACCATGCCGCTCATGACACGTATGTCATGATTCTTGTGCTATGGCCTGTCATTTACGTTCGTCATGCAGTCGTTCACGTGCCATAGCACTTTTGGTGTACATCCCATTAATGAAACGCGTGGCATGTTAATCATGCCGCTCATGACATGCATGTCACGATTTTCATGTTCTTAGAATGTGTCACCCATGGTCGTCATACATTGTTGTCCCGCCATACAAATTTTGGTTTTTATCAACTTAACGAAACGGCTGCAAGAGCACCAAGACCGTGGCACGTAAATCATGCCGCTTATGACATGCATGTCGTGACTTTTGTGTTAGGATGTGTCGTTTATTTTCGTCATGCTGTCCTGTTGTGCCATACAATTTTAGCATACATCCCATTAAGGAAAGGCCAGTAGAGCACCAAGACCGTAGCACGTAAATCATGCCGCTCATGACATGCACGTCATGATTTTCATGTTATGACCTGTCATTTATGTTCGTCATACAGTCATGTTGTTGCGTACCACTTTTCGTATACATTCCATTAACGAAAAGGCCAGGAGAGCACAAAATCGTAGGCGGCTAGATCGATACCTAGATATATGTGCTCAAAGTCGCCAAAGTTCGCTGAGAAATGCATCGCATTTAATACGTTGGGACAACCTGGTGCCACGAAGCACTGTTGCACGCTCGTACATAAAATGGGAGCTCATCCCGAGGCGTGAAAAAAAGGATGGGCCCCTTCGAGCCATTGCTGCCGGAACTTTGGGAAGTGCTTTTTGGAAGTACCGCCGCTTTGAGAAATGAACGTGTGCGAGGCATTGAAAGGCGTCTGTTTCTAGGTGGCTTCCGCGTGGGTGGTCTTGAAAAAATGGCTGGCCACGCAAAAAATCAAGGATGCTGCACCGGCCTCTGAAAACAGTGACTTTCGTCATTTAGGCCGACCATACAGCGGCGTTGCGCACCTTTCTCTGCATGGGGGCGGGGAGAAGAACTCTTCCCCGCCCTGTTTTGTCGCCGACCGGCGGTGCTTCGCTGGCCTTCATAGAAAAAAGTCTTAATTTCCGCCTTGGAAACATGTCAGTACATCCACAAAAAAAAAAAAAAAAAAAAAAAAAACCCAAGAGATGTCCGTGTCCTGCACAGCATCGCGATACAAACTATACATCGTAAAAGCATTCCACTAGTGAGATAGATAGATTTTGCAAATTTATCTAGATACAGAGGTAAACATAGTCATAAATATTTAAGAGAAACATCGCGATTGCGCTGAACCCTGATTTCAAGTGTTGGTGCTGGATATTTTTTTAAAGGAAGTAACTGTAACGGTATTTACAGTTACAGTTACCGTTGAAAAAGTAACAGTGTTACAGTTACAAGTTCCTCTAAATTAAAAGCAACTAGTTACAGTTATAAGTTACTGAAAAAAGTAACTAGTTACCGGTAACGCGTTACTAGTAACTAGTTACTGCCCAAGACTGGTGCAAACGTACACAGACGAACACAGCGCAACTCGCAGACCATTGCGAATGTTGAAAGCATAGTCGTGGAGCAGCGCACGCCTTCTCTCATTTGAAGCTTATAGGATCGTTCGTAGCTTCATCTGCGTTGTCGGAAGCGTGCTGTCTTTATAAATGAAGATAGCTGGGACAGGGGCGTAGATAGGATTTTATTTACTGATGAGTTGGTTATAGTCGGATGCACTCATGTATAGTTTTCGACGACGTGCTAATGTGACCGTTATTGTGCGGGTATGCTTTAGACGCGTTAAGTCGAGTTCATTCGCCAATTCTTGAGCCTGCCAAGTACCGATGATTATGGAGTCGATTTCAGCCTTGCTCGGCTCATTTAACGATGCCGTAAAAAAAGTTGGCGCTCTCTCAGGTCGAACTTATCAGCTCGCACATGGGGCTGACGATGACGCACGTGGGGCGCCGCTCGATTCGTGACTGGATCATTGACTGGATGGCGAACACGGCTCTGGTTCTAGAAACACTGGCTCTGGCATAGACGTGTTGTCGTGTGTCGTTGGCTGCCGGGGGAAAATCGAAATCAGGTGAACCTTCTGGGCTGGCAAGATTGGATGTTCTTGGAGGACAGGTTGCCATTGACAAATCGACACGTGTGCGCATGCAGTGCGGGTGAAAACGCCGAGAATTTGGCTGCAACCACGAGAGGCGTATACAAGGATCTTTTCCGCGATAGTTGAGGCTTACTGAAACACTCTTGATGGAGAAAGGTAGCGGAAGCTCGCCCAGCGACACTATTTGAGGATGGCATAAAGGGTTTCATCTCGGCTGCCATGCTCACGTCCTAATGCTCCATACTTCATGGTAACGTCCGCGGTAGGACGAGCCCCGTCATGTTGTGACTAGACACAGCAGGTAGGACTTGCTGATGATTTATTTATTTATTTATTTATTTATTTATTTATTTATTTGTATTTATTTAGGAGAATACTACCAGTCTGAATGTTAGACCTTGGGCCGGGGTGAGCGATACATTGATAAGGACATAGTGCAGAATGAAAAAAAAAATAAACGTAAAGGGAAAGCATGTTGAGTGCTTGTACTGCAGTAAAGGGAGTAGTATGTGTTTACAACAAACGTGAAAGTGATTCACAAAGGAAAGTATAGTTCTATAGCACCAAAGCAACATGAAATACAACCTATTAACGAAACAGTGGCCGGATGGATACGTAAGCCATGCAAGAACTGCGTACAATGGGTTACGCTCGCAGAAAAAAAAAAAGGAAAAGCGGTATGAGATACCAACTGTAGCGCAAATAACGTCTGGTACCACACATAAGGGCATCAAAGCGCGTTTAATTACAAAGCAAAGTATAGCTACATAATACCAAAGGAATACGAAATACAACCTATAAACGCAAAGAAGGCCGGATGGAAACCCAAATCTTACAAAAACAGCGTACAATCACCAGATGCCAACCACAGTTGAAGTAAGCTCGGCTACAATATACCTAAGTACACACAAGCGTCTTTAATTACAAGAGTGACAAGTTGCCATCAATCAATATGTCGCTGTCATTGTCAGTGGGTACAGCAATAAGGCGTTCTCTAAAATGACTGAAGGTGTATTTATCAGACAGACGGAGCAGGTAGCGCACTAAGAAATGATTTCATATCGGCCCTTTCAAGAACCTACGGTGGCAGATTGTTCCACTCGTTGATTGCGCGGGCTGCATCAGTTGACATTAGTATTCCCAGGTAACTGTGAATATTAAACGCTCTCGTGATACATACTGGCTCGTTACTTTCTGCGTAAGGCGTATGACACTTGCATTGGAGCGCTTGTGCACTCTTAGCATTTCTTGTGCTTCGTGAGTTCGAAGAAGATTGCCAAGTTTGTGCTGCGTACAATGTGAGAGCTTGCACAATGATGAAACTTGCCCCTTGGTAGTGAACAAACCTGCATAACGCAGGTAGAGCGCATGAAATGCTGTGCTTCTGTGGGTTCTGTTGGGATTCAACATGGCAAACAGCGCATGCATCTACGCGATACAGACAAGCTTTCTTTGTTTTTGTTGTTTTTTGCAACTAGCCGAGCCTCAGGTTGCCCGCAGATTATCCAACTGCCGGCTTGTGGGTGCGTGCTTTCACCACTGTCTTACAAAAAGTGAGGGCTTCAGCATAAATGCACCTCGATAAATATATCATCTGCGCTGCTACACACTACAAGCATCATTTGCTTTTACGTTGTGCCGTAAAAGCCAAAGTGCAAGAGTGGAAGCGTTCAGCCAGAGAAAAACCACACTGCAAGCATTCGGTGACAAGCTGTGCGATAGCGAAAGTGGAGCTTTCTGGGATTTCGTCAGTGAGGGGGATGACTTCGTGAGCCATGCACATTGACAAAGGAAAAAATCAGGACAACAAACATCTAGGACAAGTGAAGTTGACACGTACGAGGTGCAACACACACACACACACACACACACACACACACACACACACACACACACACACACACACACACACACACACACACACACACACACACACACACACACACACACACACACACACACACACGCGCGCGCGCGCGCGCGAGACTGGTACAATAAATCATTGTACTTACAAAATCGGTTCTCCTCAACATTATCGCCTTAAAAGTAGTCCCCTTCAACATTCCCACAATTCTGTATTTGGTGCAGTCATTGCTGGTTGTAGTCCTGGAACGAGGTTTTTGTCAAGGCCTTCTGAAGATTTTCCCTTTTTGTCTGAACCTCTTCAATTAACGTAGAATGTGCTCCCTGTAAGCAACAATTAACTTTATGAAATTAAAATAAGGTCACAAGGAGCCAAATCAGGTGAATAAGGAGGATGCCCCATAACAGTAATGTTTTTGCTGGTCAGAAACCGTTTGAGCGGGCGCATTGTCCTTGTGCAACAGGCAGCCATCCATCACTCCACAACTGTGCCCCCCCCCCCCCCCTTTTATTTTGTAACTTTTCACGAACTCTTTTTAGTACTTCAGCGCAGTCTTATTGATTAACATTAAGTTAACGAACTCCGCTACTGCACGAACACTTAATCTTCGGTCACCAAGCATCACATCACGAACTTCGGCGACGTTTTGGTATGCAATGGCTGAGCTTGGGCGCCCAGCACGTTCATCATCTTTCACGCTGTCCTTTCCCCCTGAAAACCGCTTGTGCCATTCAAACACACGTGCACGAGACAAAGTTTCATCTCCATAATCCTCGGTTAACTTTGAAATGTTTCCGTGGCTGATTTCTCAGCCAACGAAACATTTCATCAGCATCAGGTTTCACAAGCAGCTCGATGTTGATTCTCTGTACGCGTTTTACATTATACATTTTCCCGTCATGAGAGTGCAGTTGCATGTGTTCACTCAATGACGCAGCACTCTCAACTGGCGTGATCGGTTAAGTCGAAGCTGGCCGCATGGATCGAGGAGATGTGTGTCATTACGTCAGCAAAACAGTTGCTGCCAACTACAGTAATTTTTTAAGCTACGCACTTAGTCTCGTTATTTTTTTTTATTTCTCATTTTTATTTTTTTGTCGCACCTCGTATACCGGGACAATTTTGTCATGGTTGGGAGTGACAACGCAGGTGCTGGGATTACCCTGACAGGTTATGACAACAAACACCAATGTTATAGAGATATATTGCAATGGCTTTGTAAACTATTTTTAATGAAATGAACATACCGGATGTGTTAATGGCGAACTACAGTTCATTATGTGTAGCGGAAGTGGAAAAAATGAGCAAACCCCTGTACATATGTTTCCTTGGAGCTTTATTCGCAATATAAAGTGTATGCTCTCTCTATGTTCCTTCTGACATACGTCGCTTAACTAATGTTTCTTCAGACGAACTGCACGAACCTTACGAGTGGCTGTTTATATAGATGTACCGGATGCTGCAAGCACAGCATATGGTGATCATTACTGAGCTTCATAATGTTTAAGCTTCGTAAAGCAGTCTCTGAAAATGTTTGCTGGGTCCTTTATGTGTTCAGAGACACGAGGATGGTAGAAGAAGTTAATCATTAAATTATCCAGCAGCTGCGCCATGGAGCAAGAAACAGTGCGGAGGAGGTTTCGTTGAGACGCAATATTTCCGTCTGTATAAAGCAAGTTGGGGGAGGAGATTTTAAAGCGGTATCTGTTGGGGTGACACGCATGAGTTTTCGTTGGCACAGGAGACGTTGCCAGCCAGGTGACGACAGAGGAACCAACGTTGCCTATAGCTGCGGATCTCCGAAAAGTTTCTTGCTTCGTGGCCAGATATACATTTACAGATGCCCATTTTGCGGTGTCTACATTCCCTCCTCCTGTTTCTCTTTTTCTCTCTCCCTTTCCAGGTGGGCTTGTGCTCCTAGTAGTGTCAGAATCAGTCACTTCCATGCCCACGAAATCAACGACGGAGTGGAGGAGGATATCAGACGAAGCTTACTTCTCTGATCTTCTCTATCCTTGCAGTGATGACCTGCCTCAGGTGCAACCCGCAGGTCCACCCACCGATACGTTTGCCATTGAATACGTGAAAATACTTGGCGAGCGAACGACGGCGTGCCTAGGGCACGCCAGCAAGCTCCTGTCCGTGGTAAGTGCATGGCGTGCGCTAGTCGCAAATCTTGCTGGCGCTCCTCCATTTGCTGCAACCAAGTGTTTCTTAATCCCTCGTAACCACTGTAGATATGGGATAGTTTTCACAGCAGTGGCAAGCCTCATATCGGCCTATGTCGCGATCTTGAAATTGACGAGCTGTTTGTATGAAGAAGCAAGAAGGCAGCATAATTAATACTGATGTAATACTGCGCTTACCCCCCTCCCCTAAAAAAACAACTACAAAACCCAGGTGCGTCTGCGCACCCAAAGGGCGTCAGATTTGTTTGCAGTTCATCTTGCACTCCTTAGCAGTGCTTTTTGGATGAGAGGGGTCTTCGCGCTCTTTTTTATTTGTGTTCCTTGCATCGAGAAGACATGCTGAGTGCATTAGGAAGGATGGTAGAACTCGCCAAAATTGAAGCGCGATGGAAATAACGCACCTCATTCAGCTTTGGGGGTAAAATACATGTATACTCGCACATCTCACCTTAAACTGCTGTCACGGCCGAGCAGCGACGCGGCACACATAATGGGTAGCTTACGTGATAATACTGCCGAGCAACTGGATATTGTATAGTTGTTGGGATATTACGGGCCAAAACCACGACGTGATCTTGAGGCATGCCGTAAAGGGAGGCTCGGCCGGATCAGTTACGACCACTTGGGGTTCTCTGACATGCACCAAAATCTAAGCACACAGGTATTAATTATTACGTCTCGCCCCCATCGATACGCGGCCGCTGTGGCAGGGGAACGAATCCGCGTCATCGAGCACGGAAGTGCGACACGTTACCTGCTAAGATAGGCCACAGAGGGTGCACTTTGATATTTGTAGATTTCTTAAAGGCTTCTCTGCATGCTTTGTCAACTCGTGTCAGGCTGCCTGCGCAGGGTTCGCAAAGCATTTTGTTTGTGGTTAGTGCGACCTTGTTTGCTTACCTTGACGGGGATGTCTGTTTCACGATATTCTGGCTAAGTAGTAGACTCTGGGTAAAGTACAACCTTGTAAGAAGAGAAGTTCGGGAGAAGATGGAGGCTTGAAGTGAGGAACAGATCGTTAAAAACGAGGAGAAACAGGGGTTGTTTCCAATCGCTTTCAACGATCTGTTCATAACTTCGCCCCATGTGGCAAAATGTTTGCGCGGTTACCTTGGCTGCAGTGCCGATTGCTTGGAACAGTTGTTGTGACATGACTCTCGTCTTCCCGGCAGTGTGCGTGGCTTTTAGACGAGTGGCCGGCGCTAGCGTCTTTTCTCAGCACTCGCCTTCTGCAAGGTCTGTCTCCCCTTTCATTCCTCCTAACTCACTACACTGCTCTATTAACATACGCTTTCTTTCAGAGCATCGAAATAACAATACTGTACCGTTGAAAGGAAATACAAGAATCGGCCTGGCCTAGCCTGACGCTTTGGTTTAACATCGCTGCATTTAGTTGGACATGCTTGCATGCTCGAAGGTTCGTCGCGTGCAACCTGTCTTGCTTGGTACGTGGCTGAGAGCGTCTTACGCCGCAATATCAGCGCGCTGAATTGTCTTTACGCGTCCTGCGATGCAAGATGGCTGGGTTAAACTGCGATGTATCTGCTTTCTAGAATCTGCCCGAAAGTTGCTCCACACTGCAAGATGTCATGGAAGCGCCGGACCAGGTGACCCTGCAGGTGAGCGCATTTTGCATCAATATCGAGGCAATGGTACGATGGTTGTTCCTTTCACATTGCAGAGTCTGAGCCAGGCGCAAGCGTTGAGCAGCTTGTACGGCTTCCTGGTGAGCCACGCGGCGTACGCCTTCTTTGTGAGCGAGCAGGCTGAGAAGTACGCCAACAGCTCGTGCGCCAGTCCCAACGAGCACACGCTAGCGGAGAACAGCCGCACTCTGGCAGCCCAGCTGCGCGACTTGCTGTGTACCATAAAGCTGACAGCGAGTGTCCACGGTGGAAACGTCGAGTTCAGCGCCTCCGAGGAACGCGTGGCGTCGCTGCGCGTCTGTGACGAGAGCACCTGCAGCAGGAGGCTACTCAGGGACTGCCAGGTATGCGCTCCCACACGCCGTCCACTACGGTGTGTTCTGAAATACGTTCGGGGCAAACGACTACCCTGCATGGTACATACGCCGACTTCATACACACGAATGGCTCAGTGGCTGAAATGTGGTCGGTAAAGAGAGAGTGAGTGAGTGAAACAACTTTATTGGGTTCACTGTTCACAATTGACGCGAGTAAACCCCAGGTTGCTATACGAGCTACAGCGTCAGTGTATACAGAAACACCAGTGTATACAGAAAACGCCAACTATTTGCCTCATATTTAACATCCCGTTCCTCAACAGAATCACATTAATTAACATGCGCTTTCACTAAGAACTATATTTTTATATTTTATTATGTGCGCACTTTAGTGCCTCGTGCTGGACTGTTCAATTTTGCCAGTTTGTGTGCCAGGCGTTTTGCGACGAGAATGTGCGATCTACAGATGTGGGGATTATATGAAAGACAAAGCGAAGCAATGTATACACAAAGTAGGCTAATTTCATTAGTTAATTTGTTTGCCACAAATTTGGCGCCAAATATTTAGTTTGTACCATTGTTGTCATTAAGTTCTAGTTTTTAGACTTCAAAATGGACATGTAGGCCTAAGTAACCAGTGTAGAATTATTTTCCCTTAACATCATTGTGCACTGCGTTATTCTCGGCCCTTGTGATATACTTGTTCTACGCCATATGTCGAGATGAAACGGTTCGTCTCTCTGTCGCTGCTCAGGTGAACACGCGTTCATTCGAGAGATGCGCAAGACGTAAATTGGCAACATCTCGTGGGAAAAAAAAAAAAAGTTAAGCGCAGCGGCACCTTCTCGTCACCTCTCAGTTGGACGGTGAGCCGCGTTTTTTGGCATCTCGCGATATTCAGGCAAAATGAACGAATAATTCTGCTGGCCAGCTTCTTTTATTTGTCCTTCCTTTAATAGGCCATGATAATATGTAACTCCAAACGATGCGCTATGTTTTGTGATATTAACATGCGCTTTATTATGTGAAAGACAAAAGTTGATTAACATGAGTGCTTTTGAATTCTTGAATGGACGGAATGGCTTTTGCTTTTTATGTTCATTTAGACAGACATCATTTTATGCAACTGATGTTTTCCTAGGTAGGTAACTAATCTGCATTGACGTAGTGCGAGTAGGTGTTTTTTCAGCGTTGGAAATAAGAAAAAAAAATCCTGCAGATCCCACGCATTGTGGTAATCGGGGTCATGCGAAGCGGTCGGCGAGGAAATTGCATATGATGAATCTTATGCCATTCACTGAAGTAATACTAATGGGATAAACGTCTTTGTGCAAAGTCCATGACTAGGTGTACGCTTAGCACGGGCTAACTAGGAAACTCGACGGCATCGTCACGACTGAATGGTATACCTCACGGTAGGGAGTAACGTTCACACCCGCGTTAGTGCACATCACAGAAACCTAGGGCCGGATTCACAAAGCTTTCTCTTACGGGCGATATTCTTAGCTACGAAATCTCTTAGCGACAAGGCATGCGATAGGAAGGGTGCGCATTTAACATATTCGACACTATTGAGGGCAAGGAGGAAACGTGAAAGCAGACGGAACGACAACAAAAGAAAGATGTGTGGTCACATGATAGCCTCGCAGCACTCAAAGCGTCTGGTGTCGAGTTTATGTTATAATCGCGAATCGATCCTCGCTGCACCTCATCTTCCTGTTCCGGGCGTCTGCTACAGTGCCTATGCCCATCGCGCTGCAGCAGACGCCCGCGTGGTCAGCGTGAACCCGTGCGCTAGCGCTCTATCAACGACGATAGCTCGAAGAAGAAAAAAAAAAAGAATGACGCCCTTGGTGACACCGGCAGGTGCCGCCGAACAACACGACCGGAATCATGAAGCCGCAATTAACGTAAAATATTAAAGGTGGGCAGATGTCACTCAAGGTTTGCTCCTTTCACTGTCATTTCAGATGCATTTTGATGAATATGCACTGCCTCGCAATTGATTCGGGTCGTTCGTACGCAGTACTCTTATTTACATGATAATGTCTTGTAGCTCGACGTAAATTGTTGTTTCGCTAAAAAATCTTAGAACAAACATCGATGCAGCTTTTGAGGCCATATAAAAGCTGTTCGGCTTGACAAACAAGTTCCAAAAATGCATCCTCCACGTGATGTGTGAAATTGAAGCCATGGATGGATTTCAATAAATCCGACATACCGAAAGATACATATGCTTATATATAGGCCCACTTTGAATAAATTAGTTATCAGATTTTTGAATACTACAGCTATTTCATGACCCACTGAGAAAATTCGGTAATTTAGGTAGTGTTTGTATCTTTAATACGTTAGTAAGTGCTGCTTTTGTAAATGACGGCGTATGCAGTTAAGAAGTAACAAAAAGGAGTCCAAGGCCCCGCCACGGTGGTCTAGTGGATATGGTATTCGGCTGCTGATCCGAGGGTCGCGGGATCGAATCCCGTCCGCGGCTGCTGCATTTCGATGGAGGCGAAATGTTGAGGCCCGTGTGCGGTGCGATGTCAGAGCACGTTAAAGAACCCCAGGTGGTCAAAATTTCCGGAGACCTCCACTACGGCGTCTATCATAATCCTTGAGTTGTTTTCGGAGGTTAAGCCCCAGAAATCATGAAAAGCGAGACGTCACCTCCCCCCCTCCCCTTTTTTTTTTGTGCGCACGCGCAGAAAGAGCCTTCCATAGCTTCCTTTCGTAGCACAAGTTAATTTACTTCTTTTTTATTACGTTATGCCGGACATTGAGTGCTAAGCGCCTTAAGAGGGAGAGAGCGTTTATCGCCAGCGACGTGAGAGCATTGGCCAACTGCTATTGTAAGCTCCTCAATTGCCGAAACGAAATTTTCCGTGTGTGCGCGAACTTCAGACGCCTCTGACATACCCGATTGCTGTTTAGCCATCGCCATGCCGAAAGCGCTGAAGCCGAATTTTTCCGCCACCGAAATCTTTGCGCTTTTGACAGTGTCACAAAATAAACCGTGGATGCTTCGTCGTACCTAAGTCATGCGACAACTGAGGTAAACCTTGTAGCATATAAGACTAGAATATTGCCATTGCTGGAATACGCATGTCCGATATGGAAACAACACACACGCAGAAACATTGCTAAATGTGAACGCGTTCAAAATAGGGCTTTACAATTTGTTTTTAACTCATTCAAACGAACGCAGTCGGTAACGGCGTTGAAAGAGCTGCGCAAGCATCGATTCCTAATGTGCAGGAAAGAATGCGCTTCAACAGCCTGAATGTTTCCTTTCCAGATATTGTATGGGAAATATGAAACTGAAATAGCCAAAACATTAATTATTGACACATCACTTTCACGTAGTGGCCCCAGACATTACGTACAGCCTTTGAGACACAACACACATTCTTTTAAAAACTTCTTTATTGTGTAGGCTATCGATGCGTGCAGCAGGTTACCGCACGATGTTGCAACGTTCAATGAGGTTAAAATCCTTGAAAGGGCTTTGCTGAGCGATTTTACCGATTGTACTTAATGTCGTTTAATAGTGTCGGAATAGCAATTTATATATTCGAAAGCATTGTCTTGCTGAGTGTTCTGCTGAACAAGTTGATATGTGTGTCGTTAAATAGCACCTCGTGCACTTATTTCATTACGTTTCTTTCTGAATTTTTATGGTTTCTTTAAGTTCCGTGAAAGAAACTACAATCTCTTTGCATTTTTTTATTAACAACTGCATTTGTGCCTAATATTGACACTCCTGTTTTGGCCTGTATGCCATAGAGTGTCAATAAAATAAAATAAATAAAATAAAAAATGCACAACAGAGCGTATCCGTGTGTTATTTCAGGTTCCGCACATTAGCCGCTAACGCAAGCAAAGTGACGGTGTGGAAGGGCACAAAGGCAAAGCGTAGCGCAGTCGACAATTATGTTACCTGTTGCACTGCTTCCACATGGTCTCTGCCTCTTCAAAAGACTTCGAAGTGTCAACACAGCACCTACGCACACGCCTAGGTCGTATCTTTCTAAACACGGAGTTATCCTTGAAGTAACGCGCCCAAACACAGTCGATGCGAAACGGCGAACGCCACAAAAACAAACGACCACAAAGCAAGGCAAACGAACTGACCGGTCTTCAAACACACAATGCAGGCTTCCTAAATGTGAGTCCACGGCGGCACACTGACCGCGGTTCCCTGTTCACGAGCACAAAGGCAGAGGCTTCAACAGTGTTCACCGCTCAAATAGAGACACTGGCGATGGTTTTCACAAAACTTTCACGCACCGGAAAAGCGACAGCATTAACAACACATCCCATGGAATCGTAGAGGAGCTCAAGCAAGAAACGTTACCACGAAACAACACCCACATACTGTGTTTACGTCGCCATGATGCTCTTTTCGCCTTAAGAGAGCTCTTAAAAAATACTTCCGTGTTCTTTGCGGTGATATGAAAAATTCTCTTATGTGCGAGGGGGATAATGTGACGACCACCACAGAAGTGCGCGGTGAAAGAAGTGAGTGACATCATTTTAGTGACGTCATAAAATGGCCTGCTGTAGAGAGTTGCCTCGTTCTAACCAATCACATGCTTGGCCTCTCGCTCAAACCGTCGTCTGCTGTCGTCGTCTGCTACGATATTTATGATGCCTGGCGTAGGCTTGGGTGTGATGCACGGCATATCACTACGCGATAACTTCGGTTAGGTTAACATTCCAGCCACAATACGCACCTCAAGGGACGAAGCGGCCTTTTGGTGAGACTCTGACGTCCAATTAAAAAGAAACTAATTGTCAAATGCGCGAGTGCAGTCGAGGTGACATTGCACTGCATTAGCACATGCTTTCGCGTGCATTTTAGGCGCTTGCATTCCGTCCTAAGTATTTGCCATAGCGAAACCTTTTCATTTTCTTTTACGGACAGTGAATGTCTATTAAACTCAATTTATTTCTCAGTTTATGCGCAAAATCACACATATCTTGTATGCGCGGATATGTTGAAGCAATATGTTTTCAGTAAATCAGCCTATAATGTACAGCGGAAGCTGCATTTGGGTGAGCGTTCCTATTGGGAAATAATAAAGACCACTGCAGCTATAGAAGCTGTAAACGACATAAGGAGTTCGTGAATGGCTGACTGGAGCCTACTGTTCAACATCCATTCCAATAGTGTGCGACAGAATTTTGTCCGTTCCCTTATGGTGGTACATGTGCGACCAATGCTGCAACGGCAACACAGCTTGTACGCCTTATTGGGAGACGCAACAAAAACAAGCTAAAAAATATTGACCATACACCGCACCGATTTTGGCATCAAGCACCATTCACGCAACTCTTCATTCTTCATCCAATCGCAAGCATTTACATGCATAAGTTATTTTGCTGCAAATACCCAATAGGCACCTCTAATAACTCCAACAACAAGCTTACTGGACAAGTGCTAGTGGCAAGATTGCCCAATGCGTAAAAGAGAATTGCAACAGCAACCTCAAGGCTGTGAGCCTTGTACATACGCGAAAATCATCAGCCAGCTTACATGGCCATAATTTCTTTTTTTAGTATCACCTACGGCACCCAAATACCCGCCGCGGTTGCCCGTTCCAACGCCACCATGTTGCTCGTAAGAGTGCTCCGGACCACTCTTAGGATTTCCGCTTAGCTACGCTGTTTTGGCGACCATTTTTGCTTCGTGAATCCACTTACGAGCCTTTTTCACCTACGTCGCAAATGCATCACTATCGCTGATATATTAATCGGCAACCCCAGCGCTCGCTATAGCAGCGGCCGATGTGGGAACCACGTCCTCTTACGACGTTTTCTTCGCTTCGTGAATCCACTTACGCAGAAAAATTTCTCTTACGCGAAAATGTTCTCGTAAGTGAGTTTTGTGAATCCGGCCCCTAGTTTTTTTTTGTTTTTTTTTTAAAGAGAAATGCCGGCTACGGTGCGCTGAAGTGCGTATCGTGGGCGTCGTTCACTGAATTATTCCTACGGTATCGACAAATGTGTTACAAAAACATACCGAGTGCTAGCAAGACGTATGTATCGTTTATTACTTCGCTAAGATAACGTTTAATACACATTAGAAGCGGGATTGAAGTTGCACAAGCACCGTCATCACACGTGTGCTTTCGGTTTACTTACTTAATTTACCGTTTCGGAGGAGCCGCCGTAGACCAGTGGTAACGTGCTTGCTTGACACCTCGGGGCCTCGAACTCGACACCCACCTGCTGCTTGGTAGGTCGCCTTCGGAGGTTACAGGCTACAGCGCGTTCCTGTGTGTTTGTTCTGTGTACCTTTCACTCGGATTCTACGACGAACGGCATGCATGCGTTGTTTTCAAGTATGTTCCAATGATGTGTTAAATGTCTGTTTTAGTTGCCCCGAGATTTACATGAGCTGCATGAAATTCAAACACCTGTGGCGCATACCCGAATACCACTGGCCGAGCACTACGATATGAGCCACGCGGGATTGCACTATCCTCAACCGTGAGGTACATTACGATCACATAACGTTAGTGGTGCAAATATCAATCGTACATATGCGTCATACATTCGTACCCTACCGTCCAAACAGGCTGCTAGATAGATAGATAGATAGATAGATAGATAGATAGATAGATAGATAGATAGATAGATAGATAGATAGATAGATAGATAGATAGATAGATAGATAGATAGATACGCTCAAAGTCGTCGAAGTTCGCTAAGAAATGCTTCGCATTTAAAAGGACACTATAAAGAGCGTGCATGGTATAGCCGCCCAAAAAGGCATTTTAGCTTAACTATAGCCGTCAAAAATGCGTTTAGCATTTAAGAAACTTTATAAAAGAGCGGCGGATTCCTACCGTTGTTTTCTGCCCAATCTACCCTCTAGGTTTAGCCACCTTTGTAAATATCCGTTTCCGCCGGCGCATATCCATGCACGCTTCCGCCTTTCTTCTCACCTTCGTCCCATGGTGTATAACCACGAAAAGTGAAGCCTTTTCTCCCCACACGCAGGTGGTGGCCAGTGTGGCGAACGTGCTGCGCACCTTGCAGCGCTATCTCATGGGCTTACAACCGGACGAGGCCAGCTGATGGTCGCTAGCTCCCCATCTAGTTCCACTACTCAAGTTCCAAGCGCCAAAGACAGTTGCTCACGTCTAATGCCTGCGGACCTGTCCACACTGGCACTGCTGCGCCTTCATTCACCAGAGAACTCTGTCCCGTCTGGGACGCAGGCCAAGTGCAAGGTGTTCACCTGGACGCCGGTGTCTTCGCGTCCGCGGCTGTGTTAGCGTGCGTGCGAGATTTGTTTTCGGAAGGACACCTTGTGTGTGTGTATGGACGAGGGCGGTCTGAGTCCGTCCTTTGTGGCTGCGTGTGCTCACACCTCACTATTTATTACTTCAGTGCTCATGACTACCATCGTCGACTCCCATCTGTTCGCCTTTTGTTTTATGTCGCCATTCCAGTATTTATTTATTTAAGCCTATTTATTACGCCTAAAAGTAGATATTGTGACGAAAGCGGCTCCCGTGAGGACGAGCGCCTGTTTGATCTGTTTGTCTCGTGTTCTTGCCTCACGGTAAGGCTTCGACTACACACAGCGCGTGGTGGCCTCACTCTTACTTACGTGTCGCTGCGCCTTCATTTGTTGAAACGACAGTTTGGTCAGAAAGATCTCGCGGGGAGAAAAATGTGGCGACAATCGCATGTTTCTTCTTTAAGTTGTCTCGACTAAACGAAACGCCGCAGCATTTGATGCGGAAATTGCACTGTCCTAAATGAAACGAACTCTTTTCTTGGCTTTACCTAGTGCTGGCGAAGACAGGAAACTGCAAAAGTGTCCCTTGACTTCGTGTTTCGATATTGCATCGATGCCATATATAAATTGTGTGCTGAGAATCTGTATTTTGTTGCTCGCGCCTACGAGGCTCGCAGTTGTGGTGTGACTACGCGGATATCGCATTCTGCACATGCGTACATGGTTGCTGATGGGATTTCCGCCGGCAGAAGCAGCCTCGTTGCCATTGGTTCAAGAGGCGAAAGAAATGTGCTTATATTACGACAAAAAGAAAAGAGAGAGAATCATTGGAGATGGGAAGGTGCTTATCCACAAGTAAAACTCCAGCATCCTACCAATCGGCACAGGGAAGGAGTTTAACAGATATGAAAGAAACAAGGAACGCAGGAGCAACACCCTCTGTCGATAACTGTTGCGATAAAATTTAAGGAGTTCCATTCAAAGGCCATAAAACGACGCCAATGTCTGTAAAAACTAGGGGCCGAATTCACAAAACTTCTCTTTCGTAAGTGCTTTTTACCATTGGTCAGCGGGCTTCTCTAATGATATGCCCGGCATCAGGATTGGCTGAAATTATCTCTTACGAACATTTTTGTCGTAAGTTGTTTTTGTGAATACGGGCCTAGGTGCGCACATTTTCGCGTTATATCGATCGAGTCGCCATGTCACCGTTTACGCCGACCGGAACGGATATCATTCGCCACCGTTCAACGATGACGTTGTTGTCTGAGGCCACAGTTGCGTCTACAAGCGGTTATATTTGCTATGCTGCAAAGGGGAGGTTGTCATCCCGTGCTGAAGGTCTTGTTCCCATTAGTTCATCTTTGTCTAAACGATGCCGAAATCCTCATTTGTGCTGCATTCGGAGTTGCCTTCGGACGAAAACAGCACACGACGAGAATGGTAGAATCTCGAATGAAAAATAATTAAGTTGTGATAAAGCATACGGAAGTGGACAAATTCGCGTTTGATCGAAGATGAACGCGAACCTATTGAAACAGGACGACTAAGAGTAAAATGGACAGTGGTAGACTTGTAACTAAGCTTACTTCGAAAAAAACATATATGGGGCGAGGAGTTTTGACGCTGCATGACCACTATATGGAAGCCTTACAGTTGCCACGAAACCCATAACCGAGCGTATGCTCACGTTGCTTCGAAGCATCATTGGACAGTGGTGTTGTGGTGTTGTGCGCGGCTTTAAATATTCAGGAGAAAACAATAAGTACTGCGCTCATGCAGACGCAGCTGATGTTCTAAAATATGAATACAAAAGGAGCCAACTTGGAAAATGGAGGGGGGGGGGGGGAGCTGTGTAATTACAGGAGAAGAAAGATATTAATCCTCCGGTTAGTAGCATGTGTAAACTGTTCGCTACACAATACGAATCTGGCCGGTCAGTCTCCTTCAGCCGCGTGCAACGCAGTTCAGTAGAGACGGCTTCCCGTGGTCGTGTAAGTTCTCTTACCTAATTGTGAGCCATAACATCAAGGGTGCTGAAGGCTACATACAGTACAGGTGCTTCTTGCCTGCCTAATTACGAACATACCAGTGACCTTGATATGCGCAGGTGTTGTGAGAGAAGAGAAACAATCAGGGAAAGGAGGGGAGGTTAACGTGATTGGCTACCCGGTTTACGGGAAATGGAATAAAAGGAACGAGAAGGAACAGACGCGGACGCGCGCACAATGAAGCGTTCGACGTTCAGTTCACTATGAGCGGCCATATCTCGTGAGAAGTCGTGCAATAAAACGCCTGCGCTGATGATGCTCAAATTGCGGTGTGCCACACTCAATCAAACATGTTTATCAAATAGGTGAATCTTCTTTTCTTTATTCATTCGTGAGTTTATCATTGTTCTACTTGCTTCTAGTCTTTTGTTTTCTGCATTCGTCCTTTGTGTTATAATTCAGTGGTGATCGATGAACGGCGAGCAATGTACGACATTCCACGCGCTTGGTTTCAGTACCGCACACGATGTAACGCGAAACCTTTCGGAGTGCAATATGCACCTAAAAGTTGTACGGAGTTCTCAGGATATCCCAGAGCGCACTCAGAATTCTTTCGAATGTTCGTTGAAGCTTCACCTGTTACATTGCTCTCAAGTAGTGTTAGAGTCTGCATTAGAAAGCGTGTTCCATTTCCGCAAGGGCATTGTTTTTTGTCGTCCAATGGGCATGACCACAGTGGCCAAATGAATACCGTTACGACTCGTCCCAAATAAAATGTCTATTTTTTTTAACCAAATGTCTCTGTCGTTACTGCCTTGCTGTTTTAGAGTCTCGCTTGACACATCGAATCATTTTGGACGAAAGATACAGATAATGAGGGAAGATGCAGGCTGTAAATGCAGAGTTGTAAACGCTGGTATTAGAAATGGGACAAGAAGAAGATGCGGTTTATTCCTCTGTCACATGAATCGGCATACACGAAACTGAAACGTGTCTGCATAGAAGCTGTTGAATGCATAAGCGGCAACCTGGAGAACCAAGGGGCGGCAGATGGTTCGGGTACAGACATCCGTGACGCTTTGACACTGCACAGGGATCCTTGACATACGGGCACACACGTTAAAGTTGTCGGAACAACTGGCATTTCTCCGGAGACGCTGCGCTGCACGCGCCGAAGCCCTGCGCCAACCTGCCATAAAGCAGGAGCGTCCGCAAACAGTGAAACCGTGCTAGCGAAACCGAACGTGTCGTCAGCGGATCATTTTGTCAACTAACAGTCCGCTGCAGCGAAAGGCACTTGATTGGCTTGTCAGTAGCTTTATCTTTTGGGTGTGCTTGGCGCGCGACGTCCTGTTGGCGTGTTGCTTGGGCAAGGTGCAACCACTTGTTCTGTTTTGTTCCTTGCGTCACAGCATTGTGTTGCGACGCGCTCCGGGAAGGCGAGTTCGGAGTTGCAGTGAACGTACGGGTGCGTTCCGCTTTCCGCTGAGATGTCTCTTTCCACACCAAACCATTTATCTCCGCAAAATTCGACTATCGACGTCGTTGCCTTTTTGCGGCGTTTAGCGCAGCCATTTTCTGTTCTATGTCATCACACACGAAGCTGAAGGCGACGTACAAACACCGTAAACGCAAACCGTAATATAGGCGAAGGGGTGTAACAATCTAATGCAACGCTAAAAACGAAGCAAGCATAATAAAGCTCAGTGATGTTCCGTCCTGCGCCGAATAATTCCCTTTCCGAGGCATGAAAATTCCCGATTTCAGGCACTTTTCCCCACATGCATCGCTAAAAATCCCCGCACATTTCACTGCACAAATATGTATGCATATATGCGTGTTTGACGTGTTTCGGGCTCTTGCTATTGGTCTTTTTATACGAGCTGACTTTAAGGCGCATGGGATGCGGAAGAAATGCCGTACATACTCGTTTGTGTACACGCGGCCGCTGTATAAAATGAAAAGGTTTGTTATTAATTGTTTTTGTTACTGAGAGCTCTCGACTTCTCACACACATAGTTGCCAATTTTTGGCGAAAAAATAATGGCTTCCACTAGGGTGTGCTACGATGGCGACCGACTATCTCAGAGATCATGTGCTGTAGATACATAGCGCATACGTGGATTTCGAGCCTAATGCCCGGAGTGATGCAAAGGCTAATGCCCGCAGAGAAACGAATCTTAAAAGCTATGATTTTGCGTGCTACGTGCGCAGGAAGCTATTGAAGAAAGTGAAAGTGCCTCGTAACTGCAGTGTTTCGAACAATATAAGGATATGTCTCTACCCCCAAAATTCCCTGCAATGTGGCGAAGATTCCCTTTCTCCCTTTCGTGCAAAATGACGGTTAAGAATTCCCTGAAAAAAGGGAAAGTTCCCTGCACGGAACATCACTGATAAAGCTCAGTGAAGTAACCTCTGCTGGTCTGAGACGAACGAAGCGCCCGCCGTCAACGCGCTTTAGCATGACATGTACTATACTGCACTCCACCGCTCCTAGATGGCGGTACCACCGCTGCGAACCACGACTGCAATGTAAGGGAGGTGGTGTTAATGTAAGACTAATTTTGCGCGCGAAGCAGCTTTGCTTCAACCAGACACTAGTTAGATGCAAATGGTAAAGCGGTGTTGTGAAGATATAAGAAGGTTTCTTTTGCATTTGCTACGTAATTCAGTGGTGTAGTGGGTAGAGCCCCCAGCATCTATCACCGCGTCCTAGGACATTGATGTTTCGAATCCCAGGGATGGCGTTACTTTAGAAGTTTTTCATTTTATGCGCGATTTTTTTCGAATATCTACAACCATGACGTGAGTACCACTTACAAAAATGACATGTATGGCGATATCAGGAATTGGGCATATCTAGCTATATATGGCTCGTGTCCATATGTGGCCACATTTGCCCAAATCGTGACAGAGGCATATGTGGCAATAAAAGACCTACACCAAGAATGCCATGCATGACTCTGGCATGTATTGGGCGAATACGGCCATATATGGACACGTGTCATATATAGCCAGATATGGGAATATGGCCAGATATGCATATGTGGCTATATGTGGCACTTGTCCATAAGTGGTCATATTTTCCCAATATATGTCAAAGTCATGCATGGCATTCTTGGTGTAGGTATTTTATTGCCACATGTGCCTTTGTCACCATTTGGGCAAATGTGGCTTATATAGACAGATATGCCCAATTCCTGATATCGCCATATATGTCATTTTTGTAAGGGACGTCCAGTACAGTCTAGGTGGTCCCCGGCATAAAATACCATCGTATAAAAAAAAAGAACAAAACGAGCTGGAAGAAATGCATAGCGTCTGCACAAGCTATAATTAACAGTTCTTGCGAATGTGTTTGCGAGAGGAAAAGTTTTAGCAGGTTATTATCACCACCTTGAAAACTGAATAATTAGGCAATTTGAAAACCCCCACTACTCCCCATTGAACAGGTCCGGCATCGCCACTAATTCCGAGATGCGATCGATTGATTGATTGATTTCTGGGGTTTTACATACCCAATGCACGATATGATTACGAGAAATCTTGAGAGGGGCTACTCTGAGGTCAAGAGTATATTACAAAACTAATGAAATCGTCAGAACTCAATGCTATTCTGCCGTCACACATCCGAAGGAAGCATTTCAATAAAATCTGGTTCTTCACCCGTTGCGATTAAGAAAGACTAGTTGGGAACGAAAAAAAATAACAAAAAGAAACAAACAGCTAGACCATACTGCCCAACACGCGCATAAAGCAGAAGTACTTAAAAAAAAAAGTACAGCTGTGGCCTTGCTGTGGCTACCTCCAAAAAAAGAAAAAGAAATCCAGGCAGAATTCCCTCTGGGGGCATGTCTAAGGTATGCGTAACCGTTTGCCACTAACCACCTACTGTGCGTATTTTTGTAATGGTTCATTCAGGGGAGTAGTGCTCATTTCTACCCGATGGCTTGTCTAGTATATGACACGCTGTATTTCCCGCGCTTGCTCAGAGTAGAGAATTAACGCGCCACCAGGTACTGCGTGTCGTTAGTGACGGTTCATTAGTGCCCTTAGTGACGGTGTCGTTAGTGACGGTTAGTGACGGCAAGGCGCCAATACCGGCACCGGTTATGCGTCCAGTGCAGCGTTATGCATGGACCCACGTTTGGCTGAGATACAGATTCTACAGATGATTCGCGAGTACGAGAGAAAGCTTCACACGACTACAAATTCGCCATTTGGAAACACATTTGCTGCTTAATAGTAAAATCTTCTGTCCAAAATCGTAACTGCTCTTGCACCAGCAGGCACAGCCGAGCCGGCATTCGGAAAGTTGCAGCACTAGCGTAGTATCAGCCTTACGCATTGTCAAGCCCACAGCGTGGCAATGTATATGTATGCATATGCAACGCACGTGTGGACATTCGACGCTCAACGTCGCGCCTCCGTACGGCGGCTTAGAACGAAATGGGTAGCGGACGCGGTTTGGCGAAGCGCATCAATAAATGAGATCGTACTTTAGATATGTCTACATGGAATACAAGTCCGGCAACAAGCATCACTCACTGAACCCACTAGTAAGCGCAGTTGTGTTTCATAAGCCATTGGGACGAACAAATTCGAATCGCCATGTTTCAAAGAATGTGCCTAACTACAAAGGAATCCTCTATTCTCTCTCTATTTAACTCTACTGTACTGTCGAAGCTTGTATTAACTCTACCCACTCATCGCACACAATAATCTCTGTTGTTAACGGATCTTACACGCAAGACGCGCTGGTGAATTCAAGCTTTATACAGAAACGACGCGAGCAGCTGCTCTTACAGTATTCGTGTCTGGGGGCCAAATGGTGGAAAAACTGATCACTTAGATTGAGGCGCACGTTCAAGAATCCCTGGTGGCGTGCGTATGCCTCATAATCGTATTGTGGGTTTGACTAATGAAAGTTGATGGGTTTTTGCGTGCCTCAACTACGATATGACTGTATGAGGCACGCCGTCGGGGAGGGCTCCGAAAATTATGAACACCGAGTTAACACAACCAGTTAATCTTCTGGTTAGCTCAAAATGCAGCGATAGCGTACTGTACAGAGGACTCTGCAATTTTCGTCTTCGCCGAACCCGCGTCTGCCGAGTCAGTGTCCGCCGTGGCGGGCGGGAATTGACAAGTAAAACACGAGAAATTATTGTCATGAGAAGGAGTTCTGGAACGCAGGAAGACAGTGATACTACAAGGATTAGTATCGGGCTGTATTACTAAGAATGACTGCTGTGGTTTCACGTGTCTTACCGCGATATGATTGTGAGGCATGGGGTGCGTAATAGCGGAAAAAAGACCAGCATGAACGAAGGAACCCTCTGCTACGGCGCCTCTCATGTGGACGTAAAACTCCAAAAATTAATTAATTAACAACCAGAAAAGAAAGAGAAAACATGGTAGAATACGAACGTACTCGAGTACTTGTGACACATTCCTTTAATTATAATGGTTCTTGGCCAGCCGCCCGAGTTGGGTATGTGCCAGTGCAGAAGAGACAAGTACGCGTGATATTATTGATCAAAAAGAATCACAGGATATTCACGGGGTGAATGATGATGAGTGGGGCGAAGCTCCGGAAGGAATCATCGGTAAACCGTGAAACTCTTCCGTGCAATTCGCCCCACAATTAAAAGTGAAACACTTGAGTAAATGTCATCAAACTTTTATTGCTGGTTTCCGTGGTCCCTTGTTTATGACTGCTTTGTGGTCCGTGAAATGCAAGGTAACCGATAATTCCTGCTCGCGGTTCTCCAACGCTTCTCCAACGCGAGCAGTCGGTATTTCTTAATCAAGAAACTCGCTAGGAGACGCTGCCTGCGCCAACGTTGTCTCTCGCGGGCGAGCGCGTGCCGGGAGCCACGCGCTCGCCCTCGGCGCGTGCGTGCCTCCCGGCAGGCACGCGCCGGTGGCTACCTACTACTACTACTACTGCTACATACATCGGGGACCCACGACCCACGCCTTAAGGAGCTTCGCCCCTAAAACATCTGCGTGACAATATAATTTACTCACGAAGGCGATTTCGTTGTTCAAGAGTGCCATTGAAGATTGGGTTAGCCCCGTACCGATCTGCTTCTGGAAGTGAAAGCTTCCGATAACTGTCTAATTAAATACGTTTTTTAGTACTGCAAAAAAAATAAACAATGGTGTCTTCCAAAATCCAAATTACTTCCAGTGCAAAGCTAGGTTGGAGTAGGAAGCACCTTTAAAAGAGATAATGTGTTCCTGAAGTAGGATGCTCAGACACCTTGCACTCTGCCCAATGTAGTACATTTACCGCAGCTGAACGGAATATTAAATCCCATGTATACATGGCACAAACCCATTGCTGTGTTTGAGTTGCAGCCCTTCTGTATACCGCCTTCTCCTTTCTTTTCCAGCACTCTTGAGCAAGTGCAATGGTGCCGCTCAGCTTGTTCTTGACTTCATCATCATCAGCCTGTTTAGGCCCACAGCAGGACGAAGGCCTCTCCCAACGATTTCCAATCCACCCTATCCTGAGCGAGTTGGTTCCACTTTATGCCCGCAAACTTTTTAATTTCATCGCTCCATATCTAACCTTTTGCCTACCTCTGTTGCGTTTTCCCTCTCGTGGTATCCATTCCGTCGCTCTTACTGTCCACCTATTATCCTTCCTCCTCATGACATGTCCTGCCCAGGTCCACTTCTTTCTTTTCATTGATAAGATAATATCGGCTACTCCTGTCTGTTCTCTGATCCATTCCGCTCGTTTTTTATCTCTTAGCGTTACCCCTATCATTTTTCTTTCCATTGCACGTTGCGTGCTCCTTAGTTTCATCTCTAGGCCCGTATTCACGAAAACAACTTACGACAAAAAAGCTCTTAAGAGAAAATTTCAGCCAATGCCGCTGCTGGACGTATCATTAGAGACGCTTCCCGACCAATGGCAAAAAGCACTTACGAAAGAGAAGTTTTGTGAATTCGGCCCCTAGTTTTTTCGTTATTCTCCATGTTTCTGCACCGTACGTTAGTACTGGGAGAATGCAGTGATTGAATACTTTTCGCTTTAATGAGAGCGGTAAGTTTCCGGTCATGATTTCGTAATGCCTTCCGAATGCGCTCCATCCCAGCCTTATTCTACGGAGAATTTCGTTTTCCCGGGTAGGAGTTCCTGATATTAACTGTCCCAGATATACATATTCATTTACACATTGTAAGGGTTCATTGTTGATTTTAAATTCCTGTTCCTTAGCTAAGCTATTGAGCATAACTTTGGTCTTTTGCCTATTCATCTTTAATCCAATTTTAATGCTTTCCCTGTTTAGGTCATCAATCATGTTTTGTAATTCGTCACCATCATTGCTAAAGAGCACAATGTCGTCTGCAAATCTTAAATTATTTAGATATTCTCCGTCTATTCGAATGCCCTTTTTTTCCCAGTCTAGACGTTTAAAGACTTCCTCTAAACATGCAGTGAATAGCATCGGGGATATTGTATCTCCCTGTCTCACACCTCGTGATCGGCATTTCTCTGCTCCTCTCATGTAGGAGTAGTGTGGCTGTGCAATCTTTTTATATGTTGTTTATGGTTTTCACGTATACGCCAGGTACCCCTTGTCGACGTAGAGCTTCTAGAACTGCTTGTATTTCTATGGAGTCAAATGCTTTATCGTAGTCGATAAACGCCATATAAAGAGGTTTGTTATATTCCGCGTACTTCTCAATTACTAGGTTGATAGCGTGGCTGTGGTCCATTGTCGAGTAACCTTTCCTAAAACCAGCTTGTTCTCTCGGTTGGTTAAAGTCGAGTGTTTCTCTTATCCTTGTAGAAATTACCTTTGTAAATAGCTTGTATATTACTGGGAGTAGGCTGATTGGTCTGTAATTCTTTAAGTCCTTTATGTCACCTTTCTTGTGGATAAGGATTATATTAGCATTTTTCCAGCTTCGCGGAACGCTGCATGTCTTGATACATTTCGTGAAGAGCGATGCAAGTTTTTCAAGTACAATATCTCCTCCGGCTTTGATCAAGTCGGCTGTTACACCATCGGCACCAGCTGCTTTACCGCGGGACGTGCCTTTGGCAGCTTTTTTTACTTCGTCAGCGGTTATACATGGAATTTCGGTGTTCTCCTCTGGTTCTATTTCTATTAAGGTTGTATGGTCTGTCTGAGAGCTGTACAGTTCCGAGTAGAAATCTTCTGCTACCTTTACTATTTCGGTGAAACTGTTGATAACGTTACCTTGTTTATCTTTTAGCGCATGCATTTTGTTTTGTCCTAAGTGCAGTTTCTTTTTGACCGATTTAATGCTGGTGCCTTTTTCTACTGCTTTCTCTATTTCTCTCATGTTAAAGTTTCTTACATCTCTTTGCCTGGCTTTACTGATCAATTTTGATAGTTCTGGGAATTCTATCTTATCTTTTGATGAAGTTAGTTTCATTTGTTGGCGTTTTTTTATTAAGTCCTTGGTAGATTGGGACAGGTTACTTTTTGCTTGCTTTGTTGTTTTACCCCCGACTTCTATCGCGGTTTCAAGGATTGTTTTCGTTATGGTTTTGTTTATTTGTTCTAAATCGTCACCGTTTTCGTCTAAGGCCTCGAACTTGTTGCTTAGGGCGACTTTAAATTCGTCGTCCTTCGCTTAAAAGAACACAATTGCTTGCAAGGCTAACTAGCCTGTTTCAGTTCCGCGGCTTGTTCTCGGACGCTCTGTTCATCCAAAAGCGTGCACGGCTTTGTAAGGGCAGATTACAGGATTGCGCCATGCCGTTCTTGAGAAGTTAAGAGTCACCAGACTGACAGTATGTAGGGCTTTTTGTGATCTTGGTTTGTACTGCCGTCATGTACTTGAGGGGTGAAAAACTACCTTTACTTCAAGGTACTGGACATTGCTTTCCTTCGGGGGCTTCGCATGTGAAGGAAAACCCCATCTTCTACATTGCAAACTTTAAGAATGGAGATCATGCTGCTTTCTTCAATGATACTGCGCCTGTCTACAAAAATCAAATAGTCTTCAACATATTGGACTACCTTATCTGCTAGACTCAAAATCTTCCTTTCGAGCGCTCTGTCGACCTTCGGCAAAAAGATCTGCGAAAGGGAGCCACGCAGAGCCAACGCAGATCCTCGACCGCTGGGCGAAAGCCTTTCCTTACCAACAGAAGAGCGGTGAATTCAATTAACACCTCAGTACTTCCGTAGAAGCTTCTACAGTAACGCCACACCTAGTAGCAAAGGTGTACTCGCCGTTAAGGTCCCATATGCATTCTATCACACTTTGTAACAAGCAGCCTTCGCAATACTTCACAACAGACTATCTGAGCCAACGAGTACTACAAGTGCCCATCGACTGAAATTTCTTCACTTATCTCAACCACAGTTTCGGAGCTTGGACAAAGTAACGCGTTATAGACGCGGACGGAGTCCAAGTTCTTTGCAGATACTGGGACATTTTCTGCAGCCACGTACTCTTTTCAGACAATATTGTACAAAAAGATAGGCCGTGCTTATGGGTCCTGACAATACAAAATCTGGCAGATCCCACGCATTGTTGTAATTCACGTCGTGCGAAACAGTCAGCGAGGAAAACATCTATGCCGAAATGTCTGACATTCAGACAAATGTTACGAGTAATATCAATGTCTTTGTGGAAATTGAATGGCTTTGCGAGTAACGTAGGCTTTACTGAGCACGTCGACACCACTGTGATGACTACACCACTAAGCACCTCGATCGACGCCATTAAGGCGACGCCGGCACTCGCGTTAGTGCATAGACGTCTGTTTTATCGAAGATTTAGAAATGCAAGCTATGATGGTGTGTACGAACAAGGCTCGTCGCACTTAAGGTGCACTACAGCGTCGTCACTTGCGCTACGCTGCTTATGTGAGCCAGTTCGCCGAGTAACTGTTTAATTATTGGCGTTCAACAATTTGGTCTGGGTATTTGTGAGGTGCCGCCATTACACAGTGATGTTCCTATTCATTATTGAATGATGCGCGAGGCATTTTTATGCAAGGTTACAAGTTTTCAAGTTCTGTGCCATCAGCAGCGTTCACAAGAACTCAGCAAATACAGCTTCCCTTACAAGGAAGGATCAGGATCGTTATACATGTGCCACAGCAGCAAAAAAAAAAAAAAGAGTGAGTGGGCACGGTCTCCAAACAGCACTGAACGAAGTCACTCTTCCTTTATTTGCTTTTTTTTTCCCCTTAAGTCGAGGGGCTTTGCGGAAGCGGGGTAGAGCCATTTGATCCCCTTGATCACCGCAGTACATCTGGCAAGTATTAGTGGATGTGCCAGCTTCTTTTTTTCTTTTTTTTTCTTATAGACTGTTAATGATGCAGACAGTCACCGCTTTAGCCATTCGCTTTGCTTGCCAGGGCAACAAGCGTAGGGTGAACGGTGCTTAGTACGAGGCTTGCTCGAAGACCTCGGGTGGCTCGGCGTTGTCGGAGCCCGCGTAGGGGCTCTTTAGACGCACCAAATGCAGCAGGTACTCCCGAACTGAGCGCAGAAGCTGCTGGACACCTACTGCCACGCTATAGTGGGCCAGCAGGCGTTTGGAGCAGTCCGCGTAAGTGTCTAGGATGAGACCCACCGCGCTCGCATCGGCCGCGGCGAACTGTGCCTGGCTGCCGTGCGCAGCACTAGACAGTCGCACGTCGCAGCGGAGCTCCTGCAGCACAGACAGAACATGTGGCTCACCACGCAACTCTTTTGAGGAAGTACGCATCATAAACGGAGAAGTGTAGCAACAGGGCAATGACAACGATAACCGTACACCGTACAATCTCCGTGTTTGTGAAGAAAAACAATAATTTTTAGTTTGCACATAGTTATTAGGAACATTAGTGCCGGAAATATAAGCTACCGCAAAAAGTAACTAAAATGAGTGCCTAATATTTCGGTATTCTCTCCAGATGAAAGGTTCAATGCATCGCTCAGTTCTCAGTGTACGTACAACAAGATAAATTGGTATCTACTTATTCCGGAAACTTAGGAAAAATTGTGGGCGTCGTACACAAGAGACGACACGAAGATACGGACTCGAGGTAATCATTCGCTCCGCATGTCTTCTCGGCGTGCATCTCGAGAAGCAACTTGTGAAAGTAGCTGCACTGACCTGCAGCTGGTCGGCGTTTCGTTGGCTGTTGGTTGCCACCTGAATGGCCGTTGCGGCGCCTGCGGCGTTGCGCTTGCTGGTTGCCGTGATGGTGTGGCCGCTGCAGCTTGCGATCCCGTGGCTTGTGTTGGCCATGTGCTGGACAAACGTGGTGTACGCTACCAGCAGTTGGTAGATGCGCAGGAACGCCTGCTCCTCAGTTAGCCGCTGCAAAAGGTGGCATTGGTGGAGGCGCTCGCATACCTCGGAGCACGCCAGCTGTCTCACACATTTGCAACAGTTAATAATAATAATAATAATAATAATAATAATAATAATAATAATAATAATAATAATAATAATAATAATAATAATAATAATAATAATGACGCCCACTGAGCAACGGGGGGGGGGGGGGGGTTGGGAAGGGGGCAGGGCAAAAGCCTCTCCCATAGATCTCAATAACCCAGGTCCTGTGCTACCTGCGATTACGCTATCCCCGCAAACCCCCTGCCACGCTTGCCTTCTCCAGGGATCCACTCTGTTACCCTTAATGACCAACGGTTGTCTTGCCTTCGCATTACATGCCCTGCCCATACCCACCCCTTCCTCTTAATTTCTACGAATATGTCGTTAGCAGGCATTTGTTCCCTAAGCCACTCTGCTCTCTTCTTGTCCCTTAACGTTGCGCCGTATTCAGTTTCAGTTGAACCATTTTAGTGAGCCTCCAAGTTTCCGCCCCGCAGCTCAATACCAGTAAGATGCAGCTGTTATGCACTTTACTCTTCAGTGACAATGGTAAGCTGCCACTTATTATCTCCGAATGCCTGCCGAATGCATTCCACGCCATTCTTATACGTTCTAATAATCTCAGCCTCATAATTGGAATCAGGGGTCACTACTCGGAGTAAGTAGATATATTCGCTTACTTCTTCCACTGCCTCGCCCCTTACTTCAAACCGCTCCGCTTTCCCGAGGCTATTGAGTATTATTTTAGTTTTCTGCATATTAATTTTTAGGACCACGATTCTAGTCTTCCCTTTCCACTGCGGTAATTATGCTGTGCAACTCGTCCCCGAATTACTTAGCGAGGCAACGTCATCAGCAAATTTGAGGTCACTGAGATAGTGTACATTATGAACTCTTATGCCTACCTGGTCCCAATGCAATGTTCTGAACACCTCTTGTAGACATGCTGAGAATAACATTGGAGAGATTGTGTCTTCTTGCCTGACAACCTTCCCTATAGGTGTTTCACTGCTTTCCTCATGGAGGACTATCTGTGGACCCATTGTAGATATCCTCTAGCATTCTTGCGTAATGCTCGTCTACATCCCGATTCCGCAACAGACGCCAGCCCAATAATCACTTGTTTTTATACTCACGAGCGAAACGCTTGGAGTTAATTATGAAGTGGTTCCTACAATAGGATTGTAACAACTTGGGCTCTTGTAGAGATTGAAGACGAGGAAGCCAAAAATTCATGATGAAAATTTGATACATCGGATAGGCTGCATGAAAGAGCCAGTGGTGTCGACGTTCGGTTATCCGATAAAAATAACGAAAGGGTGGCGAAGCCGAGCAGCGTCTGGGTCAGGTGTGCTCACAATGAACGTGTCGCAGTGTGGCTCGAGAAGCATTTTCGATTGCACTTGATAAACAGTCCATGATCACCCCTAAACGGAGTAGAGAATCATATAGGACACTGTATACTTGGAACATTAAGAAGTGCACGTCTAGTTTGCTCAAATGAGTTAATGTGTGAAGTAATTGAAGGTAGTTTCGCGGTTGTTGCTCTAAGATGTTGTTTCTCGACTATGACTGCATGTAGCGTTGGTGAGAGTATCTGTAGAAAAGCTTGCATGTTCTTGAACTGCGCCTCGCGCGAACATACTAAGCGAAATATTGAACGAATTCGTGCGAAATATAGTTCGTGAACTCCGTTTAGCGCGATATATGTCCACGTCACAGCTTCTTATTTCAACTAACAATTTAATTCATTATTTTCGTTATGACAATGCAGCATCATTTACATACACGATGCTTTCCAGCTGGCTGTATCTCGTTCTTTTTATTAGTTCTTACAGAAAAAAAAAACTGTTGTTAGCGGAACCTTTTCTTGAGGCGCAAAAGTTAAGTGCGAACCCAGCTTCCTAGAGTTCAGATACTACACGATGAAAAACATCTGTATTTGTCAAAATTGATCCGTCCACCAAGGCAAAGGTCTGTCATAGCTCAGCTGTTCCTTGGAATGTCCGGAGTCATCGGTCAGCCAGCAAGTATCCACATTAAGCAAAACTATGTGTTTATTATTTCTTACTGGGAAATCTTAAAAATAGTGCATATATTCGCAGACCTGCCGCGCAGAGCTGAACTGTTCCCTATGAATCAGATGCACTGAATTTATTCTTCGAATTGAAATGGCGCCGTCGCGTCGTTCAGCCAGTAAGCAGATATGTTTTTAATTAATCGGTTTGAACACTTGTTCCCTTCGTGTGATATACAACGACATACATCGCGCCAGTCAACAAGCGCACGTGCTTTCTCGCGTGGCGTCAGCACACGTACTTCACGGCCATTGTTCTCTGCGTAGCACGACAGGCTCACTCACCTTCAGTTCACTGGACGGTGGCACCTGGATCTTTGGCGGCACCGACAGGGCCGACAGTTCAATAGGCAGATTCTGCACAGCGTAAGAGGTGGGCAGGCAAGCGTGTGTGTCAGACTGTTGCGCCGCTGACATACGACTGAACTGAATGTTACCACGCGTCCGAGCACGGGGACACCGCGGAAAACCGACAAGGCAAAGGCTTTTTGTACAGAACTAAGCGGTGATCGATTTAGGAAATCGTTCAAGAGTTGCCATTGTTTTTTAGAACCGTTTTGAGGTTCGATAAGAGGTCCTCATAATATTTTTTGTTAGCATTTTTCAAGAGACACGAAAGAACGTTGAAATATTTTTTATAGCGTGAAGCTAAAGCAGCATTCAATGGTTTTCTTTTAAGTTTTATCTTTCTTACGCATTCTTTTCAGCAGTACTCGAGATAACCATGGGTTCTTAGGGTATTTTCACCTCTCTTTACATTTAACTATTTTTGTACACTCTTCGGAGGCTTTCAGAAACAGGGAAGAAATTTTGTCGAATTCCTGATCTACATCGCAGAGCGACGTAACACTCGACCGATAAGTTGGGGTTATAGAGTTGAAAAACGGTTCCTGGTCAAATATGAAAGTAAACGGCGCAAGTTAATTAAATGGCTTCACCATGCTGAATGCACGAAACATTGGATGATGATCAGTGATCAGAAGGCGAGAAATTACAGATGGCATGATCCAGCAATCAAGCACCACCAGAAAGAGGACATCTAGTAGAAAATGAGACGAGAGATTCATAACCATAACCAATGAAACAATCAAAATAATCGGTGTATGCACAGCTGTCAGTGTCCGGCAAGTTAATGTTGATGTTTCCAACTAAGAGAACCCGTTTGCCTTCCGATGATATCTAATGCAGAATGGTGTTCTGGCGAGAAATGAAATCCCTCGCGTTCGAAGAAGGCGTACGGTAAATGCACATCAGAATAACGCTGTTACTATAATTTAGAAGAGAATGATCTAATTCAATCCACACGGATTCATAACGCGTGATTCCTAAAGAAAGATCTTATCGGCAGCTGTAGGAAAGATCTGAGGCGATTGCCGAGCCACCATAATTACCCATACAACGGTGGCAGTACCCAGCTTTGTACGACGTCGGGCCGAAAAGATTTGGTAATAAGTGCAGAGTCAAGTTTCAGGGAGGTAAACGATGGAAAAGGCAATGCGCGGGCGAAATTATAAAGTTATAGATGTTATCCGAATTTTTTCGAAGGCTTGGTGCGTTGGAATGAACGAGAGAACGATTACTACCACCTAGCAAATGCTTATCCTTGACAGGAGATAGCAGGGTGATTATAAGATAAAAGTGAAAAGAGTGTTCGAGAAAAAAATGAACGTAGAACTGACTGGCTGCGAAATGATGCTACGGTCACTTTCTGTGATTATACGGTATACCCTGCCATCACCAGACTTGCTCGCCTTGGTCTGGCAATTGTCTGTCCACAGAAATTGCCATATGTGTGCTTTTGTGGCGTTAGCTATACTAGCCGAGCTAGACCAGTTTCGCGTGCACGTCCGAGAGCCGTGCTGCGCATGCGTGAGGAGCAGTGATGTCACACAGCTTGCGCACCGGAGCTGCCGCCTCCGCGCACTCTCCCACCGCCGCGCGCGCCTCGCCGGTCTGCACATTCCAGAGGAGTGACGTCATAGCCACTGCAGACGCACTGGCGCCGGCGCGCGGGCAGCTGTGCGCCTCCGTTATGCAGTCGCCGCCTAACACTGCGCAGGAGCCGCTTGACATCAACTTGCGCGCATGCGGAGCCGTATCAGTGGGGGTTAGACCTCCTGGGCGCCGCCATGAAATGCCGCTAGCGACGTCTAGCGGCGGCGCCATCTTGGGCTGTTTGCTCGCCGGGCTCTCCGTGCGGGCGCGTGCATTCGTTTTGTGTGTTTCAGCAAGATCTTGCTTAAACATCGCGGAATCGTTAGGTAGGTTAATTTGTGAGTATGTGGGATCTGATTGATAAGCAGGACAGTTGTTATCGGCATTGTTTTGCGTCTTATTGCGCTGGATCAGTGGGGCCGGTTGGTAGCAGTAAAACTGGGAAACCGGGGACATTGTCGCCTCTTCTTTGTTTGAGTTACTGTTGTAAGATTACTCGTATCATAATAAAGATACTGTTGCTTTTGCTAACAATGGTGCCACTCATTAAGGCGAAAGCCTTAATGTCTCAGTTAGAGTAACCTTAATGTTTCAGTCACCTTAAAAGAGAGTGGTTCCAAAATTATGGAAAATTATCACAAGAAACGATGCCTTGAGAAAAAAATGACTAATCACGTAACGCGATATATCAAAGGAACCCTTGATTTAACGCAGACATGACTCGGGCATAATCAGCATGATAGCCAGGCTTTAAGTCATGCTCATGACTATAACTATGAAAGTGATCATGTCCAGAAATCAACGATTGAAAATCCCTAACTAATGTTGGTAAGTCACACAAGGTAGGTTAGACTGGTTACGATAATGAGAGTGCACCGTGATAATTACCAAATCACGATTAAAGAATGACCGGATTTTACGAAGCATGTTATTAATGACACATAATACAAGGAAAAGCTTGAAACTGTAAGAAGGCGGTCGAGATCGGTGTCAAACGAAAGGTGAATTTCGAAGGATGTGATATTGGTCACAGTCACGTTCATGACATGACATTATGTTCTCATGTCATGCTATGACATGAGCATGACTCTGGAAACATAATACCATTGGAAGGGGATCAATATGGGTGTCAAACAAAAGGTGCATGTCGAAGAATAGAGTCATAGTCACGTTCATGACATGACATAATGTGCTCAGGTCATGCTATGACATGAGCATGACTCTGCAAACATAAGACCGCTGGAAGGGGATCGATATGGGTGTCAAACAAAAGGTGCATGTCGAAGAATGTAATATCGGTCATAGTCACGTTCATGACATGTCATGGTGTGCTCATGTCATGAGCATAACTCTGCAAAAACAAATGTAAAGGAAGGAGGTCAAGATGGGTGTCAAAATGAAAGATACAAGTCCAGAGACGGGAGTTAGTCACGTTCATGACATGAGATACATATGACACGAGCATGACGAAGCAAAAATCAACGGGAAGGGGTCAAGATCGGTGCCCAACGAAAGATATAGATCGAGAGAGGCGATACGAGTTAGTCATGTTCATGACATGAGATATGTAATATGACATGAGCATGACAGAGCGAAAATTAACGGAAGGGGGTGAAGATGGGGGTCAAAGGAAAAGTAAACCTCGAGGGATGTGACATAAGATACACTATAATCATGTTCATGACATCGCTTACATGAAATGACATGAGCATCATTATGCAAAAGGGGGTTTGATACCGGTTGTAAAACGAAAGGCACAGAAGAAGGTGTGATATGAGTTATAGTCATTTTCATGACACGGCATGGTCATGGCACGACATGATTATGACTCAACATGAGAGCTTTAAGGGGGTTGAAATGGGTGTCAAACTACAATTCGAGGGATGTGATATTTTATAATCATGTTCATGGCACGACATGATCGTGGCTCGATATGGTCATTACTCAAGATAACGACAAAACACAATAAGTAGTGCAACGGCGTTCGGACACTGCTAACAAAGCAAGTATACTTTAACAAGGTGTGATAGTCAGTCAGTAAATGACACAGTATATCTGTGTGCATAACAACGTAATAATGTTGTGGCATGATGTATAAGCCATGGCATATGTGCGGCATCTACTCAATTAAAACCAGCGCTAGATAGCTACTCTTGGCTAGAATTCCTTCAACTCGGCTATTGCGAGCTGACTTTCTCTTTAATGAATAACGTTGACTAATACTTACAGTTACATCGCTGGCATCTTGGCATAATATTGGCTCCCACGGTGCGTGAGATCTGGATTTTTTTTTCTAATCGGGTTTCTCATTTATCGCACTCATGGTCAAGAAGCAATCATTCGGCTCCGTTCTCGCAGCCTAGTTCATTATCGACTTCTGTCGAGCTCTCCACTTTTTTTTTTTTCCTTTTGAAGGAAGCGTCCGCGTCACATAAGGTGCTGAAGCACGTTTGCCGTTCAACAAAACGTGTCCACCTGGTTTGCACTGCACAGGCCGGAGGCATACGACAGCAAGGACAAGAGGAACAAAAAAAGGAAAAGAAAAAGGAATGTCAGTACCAAAACCCCTTGCTTTGGTAGTACCGTGAAACGCGTTTAGCTCTCATGGTTGAAGCTATAATCAAGTAGGGAGAGAATGAAAGAAGAAATCTGGGACATTCGCACCATATTCTAAGAACGGCACTGACTAGGGTTGAGGGTGTGTTGGCGACATTAGCGTTAGACCACATGGAAACATCAGCGGTGCGGCGTTTTGGCACGAGTACGTCAGTGAGTGCGCAGCCGCACTCCTCCTGCGCAACGTTGTGCTTGGTGCACAGCTGTTTACGGGCAGCGTTTCTTTTCTTCTGGTTGTACGTGCAACCGTAGGCAATGCAGTGATGCCCTGTCGATTGACTGTTCTTAAAGAACATTTTAAATCGCTCTAGTGAGCGAAAAACAGCGCGCGCACCGTGCAAGCACGGCAAAACGTATGGGCGGCTCGGCGCAACAAACAGCCCAACGAAGGGGGGCGTGGCGCGGAGAGCCGTAGCAGACGACAAAAACAGGTTCCTGCTCGCCGGTGCGAGAGTGCCGATGGAAAGGTGTATACATACAGCGGGGAGGAGGAGGAGGAAAAGAAAAACGGAAGGACAGGGAGGTTAGCCGGTTGTCATACCGGCTGGCTGGCGTTTGCCAGTGTGGTATAGCCATGGAGAAGGACAGAGCCGTCTTTGTGGCAATAGAGAAGCAACGTGACTTTGAGCAAAAATAAATATACATGTGTCACATAATGCGTATACCGTACGTCATTGAAGCAGCAGTAAGCATGATAATCAAGCTATCCCTAGGCAACCAGAAAAGCTAAGAATAATCAGCAGAACCTTAGCTAACGCTACGTATATCCTGGCATAGCCGAGCTAAGCGACTGCAAAAAAAATTTTTTTTTTCATAGTAAGGCGTTGGCAAACAATCTTTCGGTTTCGGGAGACAGGTGACCATTGATTGCCTTATTCGAGCTATCAGAGAAACCAACGTCAGATGTGTTCGGACGGGCCTTACGGGCTTTACGAACGAAGTCGTTTTTCTTGTCCCGGCAGATGAACCGCGCGACAATGTTCTTGTCTTCTGATTTAGTGACCGGTACGCCCTTGAGAGTACTGCTCCCTTTCCGCAACTATCCTGGTTAGCGCTACATTGTGCTTAATTAGTTTCTTGCTAGCTAATGCCAATTCATCTGGTTTCATCCTGACAGTCGAAACTGTCACACCAAAATTGAACACTCCAGGGACGCCTGTTCACCGAGTCCTTCCTGAGCTAACTTATCTTTAATTTTAGTTGTTAGATCACTTGAGATAGCTTCAAGATTAGCGCGAACCAAACACTCAAGTGCCTCAATTTCTTCTTGCCAACTCTGCATTCTCCTCTACTAAAACAATTAATGAAGGGGTTCGACAAGGTTCACTGCTGGGTCCATTACCTCTTTTTTTTTTTTGCTCTACATTAATGACCTTCCCGACATTATACACATGGCTCACTACTTTTTGTATGCCGGCGATACCACCATTTTCTTTGCTAATAGATGTATTCACAGTGTCACTGATAAATTAAATGCCGTACTTTGTAGCGTGTTGAAGTGGTGCCCGAAAATTATTCATATATTAATCCAAATAAATCTAAATTTCTGGCTTTTAGATCAACTCGGCGAAAGTTAACTTCTCCACCTGGGATCATAATTGACCCGCATTTCATTAATATGACAGTGACAGTGTGTCATTTCCTGGTGTTCTCCTCGTTTCTAACCTTACATTCGCCAACCATATTGCTCACATGAGAAAAATGGCAGCATTCAGCATTCGCGCATTGCCTAAGGCTAGCTCATATATTTCTCATAAGAGCCTTATGTCTCCTTACTTCGCTTTCATAGATTCTCATATCAGCTATGACATCGTACCATGGGGAAATGCGTACCAGTGTCATCTTTCATCCCTTAAACATATTCAAAATCGAGCGTTCCGCGTCGTTTTTAGCTGTTCTCGCAACAGTCGCACCTACGACCTTCTCCGTAGCTACAACGTCTGTTAACAAGTTGTTTCGGTTTATTCTGATTACGTTGCTGTATAAACAAATAACAAATCAACTTTCCAGTAACTTCACTGATCCGGAGACTTTAGTTAATACTAATACTACCAGGTGTACGGCTGACAACAGCTTTTTGCTTCCAAAGGTTCATACTAATTACGGTAAAACACCTTCAAACATCTGTGAAATCTGATTATGAAATAATCCACTCCCATCACTAAAATATATAATTTCATTAAAATCATTTAAGAATTCATTAAAAAAGTATCAGGTAAATTTTTTTATCTGTCTTTTTCTTTAGTAGTACTAGGTCTGTGTTTCTATATACTGTATGTCTTTATTAGATTATTGTTTTCTTTGTTTCATGCGTTCTCGTTGTTATTCCGGTATGTACCTTTATGTTGTACTGTTCACACTGCTGCTAATCCTTGTATTATTTATCTGTAATCTTCACCGAGGGTCCCGTTGCAGTCTTGTACTTTGGGACCTTCGTGTGTATATTTTATTTTGTGATTAACCTGTCATGACACAATAAAAACTGATTGATTTATTAACTGACTGATTGATTGATTGAATATAGCTTAAATTCGCCGCTTAAACTTAATCCCTTGCAGCTTTAAAAATATATTTGAGGCGTGGCGGGCTACAATACCATCGCCCTAACATGTAAGCAGCAGGCTTGTCTTTTCTTTCCTTTAGCTTGGAATAACTAAGCGGCTTGATAACTGTAAGACATTTTGGTTTGAGTTTCTTCTCGTCTTATGCAACATCGATAGTATGTTCGGGGGTGAAACAAAAACAAAATGAGGGAGAAAGTGTGCAGCGCACACCCATTGCGTCGTTTTTCCTCTTAGCTCGATTGTTTTACTCTTCGCGAAGACGCTTGCGGGTCTCCGAATGAAACGCGAAGCGATTGACTAACTTGACGTGCTCCTTGTTTCTTCACGAGTGGCAGCCACTGGCTCCAACCGATTCAATGGGTGGAACCTCGCCCCTACATTTTCGCGGCTGAAAATCCTCTGTTAAGCCGCTGGCCTACCAGATCCTTGTACGTCCGAAACTGGAGTACGCCAGCGCTATCTTTGACCCCAACCACAGCAACCTTTGCAAGGCTCTTGAGTTAGTTCAGAACCATGCGACTCGATTTATCTCGTCTAGTTATTCGTATAACTCAAGCGTCTCAGACTTAAAGGCCCAAATTAAATTACCAATTCTTGCGTCACGTCGTAAAATATAGCCCGCCTCAATCTTTTTCATAAATTTTTTCATGCTTTACCTTCCGATAATCCTTACACAAGAAGAGCCCATCGTAACGCCCGCAACAGTCACCCTAACGCTGTATATCCCCCTCAAGCCCATACTGTTACCTTTCTGCAATCTTTCTTTTTACGTACAGCTCGAGACTGGAATGACCTGCCCACCGAAGTTGCCACTGTCATCAGTCCAACAGTATTCAAGCGGATCATCGAATCCATGTCATCATAAGTTCTTGTATGCCTTTTTCGTTACTTTATGTTTTGTTTTTGTTTTCTTATTTTTTGCCACTCCCTTATGTAATACCTCATCTTGAGGCCTTTGAGGAAATAAAATGAATGAATGAATGAACAAAAGGTATCATACAGCGCTAGCAGACACGTATGAGAGAGACAGAACAGGATGGGCACTTGTCCTGTCCTGTCTCTCGCGTCCTTTTGTTGCACCGAACCATCTAGTCCAGAAAGCCACATCGTCAAAAATCACAGTCGAGGACCAAGCGTAAAGTAGAAAAAAATGTGCATAGTATTTCTGCAGTTATGCGTACTATATTGAGCTCGAAATTGCGGTTACTCTTATCGAGGAAATTCGCCATCTTGAAAATGCCTCATCACAATTTTCACGGCTCGACAAAGTATATGTAGAGCATGTTCCACGTAAAGTGGCACTACATATCGAAACAATAATGTGACCAGTAGAGCAATAATTTAGCAGTGTCATACAGTGGGCAACTTTACTTATATGACTGAGATGTTTATGAAAGAAAATTACGCACTGGAGAAGGTATCTGGCTAAGCAGAGACATAGCGCTTTAGGCTGCTTTGCGTCAGTTGTATCTCTCTCATTCGTAGAATCGAAGCTACATGGACACGAACGTTCTCGCTTGTGCCGAATCACTGGATACGTATCTTTTACGCTTTGTTTACAGTACGCTCTGACTTCCCAATTCTGGCTCTTAACAACTGTTCCAGTGAACGAGTCAACCTTTACGATTACGACTAGAAACCTAAACAATAGAAAGTATCTATATCAAGTAATGACTATGACGCAAACTTTAAAGAAGGAGCAACGAAGACAGGCACCAGAAATGCATCGCTGCGGAGCTTAACGGAGCTTGAATGCGATAAAACGTTGGCACTTTCTTTTTTCTGCTGAAATTCTAGCTCATAAATAGTTGCGCTCAATTCAGTTCACTCTCTGCAGCGATCGCTTTGAATGTGGAATAAAAGAAAAAAAAGAAAGCCGCGTTTAAACTTATTTAATGCGGATTGCGAAAAGTAAGAAGTGATCATTCAGTTGAATTATATGTCTAAAAGTTTTGCAGGCCACGTACACTTGCTTATCTGAACGCATGGATAGGGCGGGAGGCACGATACATTTGCTCGCGCTGCCAGGTGAACGTAGGCGCTGCAATGCCTTGGTGCTGACGTAAGCGCCCGACGAGAGCAACCGTCACACGCATCCGTGAACAAAGCCTTCGACGAATGCGGCTAAAAATATGTATAGCAATACTGAGTACAAAAGCTGTCCAGTAAGGAAAGGGTTATTATGAGTCATCTCGAAGCCTTGCAAAAACCTCCACGATGGATTCCGCGTGGCACAAGAGAGCATGTCCGGTTCGTGCTTCGTATTCACACTAACGTGTCCGCTTATAAATAAGAGAGTGGTATCATCGTCATCATCATCATCATCGCTAGGCTATTTTACTGAAATCTATATTTAATCGGCCTATTTTGGCCGCACCGCTGATAGAGGGTGAAAATAACGCCCAAAAGATCTTCCGTTAGCGCTGCCTTGTGCCATTCGGCTACACAACCCAAGCCCGAAATCTCATCAGACCACGAGTACCGGTTGCATTTCCTGTCCCTTGGCACCCTGTTCTATCATAGCGCCAGTTATCTATACAAAGAGTCAAATGACTTTCCCAGCTCCAGCTTGCTGCTTTCAATACAGGATATCAGCGACACCAGTTTTTGCGATGAAACAGATCTTGCGCTCACTGTCATTCATTCGTTTGCTAGAACACATCATTCATGAAGGTCTTTCAGCCAGTCAGGGCGATGTTACAGAAGGAATTGCCAGAGGCGGTACTCAGTGAGGTTTTCAGCGATATGCATAGATGCTAATGGGCGACTCTTGTGAGCGGATGTTCTCGGGAGTGCCCTGAGAAAGACGTGACGTGACTGTCGGTGATGGCGTAACATACGGAGAAGGCACACGCAACGCATGAGAAAAGCTAAGCCGATTGTTTGTTCCACTGAAATGTTGCCGGTGTAGTTGGACTACCGTGACGTAATAAAACAGGCGGCACGATTGTGAATTGCTTCCAAATATGTGCTTGTGTAATCTTGGAAGGTTGCCATGCAGGGGCTTATCCAGAATTTCGATTTTGGGCGTGTTACCTATGGTGTAACCAGTACGCGAGGGGGGCGGGAGGGAGGGAGGGGTGCATAAATCAATGGTTCCATGTGGTAGCTGCTCACTCTAGTTGAGTTCAAACACACGTACAATAGGAAAAACTATTAATGACATGCGATTCCCTCAAACTTGAAGCGTTGATACCGAAGTGAGCGTGAAGCATGAGCGCGGGTGGTTTGATGTGCGGTGCCCGTGACAGCGACGGCGTCCGGTGCATTCCACTAAGTTTAAACGTGATCTCTAATAGCAACTAAGTTAACTTTAGCGCTGTTACGAGAGGAGAGAGGGGGGATAAATAACGAAATGAATGAAGGGCAGGGAGGTTGACTCGTTTTAGAAGCTTCTTGTTTGCTGCACCCTACACTAGTAGAAAATGGAAATGGGGAAATAAGACAGCAAGAAGAGCGAATACAAAAAGCAGGTGTGTAAAAAAAGAAAAAGAAAAGAGAAGTTTAGGAATGGGGTATTGCTGTCTCTCATGATTCCCAGACATGATATTGAATGCAAAAGCAACACCATAACGCTATCCCGTTCCACTCTTAAGGACGAAGCTTAAGCATCCTGTGAGTTCTTTTTTTTCTAATTTTATCACTTTTTTTCATTCATTCCACTGAAGCAGCAGCCAAATCACCACTCCAGTGAGTTCTTTCTCACGTCAATCAGATCGTAATGTCGTGAATGCCTTGGTAGTTATCTGTCCCGTTATTTTGCACTGCGTGACTCTACTCAGGTACTCTTTTTTTCTTAATGTCACTTATAAATATAGACTACCCTGTTTGTTCGCTGATCCACTGTACTGTCTTTCCATCAATGTTCAGCGTTATGTTTACCATTTTATGCTTTTCATCGCGCGTTGTGCGGTTCCTAACATCTCCTTGAGTTTACTTATTCTCCAAGTTTCTGCCCCATGTGTTAGCACTTCCAAATTGCAACGGTTGTATCCTTACCCTTTCAGGGACTATGGTAAGCCATCAGCCATGTGCCTAGTCTATTCCCGGGGGGCACTAGCCATCCACATTCTTCGGTGAACTTTTTTTACGTCAGTAGGCTGGTCTCTTAGTAATAGACCTATGTGCACATACTCATGTGCAGATTCCAGCGCCCAACTGGCCATCGTGAATTCTCGTTCGCGATAGCCAACCGCACTGTAATAATGCTATGTGGCCAATAGTGGTCGGGCGGCACAACATTTTCTGCCTGTTCAACTGCGACCCTACCTAAACGCTTTCCCGGTTTATATCGTCAATGGTCTTTTGCGATTCGTCGCAATTGTTTCCGAAGAACACCATGACTTACGCAAACCGCACTTTACTGAGATATCAACCGTTACTTCCTTTTCCTATATCCTCCCAATCACGTTGTTTAAATATTTCTTCCAAACACGCAGTGAATAACGGTGGCGTGTAACAACTTGACTTGGTCGCCGAATTCCTAGTATTGCATACATTGTGATTAGTTGGACATGTACATTCAAATTAATCAACTAAACCTTCTCCAGCTTCGTCCCTAGCGACACTAGATGTAATAAATGGCGTTCTAGCGCTATACTAACAGCGTTTCGGGAATGTGCTGGTTGCTTACGTACGTCCCGAGTTTCCGGAATACTCCGTCCTACGGAATCCGTCCTATACGGTAAGCCACTTGGCCCTCGTCCGTTGTAGCGGACGCTAAGAAAGGAAAAACTGAGTAGACGTTGTTAACCAATATTTCCGTAGGGTTTTATGGTGACTTGTCTGGGTCTTCAGTCAAGGAAGAAGAAGGAGGAGGAGGAGGGAGAGAGACAGAAAGAACAAAATAAACGAAGGAGACACATTCACTAATGCAAAGCTTACTGAAACTACAACTAGAGTTGGCCGCGAAAAACAGAACAAAGACAACAACAACAACATAACAATAATAATAAACATGTGCAAACAAAAAATAAGAAAACTTGAAACTCACCGCCCCGACGTTCTCATGGGTCGTATGACTGTAAAGCCTGTTTTTGCCGAAGGACATTGTTTGCTGAAGCACATTGTTGCAGTAGGACATGTACTTTTCTTGCAGAAGGACATCTCGGGTGCTTCGTCTGCATATGGGCGTGCCACGTGCGCCCTTCACAGATACGCAGTCTGCCCAGCGAGAAGTCATCGTCGATATGGCAGACAACAGTACGCTTTGTTTCTGAAGCCACCCTTAAATTGCGAGAGATGGCCAAGGATGTCGTTATACTTGCATTGCCGATATGCAGTGGCTTTTTATATGAGGCCTCAGGCAGTAATGGGTCGTGAAAGAAAATAAATATGGAGATAAAACAGCAAAACTTGCCGAGACATATCCACAATGGAAGTATTATGAAGAACTTGGTTAATCACCGAGAACCAGGGCTTCAAACTGGGAAGCTAGTAACAGAACGCTAGCACTTATACAATTAATTAGTGTTCCACGTGTACGCACAAAAAAAAAGAATAAAGAAAGAACATAAGCGAAAACCACAATAGAAAACGACTCCTAACACATGTAACATCTAAAAACAAATGTCTTTTATGTGGAGGACGATCAGAATCCTATCAAAATACAACGCGTCTTCTGAACAGACATAAATGGAACAGACGCCAAGGAAATATTCCAAAGAGGCCCGAACATAGTAAAAAAAAAAAAAGAAGAAAAAACGGTGTCAATCCTTTGGTAAAGCTACTGCGAACATGTGAGCCAAGTATTATTGCACGGCACTCAACAGAGAACTTGCAATTTGGTTTCAAATACAGCCGGAAATTGCCTGCTCTTCTTTCAACAAATGACGCCACAAGAAACCTCAACTGCATGGCTTGACTTGCTTTTGCCTCTTCAGAAGTGTGATACGTGTATTTCGTTTATTTGTTGAACTGAAAACGAACGAATAGAACCTCACTGATGATGTTTCCGTGATCATGAGATACCCTTGCTTCAAGCGACGTAGTCAGTGCTGGCTGTGACGTCATTAATTGGGAGATGAACAGGCGCCTTCCCGCTGGACTTGAAACCAAATTGCTAATTCCCTGGGTCGTGTAGTGTAATAATATTTCGCTCACATGTTCGTAGGGGCTTCCGGGACTGATCGGAACTGCTTTGGTCGGGAAGTTTTGTAGGGCCGTTGTCGGCAGTTTTGTCATGAACGACTGAGCAGTAGTACGCTATACCAGATCTGAAAGCAGAACATTCCAGGCAGTGACGGTGTGCGCAAAACACTAAAAACTAACGAAAAACAATAAAAATAAAAATCCTGTGCCATGAAAGGATACTTCCTTAGTTCTTTTGGATGTTCGGATCGCGTCGATTAGCAACGAAATCGTTCTACGTACGCATTCTTGTTCATGCGCAGCTTGTCACGGTAAAAATAAACATAAAAGACAACAATATGCGTTTCAATAGAACAGGCCATCTTCTCAATTTCAATTTTCGGGTGGATTTATGCGAGGAGATTCTTAGTATTCTTCGTTTCTGCATAGCTTTTCGATGTATATATAGGCAACATGCCCACCCCACTCCGCGCTTAGTACAAAACGCAAATATTTATAAGAATTAACGAGGAATAGTTTTAGACCATTAATTGAGTATTTAGGTTTTAAAGCAGTGTGCATGGAACGCTCATAGCCACCATTTTCATTCTTTTCATTAATCTTCATTTGCCAAAAATGTTTTTCAACAAGCTGCTTTCGCTGCAAGTTTAACCGACTTTAAGCCTGCCACGCTTTTCTGCTTCCCTTACACTTTTTTCTCCGATGCATTATGACTTTTGCGATAGCATATGTCGAAGTTTTCAAACATTATGTTATTTTTAAACATTTTGAAGTAGACACGACTTGCAGCATATGGTACACGTTGGTGTTGCTTTTTTGTGAAGCAAGGCGTTGATTGGTACACGTTGCGGGACGTGATAAACAGAGTGAAGTCTGGATCCCATTTTTCTTTTGTCGAATCTCTGATTTTGCATTTGTTCAAGAACTCCCTCCTGTGCTCTTCGTTGTAATTAATCTCGCACCTCATTCTCTTAAGAGAATGCTTCTTACAGCAGTACTTACATTCGAAATAAACGCAATACTTTTGCAACGTTAAATTGCCACAAGAATCGCAATATTGCCCACATTTTTTTTTTCATCCATGGTTCACAGAACACGAGCAAGAAACAATAAGCAGCAACAACTGGTATGTGTTTTTTTTCTATTTTTTTCTGTAAGAATGCTTGTATTGCAGGAAAGGGCGCGCCGACACTAAGTCCTTGCTCTTAAAGCCCACATTTCACAATAACCTGAGTAGCTTAGATTGATAAGTAAAAAAAAAAGACTGACCATTTCGGGCACTTCTTGGCCGACGACTAATATAAGTCTAATAAATTTCTTGCATATCATACCTCCATTCTGCATGTCGGTCATTGTATATCATATGCCGGCCACATAATGTAAAATATGTCTGCACTCGTGAGCCTGTTTCAATAAAACTGTATGAAGGTACTTCATAGAGAGGATACATAACGAGTAAACAACGCCGGATAGCCCGCTACATGAAACAGCCGCCATGGCAGTGCCGCACATACGCGCGCAGTTCAGGGTTCGTGCGCGCACACGCCGCACTCAGGCTCTGGGCGCGAACAATTCGTTGTAGCAAGCGAACTGGTGTCGCCATCTTTTAGGGAGGAAAGTTGCTGCGATGCGGTTTAGTTGCTTCACTTGCCACTTGTCGGCAGATTGACACGCAGCAGCACTCGTTCTCTCATGGATGAGAGCGACGGGAGCGACTTGTCGGTACAAGTAGGTGCTGTTGACCACAGTGACGCGAAGTTTCCTATGGAAAACGAACAGAAAACAGAATTTTCTCTCTCGTTAACGTCCTCGCAGGACGTTAACGTTATTAATACCGTTGTAACTACTTGTCCTACCCTATAGGAAAAGTTTAGCCCCTTTCTTTCTTTTTTTTTTTTTGGTTTATCTTATTCTGAACACCATAAACATAATCCATTTTCCTTAAATTTCCTTTCTCAGAGGTGCACGTTTTACATTTATGAGAAAATAAGCAGAATGCGCATATAAGCATAATATAGCACTCTCGACATAGTATTCTCTCAGCATTCCATAAAACATCCCCCCGAATTGAAACAGGCACGTGGTATGTAGGAATGATCAGTGGGATATCTCTAGCCAGGTTGTCAGACCATGCGTGCGTATACCTCAGCCATGAACCGCCCGTTGAAGAGGATGCAAGCTTCGAGGCGCCCCAGCAGTGCCTTGGTGTAGCCGTAGCTGAGTGCACCGCCGGGCAGATGGCCGTGCGTGTCGCGACACTCTGGCAGCGCCTGTCCGGCCTCGACGCGCATCTCCTGCGCATCTCCCCCACGGAACAGCACGAGCACGAGGAACAGCAGGCCCTGTCCAGCTGCGCCGCACACGGATTACGTCACTCTGGTTCTCTGTCCATCTCCCTAAATTTTATTTCTTCATCGATACTTTTCACCATTTGTTGTTGTTTCATTGACAGGATTTCCTATATTAGTTTCCATATCTAAAAACACTCTTTAGGTATAATTTTTACTATCAATATGGGTATTGAGGTCGCTTAAAAAACGATGAAACATCACTGAAAGAAGACACAAGCTAGTGAATCTGACGTACAAAACTGAGAACATGCTCCGATTGATCCTAAGTGTGACCAACCGCAGGGGAGTGCTGAGCGAGAGCAATCTCATGAGACTTTACCACGCCTTTCTCATGAGTCACGTAATATTACGCAGCCTCGGCGCTGAAATGGACCAAGAGAGATGCGGCCAAGGTGGAGACGCTAATGCGCAAGAGCATTAAACGGGTGCTAGGTCTCCCGACCACGACGAGTACTTAAAGGCTTGAACAGTTAAGGGTCCACAACTCGTTATCAGAAATCATCGCAGCGCAGGCCAAGGCACAGGTCCTGAGGCTATCACCACCAGTGCCGGCAGGCCCATCCTTGAAGAAGCAGGCATAAATGCACAAGCAGAGTGCAACGCACGCCAGGTCGCGCTCAGCGCAGCGGTCAGGGGCACTTTCAAAGTAGAACCGCTGCCGCCAAACGTCCACCCGCAATGCAGTGAGGGGCGCCGAAAGGCGAGGGCCCGAACCTTACTGAAAGCGACTGCCAGCAGCCCAGGACTGGCGGCATTTGTTGACGCGGCCGAGTACGGACGCAGCGACCGGTACGCGGCCGTCACGGTAGGCTGGGACGGGACGGTCATTAGCGCGGCATCAGTCAAGGGAGTAACGGCCGAAGTGGCCGAACAGGTGGCTTTGGCGATGAGGGACCCCGAACGTCCTTATGTTTACACGGATACGCGATAGGCGGCCAGAGTTTCGCCTCGGGCTCTACATCGAGGGAAGCGGCGGCCGTCCTCGCCAATGAGGGAGCCGCTGGTCATCACACTTTCACATGGTTTCCAGCCCACATGGGGGCCGACGAGCACCCAGACTTTCCCAGCACCAACGAGCTGGCGCACGACCGCGCGCGAGGACTCACTCAGTCTAGAGCACTGCACGGGCCGACTTTTTCCGACCCGGGCCCGGCCCGGCCCGAAAGCGCCGTGCTCCGGCCCGCCCGAGCCCGGCCCGGTGTTTTTAAATACGGCCCGTACCCGGCCCGGGCCCGAAAGGTTTGGGCCCGGCCAAATTCCACCAATTATTCCTTGAGCATAAACGAGGCACTGTCCAATCTTCTCTTATAGTGAAGATATCAGCCGCACTCAAGATAGTTTCTGGAGAGTGTAGTGCGAACTTATGACAGTGTCATGATTTGCACTGGTACTGTGTTTACCTTCGGTTAATTACGCCCGTAATAATTTTGCGAAAGAATTGCAAGGGGATATATGAGGAGGCATAGCTGGCTGTCCCATGCACGCAGTGCTAACCGTGCAATGTTCTCATTTCATTTCAAAGAACGACTACAACATACAACGCCCACAAAAAGTGGAAAAACGGTGACATTTATAATTGAGTTTGCATTAATTGCTGGGACTATTGAGTAAATAGCGCAGAGCTTATCCTGCAAACATCGTTTATTGCACAATGCAACGGGAGAGAGAAAAAAACGTGCTCTAACTACTCCTGGGAGGATTCGCCAGGCTGAGTAGCGTTATTAAACCTGTCGTTTCGACTCATGGTAGGCAACTGTCTCCAACGTACGCTACATTTTCGTGCTAAACAAGAAGGGAGTCCTCTCGCGCACCTTTATTCGCCGAGTCACCGCCACCGCAGTGCCATAGATCTGTCAAAGCAAGCCACACACGTTAGCGAGCGAGATACCGTCCTCGCTGTTCGCTTTAGATGCCTATCTCGTCGCCTTTGCGTGACCGTCGTCGGTCTTTGAAAGTGTTATACTTTAAATCAAGACCGGACTAAGGGCTTCCGAAATAACTATACTTATTAGAGCGCCGAACTGAACTAGCCGGTGGCTTAAGCGCTCCCCGTCGAACGCGGCAGGTCGGGTGTCCGGAGCGCGATCCCACGCAATGACTGGAATCGGTGGAGTGGGTTGCCGCCGAGGGCCGGAGACCTTGGTGCGAACAGGGGAGCGAAGTATGGCTGTCTGTGGCTCGCAGTCGTGGTTGCAGTCTTGCAGCTAGCGGCTGTGACGGTGGAGACGATGTGTGCCAGAAAGGAAAAAGCAGTGACTACGGTGGGCAGGAAAAGGCGGAACGTAGAGAAAAAGCAAACTTATGAGAGGGGTAGCACTCACGCGGAAGGACATTTCACGCGGATCAGGCATATTCTATTGCTTCAGTATAGGCTTCATTTCAGAAGGTGTCAACTGTTCAGTCAATAAAATAGGTTATGTGTTCTATCATATTAAAGAACTTGGGCCCTTCTGCTTTTGTTTCAACATGTATAGGGTGTTCAGCATCTCAAATGCGGCACAGAATACTCAGTCTATGCCTCTGTATATAGCTTCCGTAAAGCCTGTATTACCCACTATAATCATCTTATATTAGCGCACGCACCGAGCTACCCGTGCCACGATTTTGGATCGTGGTACATTTAACACGCGACGGTGATAGCGCAGCCGATAAAAGTCAACAAAAAAGTAGCGCACATGTCGCACACCGACTTAGCGAATCTGCCTAATAAATTTTACTCGTACCGGGAGAGAGAGAGAGAGAGAGAATATTTTATTGATGAATCCGGAGATGTTAGCCTGGTCAATGGCCTGGCTTGCTACTCCAGGTATTAGCGGTGATTATGATATCTACAATGATCACGTGTAACACAACACGTACAGTCTGTTTCATACTTATAGGGGAAATCTCGGAGCACCTTGCAACGCGACGCAACCATGTGGCCAACGGGATGCGGCCTCAGTTAAAGGCTGCACGCATAGAGCATCTGCGCCTCCGTAAGCAGCTGCCGCTGGCTGACTCCAGCGCTCGCCGCATCACGGACGAAACGCGTTTTAAGGCGCTCCGAGATTTCCCCTAAGTATGAAACAGACTGTACATACAGTCACACTCACACACTCATATACACATATATACACTAAAACGCAGTTTACAACGTTTCATTAAGGCAGGGGAAACCTCGTGCCGGGGAAACCTTACTTGCTTACCACAAACAATGACGTCATTGACGCTTTGGTCAACGGAGCAGTGGGAACTCTACGAATGGGAATCGCTGGGTGCCCGTGATACGCGCGTCCTGAGGTTTCACAGCAGCGGAGCTGCCATACGTTTTTTTCACCAGAGGAAGGGCTCATGTCTCCCGTTTTGATGTGTGTTACTTAACCACTATAATCTAAAAGCGGCACAAGTTCGAGGGAGGATGGAAGCTTGAAGGGGTGAAAAATTCATCCACACGGGGTGTCTCTGGACCTCTTAGATATTTATGCGGTAAAGGGTGTTAATACACCCGCCTGTTACAAAGGGTATTGCAGTAAATCACCTTGATTATCACCTTAATTAGGTGCTTGCTCACTTCTGTATCGGGAGCGCCTCCACGTTTTTGAGCGCCATGAGAGCGCTTGTGCTCCGACGAATGAGGAAGCTTCTGAATTACTGACGAAGTGTGACGAAGACGAAGGTGGCCGTAAGAATCAGTAAAATCATACTCGATATGATGAGCATCCGAGTTAAATGCTAGTTCTGATTCGCTAATTGCCAAATCATAAATATTTGCAACTGCCTTGTTAGCACAAAAATCAGCAACATCTGCGTGGATCGGCGAGCCTGTGGCAAGAGTCCCTTCGCTTCCTGCGCTTGAACTGCAGGAAAAGCAGCTCCTCAGGTATTAATGACTCACAAGTCGCGTTGGACAGTCTACAGAGTCACGAACGCGGAAGCAGGCGCGGTGGGCATGCGATCATAGCTACATACTCGAAATGTTTCCCATGATATCGATGAGTACATCTTATATGCACTAATCTGGGCAGTGTACCGTTGCTTCGCACTTGCCGCAGTGCTGCCTGACTACCATTTCTTTTGATACACGGTACGCAATAACGTATTTCACTCAATATAATGGCGGTAACTTATATGAGGCAGTTTCCCGAAATTACATGTAACATACTGATGGAGGCAAAATGTTAGACTTCTTGTATCGTGCGATTTCAGTGCATGCTAATGCACTTCAGGTGGTCTAAATTACCCGGAGCCTTCCACTACGGCGTCTCACATAGCCCGACTAGGTTCGGGACGCTAAATCCCAAAAAACAACAAAACCAAAAAGCATACACGCGCCATTACCGACACGTACGAGACCCGGGCCTGATTCGGGCCTGACCCAGGCCCGGGCCCGGCCCGGGCCCGAAGCTCATTGGCCCGAGCCCGGCCCGGGCCCGATCCAACAATTACTTACCCGGCCCGACCCGGCCCGCGGGCCGGGCCGGGCCCGTGCAGTGCTCTATCACTCACCGCGGCGACCGTGGCGAGCAAAGTGGAGGGGAGGGAGGGGAGCACCGTGACCCGCTGCTTACCTTCAACGAAATAACGAAGCCCTACCAGCTGTCAAGGAGGGTCTTCCCTCTCCCCCACGCTAAACTCAATAGACCACAGTCGTCGATATAGACCACAGTAGACCCAGACAGAGTCGTTCCCTTCGAGAGGCAGACTGCGCGTTCATTCACCAGACATAGATCCACACTGTCCGAATTGCGGCAAATCGTACTGTTCGCTATCGCACATGCTTTGGCAATGCTCCGCGTTAAGCGGCACTGAGTTGAGGAAATAAGTAGACTGGGAAGACGCGCTGCGAAGCGGCGACCACCAGACACAACTCCGGACCGTCCAGAGGGCTCACGAAAGGGCGGAGGCTCACGGGCTTCCCATCCCAACGTGGGTGCGGCCAGCGGCCCCTGCCGAAAACTAAACGAAGAGTGGGTAGGGAGCGGTTCCTCCGGACTCAATAGTTATTTCCTCCTCCGTCATTGAAAGAGAAAAGAACTGGTATGAGTTGCCACAGAATGTTTCGCAATGAATGGATGACTAATCGCTCTACTCCTTTCTGGACAATCCCTTAATAACAAATTAAACAAATAAACGCCGCTCCAACTGAGTAGCTTTTAAGCTTTGCATTTCTCACTATGATTTCGTTATATCAAGCTGTAATACAACTTAATCAGTTCTTGAAATATGATTGTGGCCAAGCAAAGATTTCATTTGCTTAGTGTGGTGGCAGTCGCCATCTAAATTTTGTATTACAGCACACTAGTGCCTCCAGGGATATGCAACGTTACATATAAACGTCCACTTCCTACTACTGGCTACTCGCTGTCGTAGCTTCTTCCATCAAGAAAAAAATTTCATTGCCTATAAAAAACATTTTTTTTTTTTCGTAGCGGTGCTGCACTTTTGAGCTGTTTCACACGCGTACGATGTCCATCGACCACCTTCCCTTTGTTGCGTAACTGTTTTGGGGGTATCCTCAACTCATCCTTGCACGTCTCCGTGATGGTCGATGAAATACCACCAATCAAGCAAATGCAAACGGACCAACCGGAGGCGTCGGCTGAACCCTTCTCATTCCGGCGATTCTCTCTCGCTTAGCTACCTCGGCCACTCGACCTCTCTTTTCCATGCTTCTCGTCTTAGCCGGATAGATGAGCCCGCAATGCTACACGCTTTCAAGGGTCTTTCACCAGGGTACCAATGCAGCTTTTGGTTGTGCGCTGGGAACCATAAAGCGCTCTTTATAAAGTGCTTCGCAAAAGCGCACTGTCTTTCATGGACTGTTTGCTGTAGGAGTTCAAATAAATTGAATAGGGCTGTCACCATACACCATGCAGTTGGTGGGGGCCACTGCTAACCGATTTAAGAACTCAGACAGTACTCCCCCTTTCTGCCTCGGCAGTCCTCCTTTCTGACAGTCCCCCTTTCTGCCTCCCTCCTCTGCCTTTCTCCTGTGCACCCGAGGCGAAGGTTACAGGAACCTTCTTCACCTGACAAGTAACTCTTTTTCTTTATACTTTATCTTCCTATTTCGTTTGGTGGTGCATATTCAGGAGTGACATGTCGCGTTCTGTTCAGTGGTTCAGCTGAAGCCACCTTCCGTGGTCAGAGCGTCTTGTAGGGGAATCTTCGACTTTCGGTCGTATCTTTCCTCGCTCGAGGTGAAGGGCGCGCGGCCCACAGTTCGAATTTTCGATTATTCCTTTTCACAACGCATCCGTTTCATACTATCCCGGCACGAACGCCACTGCGTGATCTACACGCTGTACTATTTTCTTTGCAGTGCGAAAATCTGAAAACCTCGTGAGGGGCCCTTTCAAATCCAACAAAACGCCTAGAGAAGGACACAACGCCTTCAGTACCAAACGGGCATCACTGACGATAGGCTTTTACCTATTTTAGAATTTTATCTAAACGCAACGAGTTTGGCAAGCCAGGATCTTCACGAAAACGCAAGAGATGCTTTATTTGCTTTTTTTTTTTCATGAAGCTGAATGGCTGAAATTCACGTTTCAACTGCCGCAGGAGCATGTTACACTTTTTGGATTTACGTTTATCGTCTGGTCCACAGAGTACATTTGCTGGGCCTACAATGCCCGCTGCGAGAAAGGCCGTTTGCCCTTCCAGAGTACCCACTCACAAGTGAGTAAAAGAGGCATTGTTATTATGTGTGTGAATGTGGGTCTCAGGAAATCGTTCGCTTACCAAATGAAGGGTAGCGTCAAAGCCCAACTCAGCCGTTTTAGTGAAGCAGGTTACCACTCGTTTCTTGCCCCGCCTCGGTGGTCTAGTGGCTAAGGTACTCGGCTGCTGATCCGAGGGTCGCGGGATCAAATCCCGGCCGCGGCGGCTGCATTTCGATGGAGGCGAAATGTTGAGGCCCGTGTGCTGTGCGATGTCAGTGCACGTTAAAGAACCCCAGGTGGTCGAAATTTCCGGAGCCCTCCACTACGGCGTCTCTCATAATCAGAACTGGTTTTGGGACGTAAAACCCCACAAAACAACCACTCGTTTCTTAGTTTCAGTGTTTGTGACACCGTCTTGAAGGAGCTAACACAAAGGCAGCGCCCAGCGAAGGAAGCAAGCGACAGTCACCTGTGCAGGTGTTACCATACGTCCGTGATCTGTCACATAACATCGAGAAGATAGCATCCCGCCATGATGTCAAGGATGCCATATCGACACCGTTAAAGCTGTCTAATTTGTGCGGCCCGATGAGTCGAAGAAAGAAGTTGTGTTCAAAAGGTCACGAAACCTTTTTACGGAGCGCGCCCCGGGAGTTTATCATATTCCATTATGTGGCGGAAATGGGTATATACAAACTGGAAGTTCTGTAATGATAGAGCTAGACAGCACCGCCTCAATGTTAAAAATGGCTTTGGCAGCTTGATGACGACGAGCTGCAAGGTTTGTGGAAGATAGCCCAGGTTTAAACAAGCGAATTTCGTAGGTAGAGCGAAGGACGAAACGTAGGGGGAAGTGATGAAGGCGTTTTACATAAGACAAAGGGGCGATACCTGCGTCAGTAAGCCGCCGCTATCGCTTTAGGATAGGGAGATAAACCTTCTCAGCAGCACTTCACGGTTCTTTGATAAGTAGGTTCTTTGACAAGTTCTTTGATAAGTTTGATTTTGTAATGCGCGCGCACTGCACTCACGTGTCTTGACTGTGCTCCTAGGCATCTTTCCAATGTGAAATATAAATAGTTGGAAGTTTGCGCCAGGTGCTGTTTCTTTGTATAGTACGTTCTTCGCCCTACTTCATCTCACGCCAAAAGGTTTTCAGAAATTGTTTTACTTACTGTTGGTTGCGTTTTTTTTTCTTTTTCAAGGTTATATAGCAGGCACAGGGAAAACCGTGGACCTGTTAATCAGTAAACTTTTTAAGGTAAGAAGAGACTTGGGAATAACGGTTCACATACGTATTAATTATCGCAAGAAACAAGGTAGCAGCCACAGATCTAGATTGAGTTACTTCGTCGTTAAAGAATGCATTATGATCAATCGAACTTTGTCACGCCATTCGTATTTGCTATGCGAAAGCTCAATTAATAATTTTGACGCCATTAACCTGCACATTAGCCAATGAGGGACGCATGCATAGCGGTACTTGGGATTGCTTTGGACCACTTCGGCTTCGTCAACGTGCACCCAAGCGCAGTGCATGAGTCTTTTTCTTTTTTATTCCACCCACATCTGAATGCGGACATTCTAGACAGAAGGCGAACGTTCGGACCAACTTGTGTTCAACAGCCGAGTTCCACGTCACTGGGACGGCCAAGAGCACACACGCACACACAAGGACAGTGGGAGTCGACACCACGAGCGCTGTTCACCTCCCTCTGTTCTTGCGTGAATGCGTGTGCGCTTGACCATCGGAGCTATGAAAAACCATCCCGCCCAGAAGCACAGTTCGTAAAGTTCCACCGTGTAGCTGAACCACATGAGTAAGTGAGAGTGCTTAGCCAAATGGCCATGACGTTCCGGCGTTATGGCATTCTCTTCACTTCTAACCGCGTCGCGCTTAATGAATTGATAACTCGAGTCCCTTACCCGGCTTTCGTGCCATTGTAGTCGGTGGTGCGCCTTCGACGAGACTCAACGAAAGCTGACGACTTCTTCGGTTCCAGGGCAGTGCACTTACCGAGTGATGCGCTGAGATGGGCGCTTTATATAGGCGGCGACATGAGCGCACACGCAAATAGCACGCACGCCACGAAATCCCGTATTCCCTAATCATGGCGAGCTCTAGATCCCTTGGGGAAGTGTCGATCCATAGAGCTCCGTGCTTCAAAGTGGCGGCGCTTGTACAGGCAGTCGACGGCAGTTGAAAAACAATTAGCACCAAGCCGCAGGCGAAGAAAACAGGGATTAGAGTCGCTCACTGATTGTCTTTGGGTCAAGGTTCAGCTATACGTGTGCGTGGGACCATGTCTGGGAGGAAGAGTTGCACCGCCACCGGCTACCCCAAGTCAACGACGGGGGCGTCAGCGAAATGCGCAAGAAAGCACCCCGACATCGACTTAGTGAAAGGTTCTTGGCGTGTGCAGAGCGAAGGGTATCTTAAACGGAGTGGTGAAGTGTACGAAGAAGAAATCAATAGGCGAAATCAAATGCTAGCGTCTGCGTCATCCCCATGCTGTACCCGGTTGGCGTCTTCTATTGCGTACTTTTCCTTCTTGCTGTACATGTCGCCGTGGAGAGCAGCAAGATTCGCGAATCTCCGGCTGAACACTTCGCTTTTCCTTCCTCCCTTCCTCCCCTTTCTCGCTCTCAAGTGATCTGGTTTTACAGAACTTAGCCTTTCCTTGTCTTCCTCTGGTCTAGGCATTGAGCTCATTTTTTCAGGTAGTCAACGCCATTGACATGCATGTAACACTAACGGGCCCAGTGGGTGCTTACACAGCTATAACTTTTTTGCCCCACTATTTCGAAGTCTTCAACAACAATGGACACGTGGTAACGGCAACAGCATTGGGCAAGTGAAAATTACCCCGTTTAGAAAATGTGTTCCTAACAGATTGAAACAAAACCGAAAAATGAGAATCTAATTTAAAATGAAGCGGAAACTTCTTAATGGGGAATCATCAGATAGGCGTATCCATTATTTAATATTCGTAATTCCGCCGTTTAACCAATATACGACAACGTAAACACTCATTTAGCCAGTGCACCGACATTATCCATCATACAGCTACCATCATCCAGCACTATCTGACGTTAGGCATCGTTTAGCCATCATTAGACAGCACTAGCGCATTGTAATGTTGAGCGACGCACTGCAATGAACTCAGTGTAAACTGCGACGTTGTGCAGGTTATTAAGCTTGCCTAGAAGTCACCACAGGGCAGACAACGAAGGGTGAAGTCGTCTGCACGTATTTATTCACATACATAAGGAACACACAATTAAGCAAGAGCGCATAAAGAATAAACATATAATAAGCTTTATCTAACCATTTAGTCAAAAGCGCAAAGGGCGGGGCTATATAGGCGAATATTGAGGGGCGCTGCCTGTTTCAGCTGGTGACAGAATGAAGGCGATTATACAGTTGGGAACGCCGTCACTGGCTGGCGTTGAAGAGAAGCAAAGGGATGACGTGAAACAGTCTGTGACGGCTGCGTTATCAAAACCGAGCAGCAGATGCAAAGAGAGCGTTTAGGCCGGACAGCAACAGACGAGCCCGCGGCTCGACAGCTCGTGGCCTGTCCAAGGTCACGGGACAGCTTGCTGAAACAGCTTGCCAAGGCAGCACGGACAAGGATCAATTGACACCTTGCTGGTAGCTCTGGCCTCGCGTGGAGACTGGCGGCTTGGATTACCAACCTTCATCTCTCCCAGACTCTACCCGAGGCCGGTTTGCCCCAGCTGATCCCACCCCGTGCTGCGTCAGCGAGCTGCTTCTCCAAGAAGTAAGTCCAGTGCTCGTGGACTTGCCACGGTCTGTCGAGCTGCAGGTTCGAGCCCGCGAGTTGCTACCATGGCCAGGGCACGCTGTCGTCGTGGGCAATTCTATCTTGGCAAAGCAACTTCGGCACGCTGAGCTGCGCCAACCAGTTGGTGCTCTTCGTCACTTGTGAGCCACGGCATATCTGACCGCACGCATTGTTCACTTAAGGGCCATCACGGAAGTCACAATGGTAACACCAGCATTCTTTTGCTCTGAACTCTCTCCGCGTTCAGCTGCCTGTTGCTCAGGGCTGATTTATGAACACTCTTGGTTAAATCACTCTTAGACATTATTTTTAATTGCTACGCAACGCCCGTGTTACGTGATAGGCTTTTCGTCTTACCGTTCCTGAGAGTGTTGCATGCTTATTTTTTCTTTCTTTCTTTTTTTTTTGCATTAAACGCTGCGTGAAAGCAGTCTCATTCTCTCCTGAGTGTTTTTAGGGGTCATATCAGCAACCCAAGGTAAGGAACCTGCAGCGCATTGCGCTTGCATTGCCTTTATGCGGCGCGTATGACAGTATTTGCGTCCGCAGCTACAGACAAGGCTGTTTACAACTATCGAATTGTTTTCGCAATTATTGGCAGTGACTACGTCAGAATTAATGGCATTGACGCTGCGCGTGGAGTAAAAAGCGTGGTTTTACCAACAGGAAGCGCGAACTTGTGAAGTAAGGGATGCAGAACGGAAAACAAGACAAGAATGGATGGAACAAATGAATCTGATATGATTATTTGAGGAAACGTGCCACATTACGATTCAACTGCACCTCCGACTTGCTGAGACTGAAGGCACCAGAGAGTAATTGGCGGCGGGCCAAGGTAGGCAAGTACAAGTGTCACCTAACGGGAACCCGCGCGCTATCATACCATGATTTAATGAAATTCGGGACGACCTTGGCGTAGATCTTAAAGTGTTGAGAATTCCGGCATGAGTCAAGAATGGCTTGAAGACATCTGTTGTTGTTGTTGTTTTTGGCCACTGCCCTAAGTATGCGTCTGAGCGCAGAAACTCTCAAGGTGTTTGGCCGTTCGTCTCCAGCTGAGGCGCTCGACTACAAGAAAGTTGGCCTCGCTGCAGTTGTTCCGTTTTACGTCGGAAGACCACCAGGAGAAATTCCGGCACAGCAACTCAATATTTCCTTATCGCGTGAGTATTTTCCTGTGCGCATCGCGTCACAAGGGAATGATAACGCCATCCCCGTCGGTAAATCAAAGCAAAGGCACGTGCCAATATGGCGTGATAAGCAGGTATTACGCAACAAGGTTAACAAGATTTTTCGGCAGATGGTAGGAGATATCCAAAACGGAAAAGGAGTACTCATCCGTTTGCGACCTCAGTATTGGCTGAGAAGTTTATCAGCAATATTCACAACCGGGGGTGGCGCTTTTCATCCATGAGAAAAACTTGCGTGTAATCCGCATAGGCCACCGATTCCTCAACTGAAATGTTGCGCGAGGAGAGTAACTGTCGAATAGGAATGAAAAGAAAAAAGCAAGCAAAACTGGATGAGTTGGTTTGTCTTCATGGTGAGAGCAGCGCATGAAAACGGCAACACGAGATTGGGAAAGGCTCAAAACAAGCGCTGAACTGAGAACTATCACGTTCATTACACAGAAAGGATTAAATATGAACAGCCCGATTGAGCGTGTATAGCCTCGTGCAGGTATTTGTCGTACCTTTCAAGGAGGCTGATTTCAGAATCACGCATGTAGGTGGATGGGGTTTTCGGAAAATCACGCCTTTTCTTGTTGCGGAGAGCATCTGAAAGATCACGTAAAATCGTAGAACCTATCCTAACAGACGAAAAAAACATCGGGCACTTCACGTCAGTGCACGTTAAAGAACACCAGGTGGTCGAAATTTCCGGAGCCCTCCACTACGGCGTCTCTCATAATAAGAACTGGTTTTGGGACGTAAAACCCCACAAAACAACAACAACAACAAAAAAACATCAACAAAACATGATCTTTGGACTTTTAGGGGCGAAGCTCCTCTTAGTCTAACCTTGTCCCATGTCAGGCGTAACCCGCGCGCCGAGGGCGGCACGCGCTCGCCCTCGGCGCGTGCCTCCTGCCCTCGGCGCGTGCTGTCTTGTGAGAGAGAGAGAGAGACAGAGAGAGAGTGAAAGGCGCGCGTTGTCTATAGAAACGCTCTTTCTTAGATGAACGCTCTACCAGCTCGCAAAGAAGGAGAACGCGGCCCTCACCCGCGAGAGACAACGTTGGCGCAGGCAGTGTCTGGACTTTTTTGCGCTGCTTTTAGCACAAAGGAACAAAACAAGCACCATTGATGATATGTCCATATAAGATTACGGCTGCGTACTCTTTTATGGCGCTTATGAAAGGAAAAAACAGAAAGAAAGCGAAAATGAAAGACTGTGAGGTTGATGAAGCTGCACGTTATTTGACACGCGTCTACAATGAGGGTCAGTGTTGTATAACGACTGTTTGCGTATACCATTGCATACCTACTGCAGACAGTGTTTTTTTTTTTCTCGAACGGCGTTTATGATCCGTTTGTGAAAGCTACGCCTTTTGAATGCAGGCGTCATTGGGAACAGAAGTTTAGAACCATACCTCAGAATATCTGAAAGGATGGATATTTCCCAACTGGCGTCAGTTTTTCTGTTAAGTGGCCTTCATTCCACAATCCACGGATTAAATTCACGCAACATATTCTGAAGCATACGTCTGTTGGTGTAGGAATATCTTGGAAAATGGCATCAAATAAGACGATTCACAACCTGAGAAACATGCACAAGACAAGGTCTGGGCGTCGTGAGTGTTTCTTCTCTTATGAATAGTCTTTTCTGGAGCTGTTTTCCCACTTACAAAGTTGTGTCCAACAAACTAAACATCTCCTTATATGCTTCAGATTACCGGCAGCCCAGATATTAAGCTTGATTACTTTTTTTGTGCTATTGCGAAATTGACTTTACATCATGTGTGAAGAACATGCAGGATAACTCGATGGTGAATTGGACAGAGAGAGAGAGAGAAAAAAAAAAGGAATGCAGGCGTTCTGGGCGCCCTTTGCTCGGTTTATTTCGACTATACAGCTGGCTTAGGTAATATCACAAGATCATGTCACTCAATGAACGTCATCACAACGACTCACTAGTGCAATTTCCTTCGGTTATCACAACTTGCGCTCATATCATTTCCGTTCAGAGATATAATAGGGATCTGTCATTTGGAATACACATCGATCATATCTGATCGACCAACTGTAGAATCGGTACAAAATAAAGTGGCGAGATTTATCAACAAGAAATACTCGCCCAACTGCAAGAGAAGCTCAGGGGAAGATGGATGCTTGAATCGATGAACAGGTCGCAAAATACGATTTAGAACAGGGAATGCCGCAGGAGCCAACGTTTCGACAAGTGGACTTGTCTTCGTCACGGCGGCCTTACAGATATTAAAGAATCTCTTTCGTTGGCCTCTCTTCAAAAACGCAGACTCACTATTATCACCATTTCACACATTTCGCACATCACTGCAACGCACTACCGCGGGACATTCCTTCTATCGTTGATCATAATGATCATAATCCCTTTGTTCATGACTTGAAACTTGAAGACTTTTTCCACCATGTGACTAATATATATATATATATATCGAGAGAGAGAGAGAGAGAGAGAGAGAGAGAGAGAGAGAGAGAGAGAGAGAGAGAGAGACGACTGTGTGACCAATACCTATTCGCTTGAGTGTACGTTTTACTTCTCTTATTTTTCATTATATTCTGAGTTATATAATATCAGTGTTCTTCTTCCCCTCTCTTTTTTGCCCCCTTGTTTCTATAACTGTCTCAACTTCTCCTACGTAATGCCGATACGGGCCATTATAGATGTGTATAAAAAATGCAAGATAATTTTCTTTTTAGCTCTAACTTTTGCCTGCTTGGGTTTATACCTGGTCTCAGACCAATTACTCGGTAACCGTCACCAACTAGAAAAACAAGAGATACACCTTATGACCCTAAACAAATAAAGACAAACAAAAAATTAAACTCGATAAAGCCACATTGTGAAAGCAAGATACCAGACCTCTGCGAATATTTAAACACGGATCTCCGACGTGGTGAGCGAGCCATTTTACCTCAGTGACACTTAAGGATTGGGAAGGGGCATGTAATACTTCGGCCTAAGAGAGCAGGTGGTCCATATTACTTCCATTACCCAACGGGGATGGCGACACAACTGACGCCGTCGTGAGAAGACCGGGCAGCCGCGTCCGCTGGGTCATATCCCAGGACGCCACAGTGACTAGGTAGCCACTGGAATATTACTGTGTGCCCTGTCAGTACAGCGTGATTGCGCATTTGCCAGATCACGATCTGCTCCTGCGAGCCGTGACGTAGGGCAGGCAGTAAACATAGAAGCACACCTTTGCTATCACACAGTACAGACCATAGTTTAGGTGGCTGTTTAATGAAATGAAGAGCTGCACAGGGGGCCACGAGCTCAGCAGCTGTACTTGACCTAGCTTGAAAAAGTCTAAGTTTAATTGTGATGGAATCTTGCCGGAATTACGACTGCCGCAGTTGAGCCTTTGCCCATTACTGAATCATGGGTATACACATGGGTGCGTTCATGGTGCGTCTCACGTAAATAGAGCAACGTGGCCTGTTTCAGGGCAACCGTTGACATCCTGTCTTTTTTTGTGAATCCTGGGATTGTGAGGTGCGCTTCGGGTCGATGTAGGCAGCACAAAGGCGAGGAGGGTGTTTCTGCGGCCATATAATTTGAGGGCAGTGAAGCCCGGTTGGCAATAACAGTGGCTGAACGTTGCATTAGGCTTTTCTGCAGGTAAAGATGCGGGGTGGTGGGAAGATACCCGGGCGATGTGACGAATATTCGCCCTGAGAGTATCGACGACCATGTATGTTAATATGTGGTGATCTCCTGCTATGACGATGGTCGCCGCTGTAGATGCACAGTTCGGAAGACCGAGCCACGTCCTTAAAGCTTTTGTATTCTTTGGCGTGTACGCAAATTTGTTTTGCATGTATTTCCCATCATAGGAAGGCTGTAACGTAAAAAAAAAAAAACCGAGAAAAAGAGCATTGTAATGTTGCGGCATTCATCGCATTGATGTTCCCCACGACTTTCCGCCCTGAAACTTCAGAAGGTCTGACGCAGACAGGTCAGACGCAGCCAAAGAACTTGGCGAACTGGCCCATCAACTAACGCTCAACCTGTGGAACCCGCCTGCATTTTCGAGCAGACGGCTTGATGCATTGGACCCTAACCTACAACTTCGCATCCCAACCGACTTCTCACGCCATGACTCGACCCTCCTTGTGCGTCTATAGGTTGGAGTAGCCTTCTCCAATGCATATTCCTTCACCATCGGAATGGCTGATTGCCCTTTATGCGAACATTGGCGGTGCAGCGAAACGATCGCACATCTCTGCGAATGCGCCCGTTTCAACGCTGACAGAGCAGCCCTTTCAGTCACGCTTGGTCAGCTGGGCAACCGCCCGTTTACCGAAGATCCTGGGGCACTGGCCTACAAAGTCTTCAAGGCGAGTTGCTGTCAGGCCATTGCTGCGATTTCTTCGAGAAACCGGACTTCGTGACCGATTGTGACAGTGCCCTGACAAGCTACAATGATGTTCATAAGTCCCTAAAATCTCTTCTCTTCTTCACCTCTTTCATTCCCCCTTTTCCCTTCGGCAGTACAGAGTAGCTAACCGGAAATCTCATATGGTTAACCTTCCTGTCTTTCCTTCCCGTTTCTCTCTTTCCCTCTTCCAACAGGGATGGCATAAGTAACTTTTGCACGTTTCTGAGTGTGTGTCCTGGAGGAAAGTGCGGGATCACTTTTTACTGGTGTTATTTAGATCAATAATTGTTGTGTCGATTTGTCCTAATTCCTTATTGCTTTATATGATTGTTTTTGTTTTAGCTTGTGTCACAAAATAGTGCCCATTTCGTCGAGAAACCCGGCGTCGAGCTGAAGGGAAAGCCGAAAAAACAAGAAGAAAGCCGCGCGCACGCAAGAGGCGCCCAAGGTCACGCCGCAACTGGCTGAATCTCCAAAAAGGGAGAATTTCGTAGAAAGTGTCGTTAAATCATCTTATCGCTGCGAGCAAGCGCGCGAGACAAACGGATATACCGACGCTCCTCGCGCCTTGAGAGGGAGAAAGCGGCGCCGTCCGAGCGGCGAAGGACCGAGAAAGGGCAAGAAGGTTCCCAAGTTTGCGCGTGCTTGTATCACGCGGGCCACGCTGAAACTTTCAGAACAGCTTTCCGAGGCAATATAAGGAGTCGGCCTCGGGCCGTCAGTAGCAGTCGTAGCAGTCGTAACAGTCGTAGTCGTATGTGACTCAGCGAGAAGAAGCAAGGTGTGATCCGACGCTGCTCCGCGAGCCAGCTGACGAGGCCTGCCTGCAAGGTACAAGCAGTGCAAGCCTCGAGTGACCTTGGTGAATAGGACTCTTCCGTGTTTTATTCTTTCTTGCAGAGCATGTGCTTGTACGTTTGTTGTTGGTTTCGTGTGAAGTTGTAACCCATCTGTGTTTACATTGTGAAGAGCCATGGTTGTGCACGTTTCGTGCAACTGCCTGTTTGATGAGAATATATTTGTTTTGTTTGATCACCCTTGGCTCTGACTCGGTCTTTGAACCACTGCTGGCGTTTCGCTAGTACACCGAAGGGGACCAAAATCAAGTTGTCCAAGTTTTCGTGTAATCACTTCCGGGGGACTGTTACGTCGGTCCTTGGGATCTTTTCCGGCGATCGCGTCTCGTGCTTCACAGCTCAGGATTGCTGACAGCTTGCACTGTTCTTTATTTTTCTTTCGAATACTGATTCGAAAAACTGATGTTTTTTAATACTAGCTGCAAAGTTACCCGTCGAAATCCCCGTTCGCTTCTCATAATATGCTTAGCTTTAAAAATCTCTGCAACAGCACCATAGTTCCACACACATATTATGCAATATGTATAGCGGTATCAGATGCTCCACGAATGGCCCATCCAGCTTTCGACGTCTCTCGGGTGCCAACAATGTAGACGGCACCCCGGGATGTCATCGCCCCGGTCCTCGTATCTACAATGAAAGCCATTACTAGTGGGACGGGGCGGGGGACAGTTGCGAGCAGGTTAATATTTCAAGGTAGTAGCGCACCTTCCCCACCTTTCTTCCTTGCGGCGCTCATGCTTCTGGCTCGTAGATAGTGCATCACACACAGTTTACTTTTATTGCGATAGCAATTATATGGACACTATCGACGGGTTTTTGCCGTCGCCGTCATCCCGTATAAAGTCCAAATTGATAACAGCCCCCGCGCATCGTAAGTTCTACCCGCGGCTAAAAGCACGCGATTAGGGGCGGCGAACACGGCTGAAGCAGAGATCAAAGGAACACGGCCCATCCCCGTCGCTCGGGGGGCGCATGCGAGAGCATCACCCCGATCGGGACGAGGAAACGCCCCGCCCAGTTTAACGAGCACGAAAAGACACGAGGGGAGGAAGGTGGTGGGGGTGTCGCTCGAGCAGCAACTGTGGACTTTCCGTGTTCGCCATCGCTGGCGTGCACGCTATCTCGGCAGCCATCAGCGGGCGGCTCGTAAGCACTTCAAAGTGCTGCTCTCTCAACGCGAAGAGAGTGCGAAAAGTCCCTGGAGCAGCCGTATTCTCTTGCACCAGCGTTTTGTAGAGTAACGTGAGATCGTATCCAAAAGAGTTAGCTGCCAGCCTCACTTCGTATAACATTACTTGCTATCGCATTCACTGCTCCGCCCTTTCGGCGAACTTGATTTTTATTTTGTATCTATCAAACACTTATGTCAAGCTATTTCATGGTTGCGGCAGATCTCTTTAGGTCTAAACATATGCACTTGGTGCTCAGGCGGAAGGACGTACTCTTTGATCGTATGAACGTGCACATTAGCGTCTACAACCATAACACCTACCTGTGAAGACCACCGTGCGGAGGAGAAGATTCACAATATGAGACTGCCGTTTATTTCGTCAAAATGAAAGGACAGTTCAAGTTCGGGCTAATTCATTTCGCGGGAATTCATATTTCTCCGGTAAGCTCGCCTTTTTCAAGGAAAGCAAGAGATTGTTGTACACGCACTATCGACCTTGAACATGACGCGTACTATCGAAGTCAGCATTATGACAAAGCTGTGCAAGCGAGCACGCGCATGTTTGTTTGGAGGTGAGCGTGCAAATCAGGAAAAAAATAGGGAAGACATCTGAAGTGTCCTCTCAGAGTTTGCTTCATCGCGCACACTTGATTTTGTGCGGCCGTAATCTGACTGAAGCAGGGGCGACACTTTATGATGAAAGGACAACGCCGAATCCAAACGAATGTGCACTGCTGTAGAACATTCACAAGCATGCTTGCCGGCAGAAATCGGTTGTGACACAGCGGCTGTCGTGGTCGATTGTGCCTGGCTTGCAGCGTGCAGCAGCATCGAAAATCCTTAAAAATACGTTGCGGTGGCACTGGGCGATATGACGCATATGGTTCGTATGTCCTCGTCGATCGTGTCCCAGAACCGCCTGTAGAGTTGTGCATTTGTAAGAAACCACCCCGGCACCCAGCGATAGCGTAGATCCAGGGAAGCGGTGCTTGTTCAAGTCGGCGTCTGGTCGATTTCCTCCCACACGACCGAAGTGTCAGCAGCCTTTGACTTGACAGGGACTTCACGCCGCGGAGGCTCCGTGACAGGCTGCTCCGCTTTGCTGCATGCTGTGGGGACATAAGATGACAGAGTTTCTGTATTGTGATAAATTACTGTGGAGTACTATGAACAGCGAGTTGAGCGGAATAATAAGGATTCATGGAGGGCTTGAAATGTGTGGCATAGAGATGGACACAATCAGAAAAAAAGAGGAGAAAGAGAGAGAGAGAGACAACGCAAACGCTCTCAACTGAGAGGTCGATGTGGGGGCAAAGGAAGACGGTACCTTGTTAACGCGGAGCACTCTGTGGGAAGTAACCTAAAGTTTCAGAATCATATTTTGGACTAAAATACAGAATTTTCAGGGGTGAAATTTTGGAAGAGCCGCTAATAAAGAAGGATATAAGAAAGGGCATATGGAATACGACAAGATTAAGCGATGGCTAGTTTAACTAAGTGGCGTTATTAACGTCTTCCTTTGCTTCGAAGACGAGCAAGATCGAGTTTAAAACAGAACAGTGGACATGACGCTGTCATCTTATTACACAATCATGGTAAAATGGACTCGCGATAAACGTAGCTAAAGTTGTCTGGAATTAACCACATTTTAGGGGACGTCTTTAATGAACTGTAGAACATTCTAATATGCCTCTTGCTTGTTATCTCGTGACATTCGCTATTATAGCGAACGTGTCTTGCAGGATAATCGACAGATGCACATGATCACGTGATTACACATTTTGAAGGAATAGGCAGGTGCATTAAACTGACGCCATAAAAGCGGAAGAAAGATCGCAAGCTCAGTTTCTTTCAGATCCCAGCTAGCCCAACACCGCGTCGGCCTGGAATATTCCTGTTCTGTAAGACAACAGCACTCTGTTTATATAAGCGAGGGTTATTGAAAGTCCGTTTTCTCGTAAAGCGAAATATTCTTACTGGCAAATGTCCTTTTTGGCAGGTTTAGTTTCGTACAACTCCCCTTCACTTTCATGTAAAATCGTGTTAAGTTCTGGGCATCAGTCATATAACGCACAAAGTTCTTTGACCTATCTTTACAGAAGATTGCCACCTGTCAATTGCCAGTTCACAACGCTAATTCACAGCGACGCTATCGATTTCGAAAGGCAAAACGGAGGGGGGACTTCGGTATAGAAGAATGATTTCCCATTGCCTTAAAGGGACCCTGAAACGGTTTTGACGATTTTGTGCAAACATGGTGATCCGGTAGAGCGGGTCACTAGGACCATTACAGGACAGATTTTAGCGCTGTGCGTAAAGTGTGTAATTTACAATAAGGTTTTGAACACGCGTATCGCAAAAGGTCGCAGCGGCTCGCCAAAAAGCGTTTTCAAACGCCCCCGCCATCGAGCGATCGAATGGGAGGTCGCTGATTGGCCCCGACCCAAGTGACGTGCGCGTAATTTTCAAAACCTAGCTGCGAACAACGTGCTTCTACAACGTACTCCTTCGTTTCAGGGATGGATGGATGGATGCTATGAGCTTCCCCTTTGTAACGGGGCGGTGACATGTGCGCCACCAGGCTCGTAAGAAGATTTAAGAACTTTTTTTTTCTCTTTTAATTTTCCTGATGCCTTTTAAATTTACTTCAAAGCCAACGGTATCATCGCGGCATCTGGCGGCGTCACACGAGTCGCCGGCGCTCTATTACAGAGGGCTAGCACTGCCGAGGCGGGCGACCTCAGTGAGGATATCGGGGCGCTATGTCACTACGGGAGGCTCGGCAGAGCGGCTGACGCGGGAGGCGCTGTCGTCGCTAGCGCGCACTCCGCAGCAGATCGAGTTGAGGAGGAACAGCAGTGGTAAGGAGGAAGGCGACAGAAATAAGCCCATAGCTGCCTTAGCGCATTGTGCTTCGCTTTATTTATGGTGTGAATGATTTCGCAATTGTGTTGCCTAATCAGTGACGCAATGTCAAAAAAACGTTTCAGGGACCCTTTAACGTAGGATATCTACATCTTGACGCCTGTAAAAGAGAGCGAAAGCAACCCATGTGCCTCGTGCCGATAGTGGTTCTAAAAGGCTGGTACATTTTCGCCGCCATTTCTGAAATCCCCACGTCATTCATCTAGCCTCTCTTTTCCACAATACTGCGACACTATAAACTAGGCACAACTCTCCAACCTCGTTGTCTTTTTTTCAGGCAAAAATCGTATCGCACCATGCCATTAGCGAGTAGCGGGAGTGAGGATTTTTGCAGACCTTGTTATCTGCGTTTTGCTTTAAGCAAATAACTAGTAGACAGAAGCGGTGATTTCAGTGCATTTACGAACATTCACTAGCTATCGCTGCATGCGTTGGCCCAAGAATTGTTAAAAAGAAACAAACTGCCCTTAATTCTTTTAACAGCCGTCGTATATAACTGCTGACGCACATTTTTTTTTCGACAGTAGCACAAGCCGCACGTTACCCACACGTGCAAAGTGCCTCAACACCGCACGACAAACGCGGATAGACGCATGCTTGAGGCAATGAGTTAGTGTACGAAGCGTGGCATGCAGGGCAAGTGCGCTCACTCTCGCCGGGCACGGACATGTAAACGAACTTGACGACGCCTCCGCAGATGCGAAGGGACAGGGCGTCCTCGCTCGAAAGAAAGGCACGGTGCTCGGGCCGGTTCAGTGTGGCCAGCACGGCAGATGTGGGTTGCGTGCCGTCCGTCACTGTGAGCGAGCTCGTGGCGCAGTACTTGCTCTTGCTGAACCGTAGGTCGGTCACGAACAGCGCCAATCGTTCACCTGCACAAGGACAGGCACGCCTTATGGGTAAAAACATGTCGTCGAGATAAACTCGACATCAAGCATGCGTATTCCGTATTGTATCACATGACGCCTGTTCGTCTTGAGAACAGGCCCGCTAACGTGCACCTACATATAGTAAAGTAGAAGGGTCTTCTTGCATATCAGCTCCACAGGAATGAGGCCCAAGGATCAAACGCTCGTCTTCGAGCTTAACAGCACGGTACCTTACCTACTAACCTACCATGGCGAGAGTAAAAATAGCAATGATGGTATAAAATCAACAAACTTAGACATGTAAAAAGAAAAGGTTAGTGCACGTGAAATGATGAAGATTTAACGGTGTTGGCCAAACCATGCATTCCATGTGGACGCCAATGTCACTTTTCCATAGCTAGAATGAACAATATATAGGTAGCAGAAAATTGGCGACATGAGCGAACCTGATGTCTATTATAATTTTTGATTAGATAGCTGGTATCAGTGCATTCGTATTGGAGCTTTCCATTAAGTAACTTAGAAAACATAGTTGCAAGATGGAATCTCGTTACCAGTAGGCGGCCTTCCCGAAGTAAAACAATAGAATTTTCAGAAAAAAGAAAAACCGCTATTAGTGATAATGCGTATCGCTCGGTACCTCGTGACATTTGCGCCAACTACAGGACGCAGAAACATTATTGCAAAGGCGGAATACTCGGGCTGTGGTATTGGAGAAAAAATAACCGTTTGTACTACCTTTTGTTCCGTGTTTCAACGTTTTGCAACAATGCTGATGCAACCCAAATTGCCATGGAATGCCAAATGTCTCTATCGATTGGTTTTCTGTTCCAGATATGATGCCCTCTCACTTACCTTTTGGCGCGTACACATTCCAGCTGCACTCTGACTCGTGTTCGTACAGCTTGGGGAAGCCGAAGGACTGCGACACACCACCGGTCCGGTTCGCGATCACCATTGTCTCGCACACTGCGTATGCGACATGGCAACAACGTAGCAGTGTTGTACACGTTCCTCCAAAACAGGAACGAAAGCTCGTTCCTCGTTCCTTCTCAATTTTGTAACGAGTTCCCGTTACAAGTTCCTTTAATCAGAAAGGAACGCGTTCCAGTTACATTTCGGAAATTGGAACGTGTCGTTACATTTACGTTACATTTGATTTTTAAGATTCAAAATAGTCTCGGAAAATTGTGAGGTGGAATTAAGTGACTTAAACACTTTAAATTCACATTGCGCAAACTTGAACCTTACCGGCAGGAGATTATCTGGAGATAAAAAATATGGAAATAAATGCTTCTAGACATACTTTCAGGGAGCACCGAACGTAGTCACGACATGTTCACAGCGACTTTGACTAGTCTATTACGAGTGCAACACATAATGGGTCTTCCAGTGAGCAGTCAGAATAGTGCTCCTCAGGTGTGAAAATAGAAAGCCACTCACATTCACCAATGCATGTGAGTAGCAAGCCCGCATTTAACACTAAAAGCTATAAATACTGTAGACCTGTCTATTTACATTGGCATATAATAGCTTGGGCTTCACCCGTGCCTATAAATACTGGAGCTAGATTTCCCGATATGTCGTCATCATTTCCTGCCCTAAACTTCTTCCCTCAATATATGTAGCCTTTTTAGTGGTTTAGTAGTCTAACTGAGAGTTCTGAATATATTATTTTGCTTAGTTCTCACAATTTTGAAGCATTTGTGATACTGTTCTTTCGCTGTTATTTATGGTGGTGCGCAGAGTGTGTCTGTGTGAAGAATTCAGACAGCATGATCAGCTGATGAGCTTACCGACGACTTATGCAACGTGGGAATATTTTTTTTTCTTATGGCGTCCTAAGGAGTACGCTTTGCCTATTCAATTTTTACAGCAGCCCCACTCTCATACAATTGCGAAATGACTGATATGTGGGGAATGAATGAATGAATGAATAAATAAATAAATAAATAAATAAATAAATAAATAAATAAATAAATCGCGTGCATCATTTCGTCGGGCACCAACCAATAAATGATGTCTGCAAGCAAAAATTACGTATGTCGCGCATGAAAGGTTCGCAGCAGCATGATCAGCACAACCCAAGTAGCAAAAACTTGCGCACGCGCTACTGAGCGTGGCTCTAGTTCCTATGAGATCAAGACATAGTAGAAATACTTAAAGTGAACAAGAAAGTAACAAATGGACCGATTTACACTTGGAACACAAAGCTGTCTTTTCGTTATGCGAATAGGAAAGAACATTAAATAAACCATACCTGAACGTGCTTCTTTAAGTTTCTCGCCGATCTTTTCGACACCCCACTTGTATTGTTTGATGGAGCACAAGTCATACATTGGGCTACACAGGAGTGCGATGTTGTATTCACTCGGTTGACACATCGAGGGTAGCCATGGCCAGGGAGCAATCTATAATTCCACATCGGCACTCATTGCAAAAGAATCTAGATGGCACAGGAGGCAAGGTGGTGTTCCGTGATTTTCGAATGCCAAGTGAAAGATCTCTACAGTGTGTCCAGCCTTCAGAACGACCCTTCCTTGCTGTTCAGACTGGCTCAAATAAAGCGAAAGACTGCTACCCCTCCCCACATCGTTGGTGCCGTCGCGCGCGCTTTCCTGCGCTCCTGCTGGCGCCAACTACGGCCCTTTCGTCGACCCCTTTCGTCACAGCAGGAGGGCCAAGTTTTCCCGTTTTCGGCGGACGTGGTCGCCCCATCGGCAGAGGCCGGCAGCGTGTCGAGTAGAGTACGCCGCGTTGGAACGGTCGCTTGATACACGACTTTCGGAGAATCCTACAATCCCCCACTCAAGCAAGCCGGGAGCGTCCGTGGAAACACAGCAGCCGATGTCTTCTCAGCGGTCGTTTGAAAAGAGACCGCGCTGCCCTTTTGTTAACAGGCCCCAGACGACTCGGTCGTGCTGGCTGGCCCTGTAGTTTTGTTCTCCAAACTCTCGTGGTTTACGTTCCCGGCTGCTTGTAACACTAGCTCGCAGACAGGTACGTTGATCGAGACCCTGCCTGCCTGCTAGCCACGTCACGTTATCTTGACTTCACAACAGGGTGCAACTATAGCCTCCGCAGTGTAACATTTGCCGCTGTTCGTCTGCTTTGCCGAGCGGTCTTCTGCGTAAAAAATGCCATTGACGCCGAGGCCCACACGTGTGAGCCGTAACCGCATTCTCAGAACTTATGCACTGAGCAAAGCGCTCGTTGACAGTGTCTTAGTTCGAAGGGAGCCTTGGCGGCGGGATCTGAAGGGACGAAAGGAATTTCGTTCGCGGCTGGCTGTGGTTCGGTCTGCGTTGCCGTAGACAGCCAGAAACTTTTCGTCCAGCCACAGGGTGCGGCTACCGTAAGGGAGTAACGAAATACACATGCGGTGTGCCTACACTGGCGAAAGAGAAGTTTCGCCCTCGTCGAAGCCTCGAGGAAGAAGAGAAGAGGAATGGCGTTTTGCGTGTGGTTTTCTTTTGAGTGAAGGAGACTGCCAACAGGGAAGCGGTGACTCGAGGCCCGGCCTCGAGTTGCATGTGGGTTGCAGCCCGGCCTATCCGCCTTGCATGTGGAACGGCTGTGGAACGTTTACAGAAGGAACGTCGTTCCCTCTGCCGTTACTTTTAAATGTAACGCGTTACCGTTACAGTTCCACCAACCTTTAATGTAACGGTGGCGTTCCTTCGCTCCTCCAAAAAGGAACTAGTTCCAGGAACGCCGTTCCTTGGAACGACGTTCCGTACAACACTGCAACGTAGTTTACCTCACCACGTCCGCTTGAGGATGAATGTGAAGAATGCTGTCATTTCTTAATTTATTTCGAATGTGAAATTCGGTATGCGATTTATCTCTCTCCGTCATTGACTTCAAATGTCCCAAGCCCTTGGCACGGGTTGCTTTTTTAGGTGAACACGAGATCACTGTGTCAACCAACGGATGTATAGGGCCCCATTCCAATGCAGGTGAAATGCAGAAAAGAAAAAAAAAAAAAATCCTGCAGATCCCACGCACTGTGAGCATCGGTGTCATGCGAAACAGTCAGCAAGGAAATTGCATATGGCAAACGCTGTACCATTCATCGAAGTATTACGAATAGGATGAACGCCTTTGTGCAAAAGTGCATGAGTAAGCGCACGCTTAACGTGGGCTAACAAGGAAACTTGACAGCACCGTCTCGACTATACGGTAGCTCCTGGTAGGGCGTAACGTTGACACGATAGCGTTAGGGCACAGCACGGAGGCCTGCTTTGTCGAAGAGAAATTCGGGCTACGGGGCGCTGGTGTGCTTATGATGAGCATCGTTCGCTGAAGCATTGCTAAGGGATCGAGCTATGGGGGACAAAGACATGCCGACTGATGGTACGACATATGTGCCGTTTATTACGTTGCTAAGATAACGTGTACACACGTTAGAAGCGCCATTGACTTTACACTAGCACCGTCATCACACGGTTGCATTCGGTTTATTTACTGTATTCACCGTTTCGGAGGAGGCGCCGTAACGTAGTGGTAGCGTGCTTACTTGGCGCATCGGGGCCACGGGTTCGATACCCACGTGCCGCTTGGTAGGTTGCCTTCGGAGGTTACACCGCGTTCCTGTGTGTCTGTTGTGTGCATATTTCACTCCCGTGCTACGACGAACGGCATGAATGTGTTGTTTTTAAGTGCGTTCTAATGACGTGTTAAATGTCTATTTTAGTTGGCCCGAGATTGACATGAGCTGCATAAAATTCAAACACCTGTACCACATACCCGAATATCAATGGCCGAGCACTACGGGTCTGAGCCACACGGGATTGCACTATCGTCAATCGTGACGTACATTACGAGCACATAATGTTAGTGATGCAAACACCAGTCATACATGTTCGTCATGCATTGGTACTGTACCATCCAAAAGTTTGGTGCATACCAGGTGAACCAGACAACCAGGAGAGCAACGAGAAGTGGGCGGATAGATAGATAGATAGATAGATAGATAGATAGATAGATAGATAGATAGATAGATAGATAGATAGATAGATAGATAGATAGATAGATAGATACGGTTAAAGTCGCTCCCAAGAAATGCGTCGAAGTTAAAACCAACATTGGCGGATTCCGAATGCACTGGTACTTTACAGATGGTTGGTAAAGTAATTTGATCATGAGAACTTATGGATTGAAAAGCTAACGCACCGAAGGAGACAGTACATGGTTGTGGTTACATAGTTATCGTCACAAAAACTGCGATCACAGCAATTCCCTGGTCAAATACGCTGCATTATGGCGCCGCGACGCATTGCGGACGCTCCTCAACAAAATAAAAGAGCGATAGGCATTATCAGCAGCTACAGTACGCACCTATCACATGCAATGAAATGCATCAGCAAGACTCCGGGGGAACATTCGAAACTAGAAAATGGAAGCAAGGGCGCTTGTGTTCTAGCTCTCGCACTGAAGTTGGCCATCTATGAGGGGCACTTGTCTCGGTCCACTGTCGTTGCAGTTGCCATATTTTGGTACCTGAGGCGCGCATTTCCGATGTTCAAATAAAGTCAGTCGGAGGTGGGTGGGGAATCGACAGCGGTGCCGGAGCGGTGGACGGCATTCCATTGTGATCTATTATGATGTCGTAGCGGTGTTTCTGACCCTCTCTTCCCAAAAGGGCAAGGGTGCGCCAAGAGGTCGACAATTCACAGAAACATCTTGCGCTATAAGTGCTTGTACCCTGTAACCCAATATTCATTTGGAAAAAAGACACCTTGCGCTATAAACACCTTATACACGTCCTTCGGGTTCGCAGCCGAGCACCATAACCACTGCATAACAGCGGCAGACTCTGGGCATGTTCACTATATATGCCTGCATGCACGAGCGCTCAGACGTGTGTACCTGATCGAAAGCGGAGTCTGAAGTGCGTGTGGGAGTCGCGGTTCTCGACGTGTAGCTTGACACGCACCTCGTTGTCGATGCCCACCACGGGCGGTGGAGGCTCGGCCGAACAGCGCCGAGGCATCAGCTGCATGTGGCTGCCCTGGTTCAGAAAGTAAGCCTGCACCACGACACAAGAGTGGACCACGACACTTCTCACTTTGGTGCGATGCATGCGCTGCACTTCACGTCAACAAGCATTCCGCCTAAAATAGGTCCTGCAGCACTTTCGACCATGCAGAGAAATAAGCCTTCGCGCTCGCTTGATAATGAAATTATTTGACGCGCGCTAAAAATTTTTGGCACCCTTAAGTGTGTAAATGGCTTGTCCTGTGGGGGGCACACGAAATGGGTGTAGCTATATACATCCCCTTGCTTGGGTTACGCTGCTGTGCCAGCGGAAAAATTATGGTTCTGTGCAATTACAAAATACAAATCTGCGGAACACCTGCCAGTTTAAGGTGGGATAACTGATAGCCCTGCATCACGGCTGTTTAGGGTGGGCTAACTAGTAACCCTGCATCCCACAGACCTGTTAATATAAACCCACCTAAACTACCAAAAAGTTATCATACATTTATAAGTTTCTCATTTACGCCATTCATAAGGCGTAAATTAGAAATTTATAGATGTATGATACTTCCTGCAAACTTTAGCCAAGTGACAGCTCATCTTAAACTCCAGCTGTATCAAACAATAGTCAGTCCAAAGCTCGAGTACGCTCCTGCAGAACGGGATCTAACTCAATGAACGCTAACAGACACTTTAGAATCCGTCCACAACCGATCAGCACAATTTAAAAAGAATAATTACGTTCGTGCCGCCACTGTTACCCTGTGATGAGTGCACGTATTTCAAGGTGCGGGCCGTGTTTCAAAGTGCGCGCCATAAAAGAAATGAAAGCAAGATGAAGACGACGTTGGCACGAGCGCAAAAGATAAAGCAATGAATAAAAGCTGCACCAATGCGAGAAGGCCACAAGTGCAGCTCTGAGCAATCGGAAAACTACACGGAGACAAGAACACCAATGATGAAGTCCCACGATGAAGATGGGTGATAAAAAGCGCCAAGAGAACGGGCGAGGGAGAGACCAGGGAGAGACCGGGGAGAAGAACCGGAGCAGACGTGGCTGAGGCGTGGTGGCAGGAAGAAGCGGACCAGGGCGCGGGAGTGGCGGCCGAGTTCCTGTGACCAGGCCGCTGCAGGCTTCCACCTGGGCGTGTACCCGAGTGGTACAGCACCTGGCGTTGGCCAGGCTTTCCAGCATCTGGCGTTGGCCAGGCTTTCTACCAGCTTCCCATCGCCTGGCGTTGGCCAGGCACTCCACCGGCTTCTCATCGTCTGGCGTTGGCCAGGCACTCCAACGGCTTTCCATCGTCTGGCGTTGGCCAGGCACAACTGCGTCTCCGGTTCGGCGTCCCAGCGTCGGCTGAGGAAAGCCGAGAGGTTGCTGACCCCGACTCGCCCGACGCTACCCTCCCTCCGAGCGACACCTCGATCCAAGTCCTCTCCAAGTGCGTCTGCTGCCTCCACCTCGCCATCTACTTTCATGTGCCCACCAGAACGGTGACAGCCTCTTCTTCTGAACTATCTCTTTCACACCGTTAATTATTCTCTCTATCATTCATAGTTGTGTTAAGTTTTCCTCTACTTCTTATGCTTCGTCCAATCTTTATCCTTTCCTCTCTTTAATCCGTTTCTGTAAATACAGCGAGTGTTGTTTGTTGTGTTTTGCACAAACGGTCTCGTCTATCCTTCCTCGATGACTGTCAAGCCATCGACTATTGTACACACGAACCTACACGAGGGCACGCTAATTCGGTAGCCCCGTGACATACCCTTGTGAAATCCATACTTGACGTCCCACATCTAGCAATAAGACGAAAAACTTCCCACCTTGGGCTCTCTCATAAAATTTTCTTCCATAATCATGAACTTCGACAGGAGTTCCTCTCAGGACCTATTTACTGCAGTGACGACGACTTTCTTCATCCATTCGTCTATGTTCTCGGTGGTAGCCTCGACATTTAGGACATCTCTGAATGATTTCCACTCCGTTACTTGGGCCGTGCCAGTTCTGGCGGGCTTGTGAGTGTGAGGTATATCTAACTGGACGATTTGGTGACCGCTGCCCAAGGTTTCCAGGAGACGGCTCCACTCCGCTGTGCGCACGTTTAGCGTGAACGTGAGATTTGGGTTCGTGTCTCTCGAGACACTATTACCTATCCTCGTTGTCTGTAGTGGGTCGTTCCACAGAGTTAGTCTGTGCTGCTGAGCAGTGTCGTGTACACGGGCGCCTTTCTTTGTGGTCGCGTAATAGCCTCAAGCCGTATGAGGGGCGTTGAAGTCGCCCATTATAATAAGTTGATGACCATCAGGGCGTTCCTTGAGTTCTCGTACCAGGAGGTCGAAGTCTGGGAGCTGGTCTCTTGGGGGGGGGGGGGGGGGGCTGTACACGCTCGCAACGATGATACTTCTGTGTGAGTTTCTCTCCGGTATCACTTCTATCATGGTATGCTCGATAGGTGTGTTTAGCAGTTCCAATTCATGCACCATTAGATTCTTCTTTTTAATATTGCAGTCCGCTTTGATTGGATGTGGGCGTTGTATCCGTGTAGCCAGACGTTCTGTGTATTTGTCTCTTGCGGTGCCATAAGGTTGGGTGGGTCTTGTTTGACAAATTCTTGTAAGGCAGCATAGCGTGGTCGGCAGGAACGACAGTTCCATTGTCAGATGCGGAGAGTGGAAAGCGCATTTGTCGACTTGTGATTAGGGACCGTCATCTTCGGTTGGTTCTGGTACCTGCCGGCGTTCGCGCGTAGGTGAAATTGAGCGAGAAGTATTTCGACCAGGATTCCTCGCGCCCGCTTCCTGTCCGCATGAAAGTAACTTAATGACGTGTTGAGGTGCTTTTGTTGACGTAGGTCTTCTTCACGTGTGCTATACAAAGTTGTTTAGCTGCGCTGCAAGCCCGCCAACTTTGGCGTCTAAGGTGGTAATCTTGGCAGCCATACCTGCGGCGAAATTTTGTATTGCTGCCTGTACGATGTTCTCAACTGTGGTGTGGATGCTCTTCATAAGAGCTTCTTGTAAGAGGTGGAATCTTGTGTCGACAATGGATTCCACATCTGATGTGGATGTTTAGTTGTTTTGGCTGATCGTGCACTTCTGTTGCAGCTTGTCTATGAGGTCTCTTTGCTCCTCACACTTTCTAAGAAGCCTGTTCGTATTGTCTTGCTGTTTCTGGTGGCTTTGTATAAGCTTGTCGATAAGGGACTGTTGGCTTTGTAGTTGACTGGCTTGATGCTCCAGTGTACTTTGTTGGACGTGCACCCTATCTTGGAGACCTCGTAAGGCTTCAGTGTCAGGCGACAAAAAAAAAACAAAAAAAAAAACATGGACCTGCTTGTAGTTTCGGAGCCACTCGAACCACTTGCTACGTACGCATAGCTCACTCTTTTGGGCGAGCGCGGGCGTGAGCGGGATCGCGATCAAAGTGTAGATTGCGGTCGACTTCGTGTGGGAGCGCTGCCAGCGCTGCTGCGCAGGTTAGTGGTTTGGCTGCCTAGTTCCAGGATTCCTTCATCCGCTAGACTCCAGCGACAGTCTCGTGCTTTGATCCTGTCCATTCGTTGCTTCGGATGTGAACTGGCGGCGCGTTGGGTTTAAATCCTTTCTTGCAATCTTTACTGGCGGTTTCATGCTCTTCCCCGCATAACTTATAGGTAGGTTTGCACGCGTGGTCGGGTAGTTGGTTGGTCTTGCCGCATTTAGAGCAGAAGCCCGGTAGTGGTCGTGGGTAGACATCCTGGCGATGTCCCGTGTTGCCGCAAGTTTTGCAGTATTGCGCAGATTTCCGGTATATGGTCTGCATCGAAAGTCGAGGCTGTGGAAGCGTACGTAATAAGCAACGTGCAGTCCTTAGAAAAATATCACCGCCGTGGACGACTGCCCTAGCATACGGGCGTGGAGAACTGCGTACCTTGCCGGTGCGCGGAGGCCTGCCTTCAGCTCTTCTTCGCTCGTGCCGGGCAGAAGTCCGCTTACGACACCTCGGGATAGATCGTCCGGAGTTCTCGTGTTGCTTTTTATGGTGAAGAAAGTGCCGCCAAGTTGTATACAGGTGATGCTCTCGAGTTTTTTAACGTCTTCCCATTCGGCCGTGCTTGCTGTAATCAGGTTTTCGCAGTCGCTGCACTTGAACGCACACTTTCTCGCTGAAGTCTTGCTGTGTGAAGCCGCTGGTTCTTCCGGTGGCCTGCACGATAGCAATGTTGTTCCACTTTGCTAGCTCGAGACCTGCCTGCGGGCGGTATACGACCTTGTAGTCGTGAAATGGTAGAGGTGACATCATGGGCTTGCGACGCTGCGGTTGTGGTTGCTGCGTGGACGATTCCTCTTTGGTTGGCGCTGCTTCTTGCGTCTTCCCTCCTGCCTGCTCCCCCGCCTGCTGCCTGCTCCCCCCCGCAACACACACCAACTATGTAATCGCATGCCCTTCGTGGAAATTTGACCCCCCCCCCCCTTCCGGAAGAAATCCTGGGTGCGCTAATGGTGCAGGCCTTGCGTTTCAATCTGCTTAGGTCCGTTCTAACGGTGTACCCTCACAGACAGCATAACGCTGCACGCCGCCTGAAGTGGTCTTACCTCAATGTAGCCGGAGGAGCAGTTTTCAGACTCGCTGAATGTGAACTCTCTGAACTCAACGCGGGGCAGGTAGTTGTTCCTGACGCGAATAGTCCAGAGGCAGGTGAGGCCGCCTTCCGCTTCGGCCAAGTCAGCTGGTGACACAATTGAACCTTCGCTCGCTTCGTACAGGCCGCCGCACGCTGTGGAAAAAGACAAAAATTTGTGGTACTTTTGCGAGAAACGCTTGCATACCTACAAGCATTCGATACTTGAACGCGACAGGCAATGCGAATGTATTGTTTGGATGTTCCTACGAAGTACATACTGTAGGATTTAAGAGGCTCAGGTCTCAAGAAGTCTGAAAAACAGCGCTGCACTGAGCACATTCGAAATCGATCGCCCACTCACGCGTGGCTCTCATCTGGTAGGCAGCCTCGATGGCGTCCCGGCGTAGAGCGTGCAGTCGCAATTGCAGGGTCATGATGCGCCGTGTAGACGTAATCACCACCGGTGAGTCCAGGCGGCAAAAGTCATCCAGAAGCGTCCGACGCTCACCCTCACCCTCGAAAATCTGAGACAAAATTCCAAGAAGAGAAGCTCTTACAAGCGCGCTACGCTCTAAAAACTGAATCTTCTGCAGTAAGAGTGAAAAGATTTTGATTTGATTGATTTGTGGGGTTTAACCCCCCAAAACCAGCTCTGATTATAAGAGACGCCGTAGTGGATGTCTCCGGAAATTTCGACCACCTGAGTGAAAAGTTTTTCTACTCCTGCACGTCTTGTTCTACTCTCTCTTGTACTCCGTCTCGTTCTGCTCCGTCTAGGCCACAGTGTAAAGGGCTGTTCCACTCTCCCGCCGTGCGACCGCGCGAACTGCATACCGCGTCCGCTCAACCGTTGTCAACATTCCACGCAATAGAATGTTATTTTCGGATAGAATAAGCTGTAACGCGTATCGTGATTTATCGCTTGTGAGTACCGTTAGAGTCTGCGATCTATAGAAGGGGCGTACGGTACCCTTCCATATTGCAGCAGTAAAATCCACACACCCTACCTTTAAATTTCTTGGCAAACTTCGGCAACTTTCAGCGTATGTATCTATCTATCTATCTATCTATCTATCTATCTATCTATCTATCTATCTATCTATCTATCTATCTATCTATCTATCTATCTATCTATCTATCTATCTATCTATCTATCTATCTATCTATCTATCTATCTATCCGCCTACGACTTCGTGCTATCCTGGCCGTTTCATTAATGGGATGTATACGAAAATTGGTATGCCACAACGTGACTGCATGACGAACATAAATGACTGGTCATAACATGAAAATCATGACATGCATGTCATCAGCGGCATGATTTACATGCCACGGTCTTGGTGCTCTGCTGGCCGTTTCGTTAATGGGATGTATACGGAAATTGGTATGCCACAACATGACTGCATGACGAACATAAATGACAGGTCATAACATGAAAATCATGACATGCATGTCATTAGCGGCATGGTTTACATGCCACAGTCTTGGTGCTCTTGTGGCTGTTTCCTTAACTTCATATGTACCAAAATCGGTATGCTTAGCCATTTTACGTTCCTGATTCGGGCTTCGCATTTCCTTGATTCCCGCTGCACGTGGGATCTGCCATCTTTTTTTTTTTTTTTTTGTTCGGAGCTTTCGCGGCGACACCGCGATGCCGCGCGGCGCCGTGACGAAGACGCGCGCAGGAACACTGCCGGCGCCTCGGCGCCTTGGCCGCCTTGGTTGCATTGCATTGCCTTGGCACTCGCGCGAAGTAGCTCGCGTCTGAACGTGCAGCGGCTGCTTTATGTTTTATCGCTTTTCTCGACGTCTCTCGGCAAATTCCAGCCATGCAGCATTGTGGACTAGACGGCACGTGTCAAAGGACTGTACTACGGTAAGTTCGAAATCATCTTGAATTCACTGTTGTGTGAGGTGCACGAATCAGCGTAGCTACCTCATGCTCGTGCGCTGGTCTTTTTTCCGCCGTTGGTATATAGTAGAGAAACGAAGCGTTTTCGATTTCGTGCCGGATCGCCCGTCGGTGCTTGCCTGTCACTTTGTGTAGACCCTTACTGAACCTGTATATGGAACTAACCCGCCTACAATCACTAGTTAGCCATTACTTAATGAACCGACAAACATTGAAACCTAGGAAAGCATAGGGGAAGTTATTCAAATTTCTAAGTGTGGTATTGTAATTATAGAGTAAGCAGAAAGGAATTAAAGTGGACGAAGAATACAAACCTGCCTTCGTTCGGAACCGTACCCACGACCTTCGGATGGCGCGTCCGATGGTCTACCGCTGAGCTACGAAGGCAGTCCCCCCCCATGTCCACTTTATTGGGTAGTTATGCCTATGTAATCCTGGGAGTGTTAGGCAGCGCCACTCGTAGCCATGGCGGCGAATGTGGAACACCCGTATTGCCGGGAGGCGTCACGTAGAACGTGATCTTTATGGCGAGATGGCTGCTGCCCCAAAGCCCTCGTCTGCCGCAATGAGGCCCAAGCTCTGAAACAACGAAAGGGAAGGGGGTCAAGGGTTCGTTTATTTGTTATAAACTTAATGAACCAACAAACATTGAAGCCTAGGAAAGCATAGGGAAAGTTATTCAACTTCCTGATTGTGATAATGTAATTATGGAGTAAGTAGGAAGGAAACCTGCCTTCGGTTCCCACCGAAGGCAGGTTTGTCTTTTCGTCCACTTTAATTCCTTTCTACTTCCTATGCACTGAAGCCTATGCTTTCCTAGGCTTCAGTGTTTGTTGGTTCATTAACTTGTTTCTAACAAATAAACGAGCCCTTGACACCTTCCCTTTCGTTAGTCAGCCATTAACTAACTTTGGATTAGGCGGAATACGATGGATTAGCTTTGGTAGTGATGCAGTTTTTCCTGACGCTGTCGTATGCGCAACATCGAAGACTATCGGCACACTGGGGACGTAAGCGCGCACACCTGCGATCCCGAAAGCGTGCATTGAACGAAGACAAAGCTTCGCGGGACCGAAAAAATTAAGTGATCGCGAGGGCACGCGACCGAGCCGAGGCGCGGAGCGAGCGGGCGCACACATGTGTATTACGCCAACAGCGTCCTGCAGTCGCGCCAAGTTGCGCATTCAATCAGCCACTATGATACGACGTTGAACCCTGGTGACGTAACGCGGTGGGGAGGGCACCTTCTTCGACTCCGCCCACAAGAGATCTATTGCGCCGAGTTGAGAAAGCACGGGAAGATGAGGTTTTCCAGTAGCAATATTTTCGCTCCCAGCAAATCTTCTTGAAAAATTCTTTCGGCTGTGAATTTGTGGAAGGCCTTCGATATACACCCGGCCGCGTTTTCAAAACCAAGCGCAATGTGTGGTTCAGGACCCCTTTAACCAAACCAACTTTCGTCGATAACTTGGTAGCATATGACGTCTGTATTGCTGAGGACATCCGTCATGAGCGGACAACCTACCACTTGTGGCTTTAACTCACCCTCAGGTACTCGATGTCGCAACGTTGCAGGTTAAGCCTGGTGACCGTCAGCTCGACGGTCTGGTCGCTGTTGGCGTACACTGTCCACCGGCAGGTCGTCGGGTAGGCGGTGTAGACGCCCTCACGCGGGAACCGTAGCTTGCCGGAAGCCGCTCGGTGTTCCTCGTTGCAGCCGAACACCTTCCAGCTCACGTGCAGCCCATTCTTGTCAAGCGGCCGGTCGCTCAGAAAGAGCAGCGACACCGAACTGCCACGCGTGTGCACGGGCTCTGGGATCAGTTTTCCGCACATTCTTGAGTGGCTGCGCACCTGACCCTCGTTCTTCTCCAGAACCTGCGCAAGCGTACGCGCTGGCAGTTCGGAAGGACAATGCGATAGCGTGAGTACAACCGCCAGCAGAGAACGTGCAGCGCACATGCACCTAAATTACGATAGGCGGTGGGGACAAGGGTAGCGCGCGAACTGTGACGATTCGGCCCATGTAAATTTTAGAGCGAGGATAGGAAAAGCTAAAACCGAACGGGAGACCTTTTATTATTTATTTATTTATTTATTTATTTATTTATTTCCTTTACAACACACTGATTAACACAAGCACTTAGTGCACTCGCACGCAAATGATAAAATGCCGATGATCCTGTGACGTGCACGGACGGAGGTGCCTCGAGTGAGATCACACTTTTTCCTACTGTGCTCGCCGTCCCAGGATCTGAAATGTTCTCTTATGAAAAAAGCTTGACGGAAAATTACGGTTTCTGAACAGCGCATAAGACACGATGTTGCGGAAGAGAGGACACAGGGTGGTAAACTTCCAACAGGTTATTTCTTTTAAAACGTTTTTTTTTAATGCCCCGCTTAGAAAGCGTAACCACTGTATACCAACATGCCCAATCCTACGCTCTTTTGACGCAAGAGCTTTTCTTCGTGTTTTTTTTTGTTCGTTTTTTTTATCCCTGTGCTTTCACGACGGATACTTGAGTGCCGTTTGTTTCATGTAAGGAGAGTGAAGAGCTGGGCTGGTTGGTTCATGATTAATTCGACGAAAAGCCAGCACTGCAGGACACGGACAAGAGAGAACACACGCATACGCACCAACGCCGGACTAACAACCAAAATTTATTGAAGCAACCACGAGCCCCTATACATACATGCTGCGCAAACGCCTGAGCTATGACATGGAGACCAGACTACCTGATAGTCAGGTACCGATAAAAAAGCGCCACTCTTTTTCATTGATAGGTTCAGCGAACCTTCTGTGGCTATCAATGAAAAAGAGTGGCGCTTTTTTATCGGTACCTGACTATCAGGTAGTCTGGTCTCCATGTCATAGCTCAGGCGTTTGCGCAGCATGTATGTATAGGGGCTCGTGGTTGCTTCAATAAATTTTGGTTGTTAGTCCGGCGTTGGTGCGTATGCGTGTGTTCTCTCTTGTCCGTGTCCTGCAGTGCTGGCTTTTCGTCGAATTAATTGTTTCATGTATACGCGAGGTATTATACGTGAGAGCAAGCGGGAGGGCCGACCTTCATGTACATGTGGCGGCACTTTGGAGGCTCGCCTACGAGGTCGAAGTAGTCGAAGGTGAACTGGTAGCTGTTTCCGCGAGCACTGCGAAAGCACCAGCGCCGACGGCGAATGAGCATGTTCCTCTTGCTCTTGTCCTCGGGTATCTCGAGCAGCCCCTCGCCAGCCGTGAACGTCCGCACGCATGGGGGAAGAACTGCGATGCAGGCCACGCAGCAGCATGAGCATAGAACAACACATGTGGGGCATTCCACTCGTTCAGCGCGGCCACCTCTGGCAAAGCGCTGCCATGACGCCGTCCTGTTTTCTCCCACTGAAATGACCGTTGGTGCGTTGGGCACCTGCGCAGTTTTCAGCGGACTGGGAAAGCTGCGCGGCACTTTAACTGGAGAGCACTCTGTGCTTCAAAAACAATTTTGGTCGGAGCAGATTGGCTCCACCACTTTCGTTATCCCCAATGCGTGAAGCGGCTATAGCAAGCAGGGTTCGTCTGTCATATGGTGAGCTCCACACGAGAGTTCATTTTTAAGATAGATTTCCAGATTGTGACGTGCTGCTCCCTCTTAGGTTTCTTTTTAAGCCCGTCAGTGCATGGCCGGTTATAAAGGTGATCATTTCGACAAAGAACGCACCTATATACCGTCTGCTTCCACAAAGAATGTAGTGAGAAATTTTGAAAAACAGACGTTTTTAAATAAAAGAATGGTCACATTGAAGACAAGCCATCAGGCAAACCATTCACATAGTAGGGTGTAGGGTGGTGTTGGGGGGGTGTAAACCATGTATGGTTCTGCTCTACTGATGCCTAGATCTACCATTCATTTTTGTCATACATTTATACCCTACCATGCCGTTTTTGATGCATACGAAGCGAACGAGACGACCAGGAGAGAACCGACACGTAGGCGACCAGATAGATAGATAGATAGATAGATAGATAGATAGATAGATAGATAGATAGATAGATAGATAGATAGATAGATAGATAGATAGATAGATAGATACTACAGTTCGCCAAGAAACGTTTCGCACTTAATAATATAACAAAGCATATGCTTATAATCACATCATTACGACATATACAGCAGGTAAATTGGTGGAATACACTGACGACTGCAAGAAAAAGAAAGGCTATTTGTAAATCTTGTCGGTGCAAACAAAATATCTTCGACAACTTTTGCGCCACCGACTTAAACAGAGGGAAAACACGAGCTGTTTTGCACTGCTAGGGAAGGTGGAAGTGTTCAGAGTGCTATTAAACATGGATGTTAGTACAGGGACAAATATAGTGCCATAAGCTTTTATAATGGCGGAGGGGATACCATCGATGCCACTGGATAAGGATGGCTTCAATCACCTGAGACATTAGCTGATAAGCTCTTCGCCAAGTGAGACAATACTATAGTTGTAGGAACTGTGCTGCACAGTTCACTGGTACATGTGTTGGAGCGTGAGGCGTGGCATAAGGATGATAAATGTGCTGCAAAACAGTCAGCGACTGATTCAACTTCTGGTCCACTTGAGTTCAGCAGACTCACGCAGTCTTCTCGTCTGCCGGTGTGTTTAATAATAATAATAAGATCACGTTCTGCGTGACGCCTTCTGGTAAAAAAAGTGTTCCACACTCGCCACCATGGCTATGAGTGCTGACGTTCCCAGGATTACATGTACATAAATACCCAACAAAGTGGACGGTGGGAAGAACGCCTTCGTAGCTTAGTGTTAGAGCATCGGAGGCGTTATCAGAAGGTCGTGGGTTCAGTTCCCACCGAAAGCAGGCTTGTCATTTTGTCCACTTTCATTACTTTCTACTTACTCCAATATTACAACACTATCTTTAATGAACAAACAGACAATGAAGCCTAGGAAAGCATAGGGGAAGTTACTTGTGGTATTGTAATTTTGGAGAAAGTAGAAAGGAATTAAAGTGGACGAAAAGACAAACCTGCCTTCGGTGAGAACCGAACCCACGACCTTCGGATGTCGCGTCCGATGCGCTACCGATGCTACCGATGCTCTACCGATGCTACTACTAGATCTTGTGCATGCTGTCGGTACACTCATTGTGGAATTGACATTCATGAATAATGTGGCGATAGCTATGGACCTTCAGTAATTTCTAGAGAATAAAGGATAAATGTGAAGCCACGTTACTCACCGAATCTGTAGGATATGTTGAAGCCCGCTCCAGACATACTTGCATCCGTTTTGAGGACGACAGTAACGAAGTTTGTGTCCAGGAGAATAGGCTCGACTGCTCCTTTTCCACAGAAGGTTTTCTTCCAGTTTCCGAATGAATACTGCTCGACAGAAGCAATAGTTACAAGTTTAAAAGCAAGAAAACGAAAGAAAAAAAAAAGGAAACGATGTGCTCGTCTGCTACTACTAGATCTTGTACATGCTGTCGGTACACTCATTTAACCCTTCGGTGGCACTCATGGTGCAACTGCTTATTTAACGAAACAATTTTAAGTTTTCATCTACCCAACTAAGAACTCTTCAGAGCCAATATGCCGTGCATATACGAACACTGTACATCCAGGCACGATCCCCACCGACGTTCTTCACTGGTGAAACAGTTCAGTCCTTGTCCACATCGCAGCAATTGCTTGACGAACATAGGCGTATTAAAGGAGTTCTAGGTGCCGCCTTGGGTTCAGTTATGCAAGCCCATAACTGTGCAGGTCCTATGCATGTCTCGTTGTGTTTTGTCACCTTTTGACGGCCTAATCAGGCATTTCGCCGTGGCGCTCGTATTCCGTCTGCTACTGTTGTGCAGCTGGGGCCAAATTCACAAAACTTCTCTTTCGTAAGTGCTTTTTCGGATTGGCCGGATGACTTCTGTAACGATACTTTCACCGTCAGGATTGGCTGAAATGTTCTCTTAAGTGCAGTTTCATCGTAAGATGTTTTTCTGAACGCGGGCGCCCGATTCTGTTGTGAAACTAAGGGAGAATTCTTCGCAAGTGCTTTTTGCCATTGGTCGGTCGCCTGCTCTAACACATGTCCAGCAGTGGCATTGGCTGTAATTGTCTCTTAGAATATTTTTTGCCACAAGTTGTTTTTGTGAAGACGGACCCTGATCTGCACAGCATCACACACACACACACACACACACACACACACACACACACACACACACACACACACACACACACACACACACACACACACACACACACACACACACACACACACACACACACGCGCGCGCGCGCACGCACACACACACACACACACACACGCACGCACGCACAGGCACACATACACATAGACACACACACTCACAGGCACACACACACGCACACAGAGAGAGACACACGCAGGCACACACGCACACACACAGAGAAACACACACAGGCACACACACACGGATGCACACGGACAGGCACACACAGGCACACACACAGGCACACACAGGCACACACGCACAAGCACGCACACACGGACACGCACGCACACACAGACACACATGTACAGGCACACACACAGACACACACACAAAGACGCGTACAGGTACACACACACGCACACACAAAAGCGCGCGCACACACACGGGCACACACACGCACACACGCAGGCACACACGCAGGCACACACAAAGGCACGCCCAGACACACACACACACACACACACACACACACACACACACACACACACACACACACACACACACACACACACACACACACACACAGAGGACACCGTCTACCCGCGTACCCACAAACTCACCCTCAGTTTCGGCAACTGCTGCATGTATTTACGGGAGCCATACAGTGTGTATCAGCTAACTAGAACCAGTTAACGAATTTAAAAAGTGCGACGAGATGCGAAGATGCGACCAAGGGCGTTTTCACGGTGCCGTATAGCCTTGCGCACGCGTATAAACATTTCGTCGTCGGCGCTTAATGAATTAATAAAACGAATTACCTAAGTAAATAAATACTTGCATAACTGCGGGAATTTGGACGTCTGGTTATGCATCGCGTTCAGAAACAACGTTTTAAAAATTTACGGCCCGGTCCATCATTCACAATTGCGCTTGCATGCGTTTCAGATTTGAGCAAAGATAGCGAGTACCGGCACTCTCATGCTCGCCTGTATTGGCCCCTCCTGAACTTTACGACCGAAACAGATTTAGACAGTTATATGGTGATTGGCTTTGATGCCATCGGGCAACTTCACTCGAGGAAAATATATTCGGCACTTACAACAGCGTGAGTGATTAATTATCTAAGTCACCAATTAGCAAAGTATCATGCGCGGGGCTATATACAGCTAACAAAACGCCATTTGTTGCATGCTTGTATCTCGTGGCACTTCTTTATTTTAATATGCTTGGCCTTTGCTAGCTGGCACGTGCAAATGTTCCCCTTGCTTTAATCGGTATTATATATTACTGCAGAGTTACCAGAATTGCTTATACACTTCGCGTGCAAGTCAGTATTGATGCTGTGGAATTGCGAAACGCACTTATGGGGGTGGAGCGGTACAATCTCACCCTCAAGTAATCGTAAGGGCAATCCGCCCGGCTCGCATCGTCCTCGATGTCGATACTGTGCTTCTCGATAAGGATGGCGAACTCCTTTGGCGCGAATATGTACCAACGGCACACGGCAGAGTCGTCGTAGTGGTCGGGGTAGTTTGGCGACTGGAAATGGCCGCGGAACTGCGTCAGGAAGCCTCCACACGCTGCACAAGAAAAGGCAAAGTTGCAATAATACTAAGACATGGTTTTACGTGCCAGCTATTATTATGAGATATACGTACCGTATAGCGGGGTAATTTTGACCTTAATGTGCGCCTTAAATCAAAGTATACACGGGTGTACTTCGCATTTCGCCCTCATCTAAACACGGCCGACGTGGACAGGATTCGATCCCGCGACCTTGAGCTTCGCAAGCCTATACTCGAACCGCTAAGCTATAGACCACAGTGGGTCCCGTTGTTTTCTTAAGGGAACCTAAAGTAGAAGAGAAGGGGAAGACGGAGGCTTGAATCGATACACAGATCGGTAAAACCGATTGAGAATAGGGAATGTCGCTTGATGGTTGACGTCCTGACGAAGGCAAGTCCACTTGTCGAAACGTTGGCTCCAGCGACATGCGCCCCGCTGTACATCGTTTTTAGCGATCTATTTATCGATTCAAGGAAACCTGTCAAGAAATTAAATAAAAAACGGCTCTGACTTAATTGTTTGAACCTTCCGCCTGAAACACGTGTTCAGGGTAGCTTTTAAATTTCAGATACAATAGTCGCGTTTACACGAACGCGACAGCGGTGTTTATCAATTTTTTTTTTTTTGCGCATCACAGCAATGCATGTGACAACTTTTACGCATGGACGTTTTTTTCTTTGCTCTAGGAAATACTGATGCACCCTGTTCCCCCCGAGGGTGTATCGCCGGGATTATAAGAAAGGCACACGCACGAACGCCGTGTCACTTTTCATCTCTCCTTCTCTGCTGTAGTTTACGTGCACCGCGTGCGGCGACTTCTCGATCCATCTCCTGATGCCATTAGTTCCATTCGTTTTTCCATAGCGTATCATCGTATTCAAGGTACGTGAAAAGAAACGATGCGTCAATGTGGCATTAATTTAAAACGCTGCTGATTGTAGCAAAGAATGTTTGCGAGCGATCGGAACTTTAATGGGCCATATATCACTGACGCATACAAGTATCACGAGCGCAAAAATCTAGTCCGGCCAGCAATAGCACTGGCAGGAAAGCAAACGTAAGACGTTGTCACTCAGACAAAGATCAATAAAATGATAGTATTCACACAAGGAGGATAGGTGGATATATCTTTACGTTTCAGCTTTCTACGAAATAACTCATCTTTGGAGAAATATTATGAGGCGCAACATGAGGGTAACGCTCCCGATTTGTTTTGCCGAGAGTAACCACCTTGCCGCGATGCTTTCGCTAAGCTTCAGAGACGCTAGGCTTGTAACTTTTCATTCTTTTCTTTAGCACGTGCAGTTATACGAATTATGATGCGACAACCTGAAACTTGGCAGGGAAATGATTAACGTTCTCTTTGCTGACTATTTCTTTTGCTTTCAAGAAAGCTCGGGTGCGTGAAACCCGCGACGAGAACGCGGATGGCAAGATGGCCGCGACAGCGGCTACGACTCACAAGCGTTTCGTGCGAGGACTGCCGGCCATAGGGCTGATGTGAAGAGCAGCGAGGGTATCAGCAGACGCAGAAGCGCGAGACCCGGGCCCCTGGTCAGGGCAGGCGGCCAAGCGCTCATGGGAGTGGCTGAGCAGCGTGGCCTGAGGCTGTCCGCGGCTGTTCCTACCGCGCGGTCACCCGACACCGGACGGCGGTCGAAGCGACGTCGCATACCCGGCCGTTAGTTCATCGCAGCTTCGCGGCACCGCGGCTGCTCGAACGACAGCGTTATTCAGACCTCTCCTTGGGCGCCTGCTTCCCGAACCCCAATAATCGCAATACTGAATGACTTGAGCGCGAGTGAGACAAAAGGCTGGAACTTTTGGCCACAAATGAACTAGCTCGACGTTCTATATTCTTGCGAACCTCAATACTTCTTGGTAACCGTAAAGCGCCGGAGCAAGTTCCTACGAAAAGAAAGCTAAGACTGGCCAGAGCGCGTACTATGCGCAGCAAAGCTGTGTCCTCGTTGAAACTTGCGGCAATTCACTATGTAACTTGTCCAGCAATGTAGTACACTGTGGTACCTCCAAGACTGTCATCAATGCTATCACCAATACAGCCGCAGTACGTACGCACCTGCAGTGCACGCGGTATGAACAGTAACCGCGTCCAAATGTTGCGTTTTTGTCTCTATCCATTGGTTATTCCAAGGATTTAAAATTATACACATCGAATAAAAATATTCATGATAAACTTAATGATACGCAATTCAGCTTATTAGCTGCGTCTACATGTCCGATTCGTGACTGCATTCAACGTGACTTAGCATTTCGTTAGACATATTTTGTTTTTGTTGTGTTTTTGAGTGTGTATTCGTATGTTATTACTTTCTGTTTTCTTTCCTCTTTCTTGCCTCTCTCCCACTCCCCTATTTCTTTCTCCCAAAAGAGTAGGCAGGCGTTGTGCCCCTCTCGGTAGCAGTTGTCAGCCTACCCTATTTCCCTCATGTGCTTGTGCGTACGCGTTTTCATGCCAAATAAATAAATAAACGTAATGCGAAGGCTTTAATTTACGAGGTATGATTAAGCTTGATCTGCACGTGGAATATTGATGTGGAGTGCGGCCTTTTCTGGTCCAGGGCATTTTGCACAGCGGAACAAAAAGAAAAAAAGAACACTTCGGAAAACACCACTCGCTTGCGTTTCATGCGCTTCACCGCCTTTTTCACCCGTCCTCGTTGTTTAGCGGGTAATGTGTCGCGCTGCTGGGCACGGAACAGTGGGTTCGATTCCTAGCAACGGCAACCTCAATTGCAAAATGCGCACAACACTGGTGTGCTTAGATTTATAGGTGCACTTTCAAGACCCTCGGACGGTTGAAATTAAGGCAGTGTCACCGACTTTTGCGCGCCTGATTATCATATGGTGGTTATTGCACGTGAAAACCCGATACTGCTATCATTAAAGTCTTTATTTTTCTGTTTTTCGCTCTTTCTTACACAAAATGCACCACACGCCATCTTCAGATGTACCAGTGGAGTACATAGAGTGCTCAGTCGCTTCCATGAGAATGCCACAAAATATATTTCAATCATGTATCACTGAAGAAGGACTGCACTTTGTGAGAGCAAACCCGCGTTCATAAATTCTAGTAAACATGAACAATGGTCCGTAAAGAAAGCCACTGCTTTTAGCAACGTGAGTCAAATATGCCAACGATGGCCGCTATTGACACGCCACGTGAGCTTACCAACGGAGAATGTATTGAGAGACTTAGTATTGCGGAAAATATTTGTGTTAGCGTTCGCGAGTCACGCACGCTAAATTTTTGCGGAGTGCTATTCGATAGCATTCCATAGCTCTATAGTATAACGCGAGACGTCGACGCGCCGCAAAACGCAAACCTTCGATGCGCCATCTAAATGCAAATAGTGAAAGCGTCAAAGCCACTCTAACTCTGAGGCGTATCGGCCGTTGTTAGTAACTAAGAAACAATGCAAGCGCAAAAGAATTATTAAAGAAAAACATTGTGCAATAATAATTGCATAAGTGTTGCGTAGTCTGACATGTCAGAATTTCGCTTTCGTTGTCCATGTGTAAATGTGGTCAAACTAGAATCCACAGCGAAAAGATCGTTGTCTTACCGTCGGTTGTCTATTAGCGAAGCAAGAATACTCGAAGCGAAAACCAGCAACACGATGTATTGTGAATCAGCTAGTCCCACAATAATGCAAGACGACACGATAGATGCGAAACGGGCAGCCGTCACTTGTAGGGGGCCGCCATGTTCTTCGCGCTAAACAAACTTAGCGAGCGTTTTGCGTCTCCGCTAAATTCGGAAAATAGCGAGCGATCGCTAAACGCAAAGCTGGAATAGCGTGCGTACGCATGCGCAGTCTGACCCCGCTAAATTTTAGCGTTTAGCGGGACGCAACTTAAGCTGCACTAAAACCCTCTATTAGGTAGATTTAGTATTGCGGAAAATTTTTGCGTTAGCGCTTGCGAGTCACGCTCGCTAAATCTTTGCGGAGTGCTATTCGATAGCGTTCCATAGCTCTTTAGTACAGCGCGAGACGACGACGCGCCGCAAAACGCAAGGCACGCAAACCTTCGCTGCGCCATCTAAACGCGAACAGTGAAAGCGTCAAAACCGTCGGCCGTTGTTAGTAACTTAAAAAGCAACGCAAGCGCAAAAAGATTTATTAAAAAGAACATCGTGCAATAATAATTGCACAAGTGTTGCTGTAGTGTGACGAGGCAGAGTTTCGCTTTCGTTGTTCATGTGTAATGTGGTCAAACTAGAATCCACAGCGAAAAGATTGTTGTCTTGTCGAAGCGAAAACCAGCAACACGATTTATTGTGAGTCAGCTAGTCCCACAACGCAGCAAGACGGCACGATAGATGCGAAACGGGCAGCCGTCAGTTGTAGGCTGGTTGTAGGGAGCCGCCATGTTCTTCGCGCTAAACAAACTTAGCGAGCCCCTATTTAAGCGTTAGCGGACGACAATTAAGCTGCCTACTCTATTAATTTCAGCCTGAATAGACGGAGTAGGCACACGAAAGAACGCGACAGGCGCTGACTGTAAACGCATTATTGAAGGGAAATGGCATATACGTGCGCGCACATCGTCGAAAAACACAAACAATTGCAACTGCCAGGCGAAAAGAGGAAAAAACTTACGGAGGTACCAATGTTTTGTGAAAACGACCTTTCAAGGATACGTCAGAAACGACTTATTAAGACTTCCGCCCTGACTGCTATAACTGGTGCTCTGAATAGCAAATTACCAGTATTTAACGATGCCAGAATTTGTTTGATATCAATCTTCCGCTACGATGCTAAGCTATCCGCGAAAATCTCCTATTAGGGTAAACGGACAAGGAATGACGTACGCGCTACGAGCATGCATAACACGCGATGAGTTTTGCTTCTCTCTTAATTACAAGGCCGTAGCACTTCCGTGGAATAAGCAACCGCTTTCAACATATTGCGACGTAGACGCCGACCGACGGACACAGAATTTATTATCACGGCGATTCCGCAAGTGCGAGCTAGGTCGTTATGCATACTTTTACCGTTTCTTATACTTCACGCACCCCCCCCCCCCCCGCTCCCCCAACTATCGCCCTCCTTTCGCCCTCGCTATCTCTACCTCCCTCAGACAACCACTTTGCCGCGGTAAAGAACAGAAGGATAAAGACGCGCACTGGCCAAACTACACGTGATGACCCGACGAACACGCCGTAAACTCCCGCGTCGCAGGCGAGACAATCAGGCATGCCTTTCTTGACATTTTGAAATTTATCGTGTCACAATTGACGAGAGGGCACAGCAGGAATCTGTTCTTAAACACATCGGCGACCCGACAACCCAGACGACTCGGCCATGCTTTTGTAGTAGACCAAGGGGTCCCGAGTTCGAATCCTTAAGCGTATGAGTTTTTTTTTTTACCTCAGCACTCTTTTTTTCTTTTTTGTATCTTTTATGGTCTCTCTCTACGCTCCTGGGGTATCTTTTTGTACCGACTACTTCCCTTTAATAATTATACCCTGCCCTGACTAACCCACACACTTAATGAGCAAACAGACAATGAAGCCTAGGAACAATGAAGCCTTCCTAGGCTTCATTGTCTGTTTGCTCATTAAATTGTTTCTAACAAATAAAGAACGAGCCCTTGACCCTTTCCCTTTCATTAACACACACACTGCAACACCTCTGAAAGTATTCTCCCCCCGGCGGAGCATTTGGACAAAAGATGCGTATGGGCGCCCACCATCACCGTGCTTCATCTACGTAACTCACCTGAGCACCAGAACAGGAACTGGCCCCCCTGGTGCAACACCATGGCCAACACCTCCCAAGTTACCGGACCAACCAAACCCTGGACCTACGACGACGACATCAACGGAGCTTCTAGCCGCGGATGCGACCACACGGGTACGGGAACAAAAGAGGACAGGCCGTCATTGGAAATTAAACGTAGCGACTCTTAACGCGCGAACTCTTTCAAGCAAAGCCAGATTAGCTGAACTACTAGAAGAATTAAGGGGTATTAATTGGGATATCATTGGCCTTAGCGAGGTTAGGAAACCAGGAGAAGGACACTTATCGCTTAATGAAGGACACGTTCTCTGCTACAGAGGACTACCAGAGAAGCGCGAATATGGCGTGGCGTTCCTTATACACAAAGACATAGCAGGTAACATCGAAGAACTCTATAACATCAACGAAAGGGTAGCAGGTCTCGTGATAAAATTAAATAGGAGATACAAACTAAAACTACTACAGAGTTACGCACCAACGACCAGCCACAGTGACGAGGCTGTAGAACAGTTCTACGAGGATGTAGAAACGGCAATGAACAAGGTACACACCCAATATACGATTGTTATGGGGGACTTAAACGCGAAAATAGGAAAGAAACTAGTGAGTTTTAGTATATCGGAAAGCAGCAAACGTAAAGATTTAGCGTTAAGGTTAACGTTACGGTAAAGCTGGGTGCACTTAGCGGCACAAACTAGACTTTTAGTATAGCGGAAGAGAGAGAAACGCTAAAGCTAACGCAAGGCATGTACGGCGACAACTACACCTTAAAGCAATTCTTATTAAATCCCTAAGTGCGCCACAAAATCATTGAGCCAGTATCGTGTAAGTGTGTTGTTGTTAGGGCTGTGTCGGCGGACCTGAAAAACATCGCTTCGTTTCAAAATGCCGCCATCGAGTCTCCTTGCTGACCCGTACTGCCTGTCATTTCGAAGTTGCGATGACATAGGAGCGCTTAATTTATACTTTGGAAACCAGAGAAGCTACGCAGGCAGTCCATGTCGTCGAGGCTATGCCGTATACGCGAAATTTCGCCGACATTTCCGCTTTCAGAAGGCGGATTTTCCGCTTGTCATCAGTGCCGCGGAGCTTCTGCAACATTTCTCCAGTGCCCAGGGGGTGCGCGTCTGTGCATGTGCCTGCGAAGGCTGGCTTATCCAAGTCGCCTTTGTGACTGAAGGAATACTTCGCCAAACAATACTGTCATTTCAAGCATTATACGTACAGTAATGTACCACACTACTCGTCTCAGCTTCATTTAACTGGTTGTAGCTTGAAACAGCCGATGTACAAAAAGAAAAAAGCCCCGGTGGCAGTGCCGCCATCTCGACGAGACTACCGTAAACGTGAGCAAATCGACATGGCCTCCGTGATTCCGGGCGCCGACACGGGCAGTCTCGAAGGCCGTGAAAGCGAGTGCACTCACATTTTAAGCCTTGTGTGCCGCTTACTGAGAGAGTATCTTGAAAACGGCGACACATTGTCACCAATACATGGCTGGCGAAGCTTAATTAGCCAAACCTAAGGCAAATAGGAACATGAGCGGGTAATGAATGAGCTTAACAATGCAGGCCGATGTCCCGACAGATCTGAAGCGAGTGGTCTCACTTCGACTGACGCCGCCATCTTGCCAGCCGTACGGGTCCCTTTGCGAGCGTTAGCGTTGAACGATATCTTCCGAAAATAGCGTAGGCACGTAAGGGTATCGTATACGTTAACGCTCTGCGCATGCGCGGTGTGTTCCACGGTAACGTTAACCTTACGCTAAATCTTTGCGTTTGCTACTTTCCGATATACTAAAACTCACTACTAAAAGGAGAACGTACAGTCGGTAATTACGTAGAAGGAGATAGGGATAGCAGAGGGGACATGCTAGTAGAATTCGCCGAAAGAAATCACCTCCGTGTAATGAATACCTTCTTCAAGAAACGTAAGAACAGGAAATGGACGTGGAAAAGCCCCAACGGAGCAATGAAAAACGAAATAGATTTCATAATGTGCACTGATCTAGGTATAGTACAATACACAGAAGTGGTTAATAAGGTTAGAATTAGTGACCACAGACTAATAAGGGTGAAGATATCCCTCAGTCTAAAGCGAACAAGAACAAAGTTAATCACACGGGAACAGGCCAACCCCGATGACGTCATGGCGAAAAGAGAAGAATTTAGAATGGCACTTAAGAACAAGTATGAGGCTCTAGGACAGGAAGATAATGAGGATATAGAGAAGATGAACGAAGACATTACTGAGCTGATCACCGAAGCAGCAATCGAAGTAGGGGTCAAAGCACCGACATGTTGTGAGTAAACTCTCGGAATCTACTAAAAATCTAATCAAACAACGCCAACAGATGAGAATAACTAACTCAAGAGACAAGATAGAATTCGCCGAGCTGTCTAAGCTCATCAGTAAAAGTAGAGTCAGGGAGGTACGTAACCATAACGTGAAAGAAATAGAAGCAGCCGTCAGAAAAGGAGTCAGCATCAAAACAACTAAAAGGAAGCTTTGTAGGGGAAAGAACATAATGCATGCAGTGAGAGATAAGCAGGGCAACATCGTTACTAACTTCAGTGGCACAACCAAAGTGGCCGAGGATTTCTATTCCGAACTATACAGCTCAAATACGAGTCTCCCCACCATGAGTGTATTAAATGTCGAGCAGGACTACGAAATCCCATGCGTCACTGCGGCTTCACTGCGTCACTGCGGAAAGCAATACAGGGCATGCCCCGCAGAAAAGCGGCTGGAGAAGATGGCATAACCGCCGACTTGCTCAAATATGGCGGAGACTTCCTAACTGGAAAGCTCGCGACACTATACACTCAATGCCTCAAAACTTCAAATGCACCAGTCAGCTGGAAAAACGCAAATATTCTATAATTACATAAGAAGGGAGATGTTAAAGGGCCACTAAACAGGCTCCTACTTTTTTTCAAAGCCGCCCAAACAAGCTAACTCAATCATAGAGAAGGTTGCGGCGATCACATTCTGCGAATATGACAGCGCTGCGCGCCACACAGACGCCGTATTTCAAAAAACAATTCGCGCGCTTCTTTCCGGCGACTGACCAGTCGCGCTCGCATCCTAGGTGTCGTCATGTCATACCGCGAACAACTTTGCGTAGTCGTATCTCGTTGATTGGTCGAAACGTCTATTGTCAGATCCCCTGGCCATCCCAACGGCGTGAGCGCAGGAGCAACCCAACGTTTCTAGAACGGGAGCAACCGGTTCCGCAGCGCAAGCGTCAATGACGTCAGATGATCACGTCAGGTCACGTGTCAAAAGTGGGCGGAGTCTCGACGGCGCGCCGCCCCTACCCTCTCCTCAGCAGAGAAGGGTAGGGAGGCCGACCGAGAAAACGAAACCGGCGCAAGCGGTCACTTAAACCCGTGTAACTTCTCTATTATTGCACCTATTCGCAAAATTCTTGCGGGAGCATGTTCACACCGCACAGGAGCGCAGTTATATCTTTAAAACAAATTTTGGACCTCGGAGTTGTTTAGGGGCCCTTTAAAGACTTGAGGAACTACAGGCCGATCAGTCTACTCTCAGCACTTTACAAAATATTCACAAAGGTTATCTCAAACAGAATAAGGGCCACACTTGAATTTAATCAACCAAGAGAGCAAGCGGGGTTCAGAAAAGGATACTCTACCATGGACCACCTGCATGCGATCAATCAAGTAATCGAGAAATCCGCTGAATACAACAAACCCCTCTATATGGCTTTCATAGATTACGAAAAGGCTTTCGACTCGGTAGAGATACCAGCAGTTCTGGAGGCACTACGTCGTCAAGGAATATATGATAGCTAATAAACACAATAGCCAACATCTATAACGATTCCACAGCCACCCTGCTCCTCCATAAGAAAAGCAGAAAAATCCCAATACAGAAAGGTGTCAGACAGGGAGATACAATTTCTCCAATGCTATTTACTGCATGTTTGGAAGAACTCTTCAAAAGGTTAGACTGGGAAGAGACAGGGCTCAGGATTAACGGCGAATATCTGAGTAACCTGCGATTTGCAGACGACATAGTACTCTTTAGCAATGATGGCGGACGAATTGCAAAAGATGATTGAAGACTTAAGCCGAGAAAGCGCTAAGGTAGGATTAAGGATGAACATGCAGAAAACAAAGATAATGCTTAGTGGCGCGGCGAAAAAAACGTCTATTCAAGATCGAAACCCATACATTAGAAGTCGTAGAAGAATATCTGTACCTAGGACAGCTACTTACTGGAGAACCCACCCATATAAAAGAAATCCACCGTAGAATAAACATGGGATGGCGCGCATATGGGAGACATTCCCAACTCATGAACAGGAAACCTACCACTATCACTCAAGCGGAAACTATATAACTACTGCATCCTGCCAGTACTGACTTACGGATCAGAAACCTGGAGAATTACAAAGAACCACAAAGAATTACAAAGCTAGAGAGGAAGTTAAGAACCGCGCAGCGGGCGATGGAACGAAAAATGATAGGCGTTACACTAAGGGATAGGAAGACAGCCGAGTGGGTCAGAGAACAAACGGGGGTCGCCGACATAATGAACGATATTAAGAAGAAAAAATGGACATGGGCAGGCCACGTGATAAGAAGGCTAGACAACCGATGGACAGTTAGAACGACGGAATGGATACCAAGAGAGGGTAAGCGCAGCCGTGGGCGGCAGAGAGTAAGATGGGGGGACGAAATCAAGAAATTCGCAGGCATCAAATGGAATCAGCTCGCGCAGGACAGGAAAGGATGGCGAGGATTGGGAGAGGCCTTCGTCCTGAAGTGGACATAAGATGGGCTGATGATGATGATGATGATGATGATGATGATGATTGATTGATTGATCGATTGATTGATTGGAACAAGCTTGATTCCAGTGTATTTGTTGACTGCGAGTCAGCTGAAAATTTTCAGCATCGTTTGGAATTGCTTTTAACATAATATCGTATTAATACTGTATATTGTGTTTTCCCACCCCTGTAACAGCCCGCTATAATAGGGCTTACAGTATAGAAAATAAATAAATAAAAGTATCCACGGATCTCAATGAAATTTTCAGTATGTATTCTCCTCAATACTATAATGATATATGCCACACCAGGCGATTGTAATTAATTTAGCTTCCCTGGCAATAAATTTTAAAATTTTTAGCAGGGTTCCCCTGCGGGCCACCCTGTGTTTTTGATGTCATTACCTGCAACGCTGCCTACCCGAACCTACGGGCCGTCAAAAGCAAAACGGCGATACTTCAGCGCTCATATCTTTGCTGTCAAGTTCAGAAAAGATGACATAACTCAATACATCGTCAGACGACTTCGCCACTGTCGTTTTTCTCGCCCCACAGGCTGGGACGTCATCGCATACGCTGCACGAAGCGTCTACCCGTTTAGGTTTCGGTTTGAACAGGCCTTTCACTCGGTTATTTAAAATTATTGGTGCGTTCCTGGCCAAACTGAACTGGCTTGTACAGGACTATCATGCATCATTAAAAAAAATATCGATATCATATCATGGTGAAAAAAACCGCCGGAATTGCCCTTTAACACAAGGAATTCCAGAAGATTTGATGGAGTGAATTTCATGAGAACCCCCTCAAAAAAAGAATAAACTGTGCCTTGTGACATCATGAGGCCGGAATTCCGGCGCGAATTTCAAAACTAAAACTTTGACGCTTATTTTCTCTTTTAATATTGAACATAAAATGGCGAAATTAGCGAAAATCGAGTTCCTAAAATATGAGCTGTCATTCTAAGCCACTTCACCTTTTCACTTTACTTCCCCTTAAAGGAGTACTGACACGATTTTGCGGTGGCTCAAAATGTGCATTTTTCGTTTTTTAGTCATGTATTGTTAACGCCCTCCGCACACGAAAGCCAGGAAACACGTACAAAATATTTTAGTTTGGTTTTAATGTTTTCGTCGCCCAGCACTGCAAGCCAGCCCTAGCGCAATGGACACTACGATGACGTATGAGCGCAGTCTATTTAAAATAGCCGAAATCGCTATCAGAGTCACTGGAAGACCGTGAAAGTCTCGTTGTTTGCGTTGCCCACGTGTAATTGACCACAGACGACGTAGTTGCAGTGACGCTATCACGAATTTCTGTCCCTACGTGACTCAGACTTCGTCCGACTATGTTGATACGTCACTAGGAAACCGCCCCTTCGAAATCGAAACCGAAAGCGGGCTTTTATGGAAGCCGTATTAAAAATATATTCATTGCCTTGCGAGGCACCATGATACTCTTTTTGGGGTACTCCACGCCAGTGCTTTCATTTACATCAATAATACGAGAATGTCAAAAATTCGTGTCAGTACTCCTTTAAGGAAAAAAGGTTTCACCAAGACTGCTACAAACACCTACTTTTCCTTTCGACAAACGTCATTGGAATTGTCTTCCTGCAGGCTATTTAAACGCAAGGACACGTGGGCATATTCCCGCATATTTTCGACACATGCTAGGGCATTATATCGATGTATTGTTGTACGTTCAAGATTGTTCCGTTAGCTGCGTACTGGATGTTGGTGTATTGCTATCACTCCTGTTTTTGGTCTTCATCTGGATTGAGAGTGTAAATAAATAAATAAATAAATAAATAAATAAATAAATAAATAAATAAATAAATACCAAACAAACTCTGTACACGTGATTGCTGGCTTGATCGCGGCTACCACAACTGTCTTGATGCATGCAGTCTTGTTATGGCAAATGAGTTCCGTGGAAACGCGCAAGGTGGAGTAGCGTTTATGAAAGGGAATATTGACATCCACCCATTTGTAGCACAAAGCTAAAAGGAAATCCGTACTGATTTCTCAGTAATGAAAGCTTCTTAGTTGCCAAAAAATTCATCCTGGATATTAAATATATTTGAAAGTCTTCTGCCAGTTCATTTTCCATTGTGTGTGCGCATGCGTGAACACCGCAAGTACGTGCGTCACTCGCGTACTACCTCCTGTTCACGCTTTTTTCTGTTTACTAGTCGCTCATGCGATTCTGAGTGACGAGCGGCGATTTCTAGACTTGGAAAAACCGAGTGATCGACCATGCGACACGTCTCGTGACGGCCTGTTTCTTCGGTCATCGTTTTCGCTTCCAAATTCCCGCGCATTCTTATGAAAGGCAAAAGAACACATTTCGTGTTTAAGATCCGCTTTGAACGAATAATAAGAAGTCTAATAGTTGTCCTGATCACGACGTTCTGGGGCTATGGGCGTCTATACAGGGTGTTTCTATTAACTTGTGCGAGGGAAAGCTTATTGTATAATTAGATTAAAAATTGTCCGGCAGGGTGGAGCCCCTATTCCAAGGCGCCACTGGCATGGGCCATCCGCTCAGCTCGTCGGATCAGTCGCAACTGATCTGCAAGGGCCGGAGTAGACGGCAGCGCCTCCCATTCTTTTCATTTGCCGTTTGTGTCGTGTTTTTATGTTCTGCACATTCCCATGCAATGTGAAAAAGTGTGGTTGTCGCTCCACACCACGGACAGACGTCTCTATATGCCGAAGGGCAAAACAGGTGCAGAGTGTGCAGGTATCCAGTATGTAGGTATTCGTCTGTAGCCTTCGCAGAGCTGTTGTCTCTTCAACGTTGAGCTTGCTGTGTGGGTGTGATGAGTGAAGTGGTCGTGCGGTTCAAGAAAAGTGCAATGTGTTTAAAGTGCGCGCCACCGATGCATTCGACGAAGACGACAACGACGTATGGGGTCACGACACGTGGTGGCGTGAAGCCGTTCGGCGAAAGGGGAGGCGACACGGCAGGAGAGAGAGCAAAGGTATTAGAGAAAGAGCCAGGCAGACGTGGCTGGGTCATCAAGGAACCAGGGCGCGGGAGTAGCTCGAGACCCGTCGGGTTACGGACTCGAGGTCTGAGCAGGCTCCAACCTGGGGCCGTACCAGCCATCCTCTCACTTCGGGCCTGCCGTTGGTGGAACGTCACCAGGACGTTCCCGCCAGGCAAATCCGGCCGCCACTGCAGCGAGCGCAAGCCACCGTCCTAGTTCGGCGGTGCAGACGCCGAACACGCTCCAGGTCAACGGCCTCTAATGTGAGCAGCGTTCCTGACCGCGGCGTCGGGCATCGCGTCCACCGCGCTGTGCTTCTGCTTCGACCATGCCCTCCCTGCGTTCACCTGCCGCAGTGACCGATCGCCGACTTGCCCATCGGTGAACTTCCTCCGGTTTTTTATTCTGCCATCCTAACTCTTTGTAGTCCTAGATTTCTGTATTCCTTTTGCCCGTTCTTCTTCGACATCATTTAATTATTGGATCCTCTTATTAAATTTCTTCTGTAAGTACAACGAGAAGGGGTCATGGGCTCGTTTTTTATTCTTTAGAAACAACTTAATGAGCAAACAGACAATGAAACCTAGGAAAGCATAGGGGAAGTTAATTGTTGTATTGTAATGGTGGAGTCGGTAGAAAGGAATTAAAGTGGACGAAAAGAAAAACCTGCCTTCGGTGGGAACCGAACCTACGACCTTCGGATAACGCGTCCGATGCTCTACCGCTGAGCTACGAAGGCGGTCGTCTCCACGTACAGTTTATTGCGTATTTATGTAGATGTTATCCTGGGAGTGTTAGGCAGCACCACTCGTAGCCATGGCGGCGTGTCGTAGTATAGGTGTTCATAGTATAGGTGTTCTGTGCCCACACTACCGGCAAACTCGCCGTGACCGTGCACCAGCCTCCGGATGCCTGAGGCAGTCGTGCAGATTTTGCTTTCACTGCCACACTTTCGCGCATTGAAGAGAACATACGTCCGTGTACCAGCACCAACAATATACTACTTCGTTTTTGCGAGGAGAGACGGAAAAAGGGAAGGTAACAAAAACAGCACAAATATAGAGTCAAGAGAGCTTTTCTTTTACTGCAAGCGCGAGCTTAGCCAGAGCGTTCAGGGGGAGGCCGTATTGTTTCTGGCGTTGTGGGAGGCAGGCCCACGGGCTGTGTCGGATGCCGGTGCAGGTACCATATGCTTTCAAGAGAGGTCACCGCCCCCCTCCTCTCCTCCTCTTTACGCACGCGGGCTCAAAGAAACCGGGTTCCACCCCTCAACTGACCATGTGGGAAGCGAGCGGTGTTTGCTCGTTTCCGTGCCTTTCCGTTCGGGCGACATTCTGCCACGTTTTAGGGGCGAAGCTCCTTATGCCGTGGGTCTGTCCATCCTCCGTATGTAGTAGCCACCTCTAGTTCGTGAAGTGCTCACTAGATGGCGTGATGGCGCTGCAGTGCTAGCTTCATTCAGATGTATGGGAACGCGTAGTATGCGAGTCTGTCTGTCCGTCCGTCTGTCTGTCTGTCTGTCTGTCTGTCTGTCTGTCTGCGGTACTGCTTAGCTAGTACGTGAATTGATCAATAGATGGCGCGGAGGCGCTCGCTGCGTGCTGTGTCGGTTGCCGGTGCAGGTACCATATGCTTTCACGAGAGGTCACCCCCCCCCCCCCCCTCCGAAGTAGTATATTGTTGGTGCTGGTACACGGACGTATGTTCTAGCTCTTCAATGCGCGAAAGTGTGGCAGTGAGAGCAAAATCTGCGCGACCGCCTCAGGCATCCAGAGGCTGGTGCACGGTCACATGCGAGTTTGCCGGTAGTGTAGGCACAGAACACCTATACTATGAACACCTAAACAAAACATCTATACTATCGAAATAGCCGGAAAAGAGAACAGACCTTTACATTTGGCATTTTTGGATATTAAAGGTGCGTACGACAATGTGAATCAGAATATTTTATGGGACATAATGAAAGAGGCTGGTATAGGGGATGACTGTATAGAGCTCTTAAAGGAAATATACAGTGGAAATACAGTATGTGTGGAATGGGAAGGTATGGCGAGTAATGGTAGAATGGAGGCCGTCGATATAGGTAAAGGGTTGAGGCAGGGATGCCCGTTGTCCCCACTATTATTCATGCTTTACATGAGGAGAATGGAGAAAGCATTGGAGATGAGCAATATTGGTTTTAAGCTGTCGCACAGACAGGCAGGTATAGTGATAGAACAAAAGCTCCCCTGGTTGTTTTATGCAGACGATATTGTGCTATTCGCAGACAGTCGAACAGATTTGCAGGGTCTGGTTAATATATGTGGTCGGGAAAGTGAAGATTTAGGGCCAAAATTTAGTGTGACAAAATACGGCTGGATGATATTCAACGACAGCTACGATCAGACCATATCAATACAGGGCGAGGAGATACCAGAGTACGAGAGTACAAATACCTCGGGATATGGATAAATGATGGGAATAGGTACATGGAAGTACAAGAAAAAGCTATGATAGTTAAAGGAAAGAGGAACTCCGCAATAATGAAGCATAGAGCGCTGTGGGGTTACAACAGGTACGAGGTAATTCGAGGTTTGTGGAAAGGTGTAATGGTGCCAGCACTTACATTCGGAAACTCAGTAGTGTGCATGAGGTCAGAGGTACAATCAGGGCTGGACGTGAATCAGAGGACGGTCGGACGTCTCGCACTGGGCGCCCATGGGAAGACCACAAATGAGGCTGTTGAGGGGGATATGGGATGGTCTGACTTTGAGGGAAGGGAAGCTCAGAATAAAATTAGGTACGAACAGAGATTAAGGAATATGAAAGAAAGTAGATGGGAGCGAAAGTATTCAGGTATTTGTATAGGAAGAACGTTGATTCACAATGGAGGAAGAGAACTAGGAGGCTTACCAGTAAGTATACATCCAGTAATGAAACGGATGGGACGAAAAAGAGCGTTAAGAGCGTGGTCAGAGCGGCGGAGAACTCGGATTGGATAGCAAGAATGGAGAAGAAACCGGCATTGAACAACTACCGAAAAGGGCAAGACGAAATCAAGAGAGAAAAAGTTTACGATAATTCAAAGGGAAGCGCTTTACTGTTTGAGGCAAGGTCCGGTTGCCTGAGAACCCGAAGTTACAGAGCGAAATTCAATAAAGAAGGGGACACATGTACGTGCTGTGGAAAAGCTAGGGAAACGACAGATCATATTTTGATTGAATGTACAGATGTCCACCCAGGTGTAGCTGTGGACACTACCGCCATGGGTTTCAGGAGTAACACGGGAAAGCTGAACATGTCGGCGATAGAGATAAGTAAAAGGCGCTTAGAGCATTGGTGGCGCAAAAGTATGGAGCAAACAAAAGCGCAAGGTAGCTCGGGTAAGATTGTTACATCACAGCGGAACGATAATAGATAAAATAAGCAGACGAGGAGAAAGATTAGTTGTGAAAATATGTGTGATTCGGGAAAAGAATTGTTTGTAGAGGAAACAGAAATAAAGCTAGAGCTTGGTGGCCCGGCTACCGCCCCGTTATAAAGGGGACGCTCCTAATATCCATCCATCCATCGTGCTCTAGTGTGATAGGAGAGCGCTAGATGGCGACACACAGTGTTTGTCATGTCTTTGATGATGTACTGGGCAAGATTCACGGAAGATTCACGGTTTCTACCGATGAACCTCCGGAGCTTCGCCCACTCATCATCATTCACTCCGTGGATATGCGTGGATTTTTTTAGACACCCTAGGCTTTCTCACGGGCTGCTCTTTTCGCTGTAAGTGTTCACCATGCCGGCGAGGCCTCCCGGAAATGTATACAGAGTTTCAAATCGAAAATAACCGCAACGCTCACTGTGTGCGTCGCTGCCCGACCATGTTGTGCCATAGAGAAACGCTGCGGTAGCGCACGACAGGTTCGGCGCGACACCGTATACAGCTTGTTTCGTGTCGTGTCCGCGAGAGCTCACACAGCCAAGCCTTGGGTTTTAGGGCGAACAACGGGGAGCTGATAGCCGCGATTGAAATAAGTAAGAGACGGTTAGAATACTGGTGGCAGAAAACTAGAGAGACCGGACAAAATAACTGTGGGGAAAAATAAGGAATTTCTGCCATAAGGGGCAGAGAACTGGGCTATGAATTTACATTTTTGCTATAGTATGATGGATTTATTTGAAGTAGATTTAAAAGACATGAGGACAACTTAAAGAGGGAGGGAAAAAAGAGAAAAGTTCTTAATTTTTTTTTACGAGCCTGGTGGCGCACATGTCACCGCCCCGTTACAAAGGGGACGCTCGATCATAGCATCCATCCATCCATCCATCCATCCATCCATCCATCCTGGCGGTGGAGGACTACCTCCCCAATCAGAATCTGCTGGCCGTGCGTGCAGCGCTATTTTGCGCGTATCTTCACGTCATTGGTGTCTGATGTTTTTCGATGAAGGAAAAAAAAAAGGCTTCTTTCCTCCATATGTTTTTCAGCCTACGCACGCAAGGCAGCTTTTGTTCAGGTAGAACAAAAGCTCCCTGGGTTGTCTTATGCAGATGATATTGTGCTATTCGCAGACGGAGCAGATCTGCAAGGTTTGGTTGATACACGTGGTCAGGAAAGTGAAGATTTAGGACTCAAATTTAGTGTGGCAAAATGCGGTTGGATGATATTCAATGACAGCAACGACCAGACAATATCAATGTAGGGCGAAGAGGTACCCACAGTACGAGAGTACAAATATCTCGGGTTATGGATACATGGTGGGAATTATAGATACATAGAAGTACAAGAAAAAGCTATGACAGTTAAAGGAAAGAGGAATTCCGCAATAATGAAGCATAGAGCCCTGTGGGGTTACAGCAGGTACGGGGTAATTCGCGGTTTGTGGAAAGGTGTGATGGTGCCTGCACTTACATTCGGAAACTCAGTGATGCGCATGAGGTCAGAGGTACAATCAAGGCTGGACGTGAATCAGAGGACGTTCGGACGTCTTGCATTGCGCGGCCACGGGAAGACCACAAATGAGGCTGTTAAGGGGGATATTGGATGTTCTGACTTTGGGGGAAGGGAAGCTCAGTGTAAAATTAGGTACGAACAGAGATTAAGGAGATATGAAAGAGTAGATGGGCAGCGAGAGTATTCAGATATTTGTATAGGAAGAACGTTGACTCACAATGGAGGAAGAGAACTAGGAGGCTTATAAGTATACAGCCAGTATTGAAACGGATGGTGGAAACAAACGTTAAGATCGTGGTCATGAGTGGCCAAGTCGGATTGGATAGCAGCAATGAAGAAGAAACCGCCATTGAGCAACTATAACAGAAAAGGAAAAAACGAAATCAAAGAGAAAGATTTTATGATAATTCAAAGGGAAGCGCTGTACTGTTTGAGGCAAGGTCCGGTTGCCTGAGAACCCGAAGTTACAGAGCGAAATTGAATAAAGAAGGGGATACATGTACATGCTGTGGAAAAGCTAGGGAAATAACAGATAATGTTTTGATTGAATGTACAGATGTTCACCCAGGTGTAGCTGCGTACACTACCCTGCAGGAGGCCATGGGTTTCAGGGATAGCACGGGAAAGCTGAACATGTCGGCGATAGAGATAAGTAAAAGGCGTTGAGCGTATTGGTGGAGGAAAGGCGTGGAGCAAACAGAATTAAACGCAAGGTAGTTCGAATAAGATTGTTACTTCACAGCGGAACGATAATAGATAAAATAGGTACGCGAGGGGAAAATTAGTTATGAAAATATGTGTGATTCGGGAAAACAAACGTTTGTAGAGGAAAAAATAAAAGTACAGCTTGGTGGCCCGCCGGCTACCGCCCGTTGTAAAGGGAACGCTTCTAACATCCATCCATCCATCCGTCCGTCCAGTTACAAGTGCACCATTCCTATGCTGGCCCTGCCCATATCCCGAGAGGATGTTTGCATGCAAACACCGAAACGCGGCTTGAAGATGAGCACGTGGACACAGACGCAGAGCAAAAGCCAGAGAGTGGCCCCACTGAACACCTATACGTGTCCCTGTTTATTCATCTCGCTTAAATAGGCAGCTAGTAGCATAGATGCAGGTAGTGGCTTACTATTACACATATGTAACTCTCTCTGCCCCACCACGGTGGTCTAGTGGTTATGGCACTCGGCTGCAGATCCGAAAGTCGCGGGATCGAATGGCGGCGGCTGCATTTCGATGGAGCTCCTAGCAAAAATTCTAATAGAAAAACTAATAGCCTATGAGGTTATTGACACCAATGCAATTTATTAGCTTGTACTAGATTAATAGAAAAACACAATACGATTGTTCCAATAACCTAGACATACCAGGCAAATATACGCTCTGAAATTTTAATTCCCTTAGGGATGTAATTGACCTATCCAATGGGCACGGAGTGAGCTCATGGGTGACACCATTTTTTTTGTGTGTAGGACGAAAATGCAGGATGTGCTTTGCAATCAGACTGAGTCACGCAGCATTTGTTTTCAGCACATTACATACAGACAAGACACCACAGATTAGGAACATCACAAATGCAAACACACACGCGACCATTTCAAACTAATATACAGCATAGAACTATACATTATTTCACACATGTACACAGCCAGTCCCGCATATATACTCCAAATTCCTGACCTACCATGTAGTGCCAGTGGGGAAATTGCTGTTATGTGCAATTACAAAATAAGAATTCACGTGACATCTGCCAGTTTAGGGTGGGCCAACTGGTAGCCATGCATCACACATATCTGTTAATCTAAAGCTGCCTAGTATTCAATGGCCAAGAAATCATAAATCTCTAGCTTCCTCGTCTACACCCTTAAGGGTGTGAATTTTTTTGCTGTGCATACTCATACAAACTAATAAAGCTAATTCAAGGATCCCGGAGTCACAAATTTTGTGCTTTAATAGTCGTATCTAAAGCCCCAGCCATCTTGCTTGAGAAAATATCTAGCTTACTCGTTTTACACCCTTAAGGGTGTAAATAATTTACTGTGCCTACTAATACAAACTAATAAAGCTATTTCAAGGATTCTTGAGTCACAAATTTTGTGCTTTAAAGGGGCCCTGAAACGCATTTTACGCACATTGAATTTATTGCACATTTGCTTTGTGTGGGACTTGACGATGACCGAAACACCAGTGAAAGCGGCGAAATTGAACCGTATTATATTTTAATTTGTACCTGAAATCGGTTTCCGCGCTGACTGCAGCGCCATACATCAACAGTTTCTCCGAGCGGATATGACATCACCATGCTGCTTTGCTGCAGGTTCTGATTGGCCGGGAACAGTAGGGAATAAAAATATACATAGCACATATCGATAATGCACCGAATATAAGAAATTCCAAATTCAGAACGTGTTTTATGCTTGCTAAAGGTACAAATTTGGGCATTACAACTTCATTTTGCTTGTAACTGACACAAGGATCGCTGTGCGGCCCACGTGGTGGTTGTGGTAGGAAGGCCACAGAGGGCAGCACGGTTCCGGTTCTGCAAGATGTAAGCCGCGTTTTGATTGGAAGCAGCATGCACGCCTTGGGATGCCGATATCTGTCGTCTGCTTTTATTTTGAATTTGTAAGTTGAATAACTTGCGTTTGCCTGCATCGATCTCGAAAATTCTTTTTGCATTTACCTCAGAACAATACAACGAACCCGTTTCGATGCAAAACTCAGCGAGTAAAATATGGTTTCAGGGCCCCTTTAATTGTTATATCTAAAGCCCTAGCCAGCTTGCTTGAGTAAAGATCTACTAGACAAATACAAATTTTAAAAAGTCTTATAGAGCATATTGACAGAAACTAGCAAGGCTAATGTATTAGGCTGATACAATGTATTAACTGATACAATGTAGAGCAATGTACTGATACAAACATCTATAAGACAAGTAAAGATTCCTATAAGACTAATAGAATACTAATAAGACTAATAGAAAAACTTATTAGGCTAATACAAATCTCTATTAGAATTTTTGCTAGGGCTAGGCGAAATGTTGAGGCCCGTGTGCTCTACGATGCCAGTGCACGTTAAAGAACCCCAGGTGGTCAAAATTTCCGGAGACCTTCACTACGGCGTCTCTCGATCATAATCAGTGCTGGTTTTGGGACATTAAACTCCACAAAACATCATCATATGAAACTCTATGTGCAGTGAGGCAGAGTGTAGTGCTCCCAAACGGCGGGTGTACAGGTAGAAGGCAGGCCTTCAGCGGTCCAAAACGAAACTGAACCCAATACACAACACAAACGCGCTTACGGGCACTGGCGGTGGAGGACAACCTCCCCATCATAATCTGCTGGCCGTGCGTGCGTGCAGCGCTATTTTGCGCGTATCTTCACGTCATCGGTTTCTGATGTTTTTGAATTAAGGAAAGAAAAAAAAAAGCTTCTTTCCTAATGTTTTTCAGCCTACGCACGTAAGCGTGACCACCTTTGCACCAAAGCCATGACATATCAAGGAGAAAAGAATAAAAAAAATTAAAAAAGGAAAGCTGTCAGCAGACAGACCCCTTTCGTTAACTACACACCAGCGATCGCCAACGTTGGCGACGGCCCTGGAACGAAAACACAGATTCAATTTCGGTTTCGTTGAGTTTTTGCTGGTTCACCGAAACCGAAACTGTCGGAACTGCCAACCTCGTATCATGCTTTCCGGTTCCGGGTCAAGTATGGTCGCTGCCGTGAGCACGTTGCGCGGTTGTCGCCGGAAGGTTATGCAGCCGCTGTTATAGCTAAGTGAAAATTGGTCCCATGTCACATGTAGTATATAGCAGACTTATTAGAAAGCAAAATGCGTTTGTTGAAATTGCCTCTTCAGAGTTCTGCATGCGTGTGTCGTTGTATGACTCGGACAGCGAACGGCACCTCAAGGCACATCCACTTACGTGCGGCGACCACCGAACCAGCTTGCGGCGGCCTGTGGTCTTTATCAAGACGATTTCAGCACATTCGCTTGTTGAAACACTCACGGCAGAAAACAACCAAAGGAAGTGTATCGTCGCTGTTCATGCCAGTCCCGGTGAAGGTGTCCAACAACCCGGACGATATCAATGTAGGAGAAGAGCTAACTACCAAACTCAAAAAAGGCGAGTGCGCCCTTCAGGGTTGTGTATAGTTTGTATAATTGCTAGTTGACTATGGTATACGTTGCTCCTGCCCAAACAAAAGTAATCGTCGTTAATGTTGTCGGCACTATCGTTTATGGGCTTTGCTGCGTAAGTACATTTGTCAAACTTCTTTCCTTGCTGATTTTATGATTTTACAGAGGATCTTCTTAAGCTGCTAAACCAATTTAGTAAACGGCCGGAGGTTATAAAGTGGAGCGAAGAGAATGGTCTAGATGGTAAGGTGCATTCGCTCATATTGCACGCAACGTTGACTGACTACTTGTCAATCATATCGCACGGATATATGGTATTCCTTTTCTTGTTGCTTACAGCTCGCTTGTTTCATCAAGCCTTTGTAAGTTTTCGACGGTATTGCATGGAGTCGGAACAGCTTCCTGCGGATTTGCATATAATTTTCAGCGATCTTCTTCAAGGCGGCAGTACGTAACTCAGCACGATTCGAAGGCGAGCGGTTGTACACTTTCTGCATGCTTGAATTGATTACATATACGCAGGACACCTGGACGACCTTGTTCCGTATTTTCTTCAGCATGCAAAACAAATCTTCCCCCACTTGGAATGTATGGAAGAGCTGCAGAAGATCAGTGACCTGAGGCATCCTGGAAACTGGTAAAATTATTTCTTTAGTTTTGAGAAACTTGCACTTTGCTCAATGAATGTACATTACAGACTCCTGCGTGTCATAACTTCAAAAAACGAAGTTTCACCTCCTGCATATGTCATATGTTCTTCCTCAATAACATAGCATTTTGGAAGGGCAAAATCACTGAAATCTGTAGTTCTAGCCTTTACTTTTGCCTGAGAAAAAGTAAAGCACTTTTGTATGCTAATGCCAAAGCGAAAGAAAGACTGCCGGTTTGTCAAAGAGAAATCAGCACAAGATGAAGTATGTGTGTTTAATTATGTGAGTGACTCTCAGTGGTCTGGGTCCATTCTGCTTGGCAGGTATCCTGAGGCACGGGCTATCCAGCGAAAAGTGATCTTTCATGCTGGACCTACCAACAGTGGCAAGACTCATGCTGCACTTCAGGGTTTTCATAATGCAAGCACTGGCCTTTACTGTGGACCGTTAAAGATGCTGGCTGTAGAGGTTTTTCAGAAGACTAATGAAAAGGTAGGTTTCTGAAGACTTCTGCTGTAACCAGCACATCTGTGTTTATGTGGCCACATGCTACGCAAGTGACTGCCAGAGACTTCTAAACATGTGTTTATTTGAAAGGGCTGGCAGTTTATGGATGCACAACGTTGTTATAGATTTCAAGGTGTCCATTGTAGAAGCTGGTAACGAATGAAAATGAAATGTTTTTGAAGCCTTGTAAGTCCTCCTCCATCAATAAACAACTATACTTGTGTCAACACTACGTAAGTTGAAAGACCTGATGGTGGTCTGTGTACAAATGCCATGCCGCTGTGAGCACCCAATTTCATTTTTGCACATTTGCTAGCTTACGAAGCCTTCTCTCATGATACGAAGGACATTGCAGAAATGTAATAAACCAGCAGGCAGCTTCTTGGTGTCTCAAGTAGCTATGAGATAAGGCAGCATTAGTTACCTTTTATGTAAATTTCATTTAAAGAAGCCACTTATTTGACAAGATGTGAAAACAATTTTTTAGTAGGTTTTAGTTGGCACTGCAGTTGCTTCTGGTTGAACTGATAGTGTCCAAGATGTTCTGAGTTAATAGGTTTTTTTTAGTAAAGTATTTATGTAAACTGTGTGGACAACCTCATCAGAATTGCATGTAAACCTAGTGGCTGGCATATTCACCTGCAAGTGCGCTTCACATTCAAGCATCGCACAGTTCTGTGTCTCCATTAGAGCCAAGCCACTACAGGCCAGTTTTCTTGATTTCCACAGTTTGTAAACCTTTTACAACACGTTACAGATAAGGAAGTTATGATACATTAGAAAATTAACCTATTCTGTGGCAGTCAGCATTGCCTTAGTTTTGGTCTGTCCACTGCCGCTTAGAGAGTAACCAATGAGTGTGAAGATAACCAATGACTGTGAATTTGCTCAATGTGAAGCATCAGATTGACTTTCCTAAACCATTTGATGTTGGCGCTTGTGATGACATAGTTTAGCATTGTGTTATGCAACATTGTCCACTGGAAAGCATGTTGTGGTCAGTCAACTATAAAATACGAATGACGAGAGCGTATGCTGAAAGAGCAGTGTTCACCATCTACAGGCATTCGCTTTGCTGTCAAGAGTTTGCCTTGTGGAGGATGCACAGCTTTTCGTTCTTGCAGGCATGTCAGCATAAGGAAGAATCTGAGCAACAGGCAGATTACCAGCATATGGCGCAGATGGCCGGCCATTTCAGCATGTGCTTGCCTGATCCGTATTTTTTTAGCCAACTGTACATACAAAAAAAAACAAACAATGTTCGGATGTTAATGACTATGTCTATGAAACTAAATGTGCATTGAGGAGCCTTACAAAGGTCTATGCTTGTCTGCTGTTATTCATGGTTTATATCAAAGATTTAAACCATAACAGTCGGTCAGCCAGAATAGTGTGTGTAATTGTATGTTTTTGCTCTGTACACATCACCATGGGGCAGTGTACGGATGACAGGCAGACAGTGTTCTGCCTTTAGCCTTGCCGTCATACACAGTTTTGTATTTCTCTGTCTGAAACTCGATAAATACATAAATAAATATGTATTTTTTCTCCATGAATGGGCCAGAGTAGGCTAGTAAATGACAAAACTGCTTATCTTTCCTGTTTCTTTACATTGAGTATACTTGATGAAACTTGTGCACGAGCACAGGATACAGCATTTTGGGCACTTGTGTTCCAGGGCACACCGTGTGACCTAGTGACAGGGGAGGAACGGCGGTGCGTGTTGCCCGATGGCCAGCCAGCCCCACATGTGGCATGCACAGTTGAAATGGCTGCTGTTCATACCCCATGTGAGTATTAGCAGTGAAAGTAATTTCTAGGCATATATTGAAACCTTTGTAGCACTGATATTTTAATAGCTGCTCAATATAGATAGTTTGTAATAGTACTATATCAAACATTTTTTGGAAGGACAACTTTCTTGCCAGGTTGTTGAGCCATTTTTGATGCATAGAGTGCAGAAATAGGCAGTGAGTCTATTTTTTCCCTGCTATCCTGTTTCTGCACTCTCCCTTTGTAATTTGAATTGTAAAGCAAGTGTCACTTCAGCATTACTCAAAGCTGCAGTCACAGTTACCATATTTAGTGTTCTCTTTCTTCTTGGAGGTGCCGTGATAAAATTCTTAACTACCATTAGCTTGATGTGTTTCTAATGTGCACACCACATAAACAAGGAAAGAAACAAGCATACAGCAGGACAGAAAACACCATTATAACAGAACGAAAAAAGTACTCTGACCATGGTCTTTCTTTTGCATCACTGAACACTCACCTCTTTTGGTGCTGTGCACTAAATGCAGATTGAGGATCAGTGGTGTTTTCTGTTCCAGAGGAAGACTGAAGCTATTAAAAGGGTGTAATGTGAAGCTCTGAGTTAGCCTTGACCATCCAGGATTTTTTATGGCGCATCCAATGCTGCCTCAAAAAGTGTGGTTACCATAGAGGAGCCAAGTCCTCGACTTCATGCTTAACAGTAGAAAGACCATAGCCAGGCTTATATTGCCATAGAAAGGAGTTATAGATACAATGAATTAATAGAAAGCAGTTTCGGCTACCCCTTCAATATTGTTATAATGAGGTTTTACTGTATTACAGTGATATATATAAAAAAGTAGTATTTGCCGTGGAAAGCAGTTACAGATATAATGAAGTAATGGATATAAGAAAGCAGTTTTGGCTACCTCTTCAATATTGTTGTAATGAGGTTTTACAGTATTACAATGATATATATAAAAAAGTAACACACGTACTTCAACTAAAATAACCACAAAGGAAGCCTACACAGTAAAAGCTCATTAATTCGAATTCCACGGGGAGGCCTGCAGAGTTCAAATTAAAAACGAAATTCGAACTAACGAAAGTTATAAACTGAGGGCGGCATATGTTGTGGCAGAAAGTCTGAAGCGATAACTTTTTATTTAAGAACATATTCACAAGGTCTTACTCCCTTCTTGTCTGGTGAAAAAGAGATTGTGATCACTGCTTTATCTATGTAATACAGTTTAATCTCATTACAGCAGACCTTGATAGCGAAGATTTTGTTGGGTTGTACAAGGAGCATGTAGAATACAAATACTGTTGGAACAGACTTTCATGTAGACAGTGAGTGAATCTGTTGTGAATTACAAGTCACAGACGTCGTCGAAGAGTGGATCTATTCCTCTCTAACCTTTCTGACAGAAGCTTGACAGCTTCAGATGTGCTCTCCAGTGAACAGGTTGGACACTATACATTTCTCCGTCATTACAAGGCTGTTGACTTTGTCTACCACCATGGTACCTCACTGTTTTGATCCCATTGGTACTGTCAAGTGTCGCTTGAAGTTGGAAGCTATTGAATTTGGGATGTCACTGTACATAAGTCTGCTGTAAAGGAATACTGACCAGCTAGCTGGCCTTGTAATTTACCGTGTTTACTCGATTCTACCGTGCCCTCGATTGTAACGCACACCCATTTATCTTGACCCGAAAAAGGAGTCTTTAGTAATCAGCCTTCTCACATTCCTAAAAGGAAATGCCGCACTCGTGTAATGAGCACACTCGCATAATAAACGCACCGTCAACTTTGAACCCCTGCAGTCCCACAAACGGCCATACAGTGGCTTTCCCGCTTCACTTGATCCGCAGCGTCTCGAAGACATTCATCGCGCTGATTCATGACTCCTGCGTCCCGATAAAACTGCTGCACATTGCCGAGCGCAGCTGCATGCAAGCGGCGGTAACGTCATTTACTCGCAGTGGTGCATTGTTCCATGCTATCGTAGTTCTCTCACACCCACTACCGCGTGCTGTCATGTGTGCTGCGCAGGCTGGCATAGCTAAGCCTAAGCAACCTAAGCATGATCTTGGGGTGTGATATCCGAGATTGCTGTGATGCAATTTGTCAAGCGCCCACGACTGATACTCAGGCTCAGCACGGATATGAGGGGAAATGCAATGATCTGCCATTTTGCGTGCGGTGACTAGAAATGTCTATTCTCCCGTTACGGCCACCCGCTAATGCTATTGAAAGTTCGTGCAGTTGGGCGTCTCGGAGATTGCATTGGTGACATAGCGACTTTGATTGGCTGCAAGACGGGCAAGCTGACGCGGCGAGTATCATCAGCCTGCGCATCATGTGTGTCGTGGCTTACGCGCGGGACCGGCAGCAACACAGAAACTAGAGAAACTATGCGTGCCAAAGACCGCCGCACCGCTAGTTAGTTTTTCACTGGTGACTGTTTGACAGTGCCTGAAATGCATAGGTGGCAGCCATTTTGATGCCGACGGCAATATGGAAACGGTATCGTTCGTTCGCACTCGATTCCAATGCGCATTTGATATTCGGACCCGTTTTATCAGGGAAAAAAAGCTGCGTGTTAGGTTCGAGCAAATATGGTAGTCTTTTATATCCGAATGTACTGTATAAACCGGAATATAAGTCGAGATATTTTCAAAAAAACAACGAGCTAAAGTCACCCCTCGTCTTATATAGCGGTGTTTAGCCGACAGCGCGTCGCCGTCTGACAACATGTGACGTGCATGAGTGTCAAAAGCCACACACGGCAGTATCCACATCCAAATCCAATAGCAGGCACTTTTTTTTAGTCTCACTGTTTTCTTTGTGTTCGCTCTGTGCTTCCAATCTGTTCGGCTTCGATTGACGTCTCGTATGATTTTTAATGTTCTTTTTTTTTTTTCGTTCATTGAATATGAGCAGCGGCAAAGGAGGCAATTCTCAGCTGCATTTAAACTAAGTGTTGTTGAGTTCGCTGAAGTGAATGGCAACGTGGCTGCTCAGCGCCGCTGTGGCGTTTCGGAAAAAAGCGTGAACAGAAAGGGAAGCTGCAGAAGTCCAACCCTCGGAAAACGTCGTTTCGTGGGCGAAGTGCGGTTCATCCACAGCTGGAGGATACGCTCGCGGACTGTGCGGGAAGTTCGTGCGCGCTCGCTGCCAGTGACCGTGGACACCATTCGCAACAAAGCCGTGGAGCTCGCTCGAGAAGCTGGGCTCACAAGAGAACAGTTCCGTGCACCAAGCTCGTGGCTGCGTCGATTCATGAGACACAAAGGATTTTCTCTCCGCCGGCGCACATCCATCTGCCAAAAGTTGCTGCGTCCTCGCAGCATGCTTGTGTTGGATGCGTTTCGTGGTCACCTGACCGACGCTGTGAAATGTGCACTCGGCAATGGGAAAACGGACCTCGTCGTGATACCGGGTGGTATGACGTCCACCCTCCAGCTGCTTGACGTGCTGAACAAGCCGTTCAAGGACAGAGAGTGGCTGGGGTACCAGGAGTATTCTATCCGGTGACAACCTGAATACACCGACAGGCCGCCTACAGGGGCCTTCGCTTGCGACTGTCTGCGGCTGGGTGCTTTCCGCCTGGCGTTCCTTGCCAGATTCCATGGTGGGAAATGCTTTCAAGAAATATTTCATGAGGAACTCGCTGGATGGCGTGGAAGATGACGCACTGTGAGAGGCGGCCTGCGACAAACTCTCGTCTTCAGAAGACAGTGATGCTTCGTCTGACGAATGGGAACAGCTGCGATGTTGGTTGAGGGGAGCTCCGAGGATGGGTGGGCGGTGCGCCCCATTCGCAAATAAATGTGTTTCGGCAATTTTGGGTTGTTTTCTTTTTTTTCTTTTTTTTTGGTCACCTAAACTTGGGGGATCGACCTATATTCCCACTCGACCTATAGTCCGGTTTATACGGTATGTTGTATCTGGATCCATTGTAAAAGAAGTTCATGAATGTAAAAGACAGGAAGATTAGCACAACATGGCAGTTTGGTATGTTGTATCCAAATGTCTATTGTAGGCAGATCTGTTGTAATAAGGTTATACTGTAATGGGCATGTCAAGCAAAATCATGCGATAGGCACACAACTCAGCAGCACATCTGCCATTCAGATGGCTCTGCGTGTAGGGGGAAAAAAAACGGCTTGGCAAGGTTGAAGTCACTGTTCATATCCTTTTTTTTCTTATCTTGTCTACGAGATGTCCGTGCAGGAAGATGGGCACTTTCTATCTTGATTCGCAGCAAGGTGACCGCTGTAATCTTTCACAAAGTGAGAGGCACTTCAACTTCTATCTCATGCTAGCGTCAAACTGGCCATCGCTGACCGAAACTTCACTTTAACATCGCTATCATGTGAAGGTCGCATGAAGTGCATATACCACTAGCTGCATGTTTCATGCGAGCTCGCTTAACGTGACTGCGATCCGTTCATGATGAATAACTGCAGTTTCATTTATGCAGTGTACAGATATATTGCCACAGTTTAATGACAGCAGTAACGTGACTGCGATCGAACGTTTGCGATGAATAACAGTAGTTTCATTTATGCAGTGTATATATTGTCGCAGTTTAGTGTCAGCAGTATCCAAGTTGATCTCTCTGGCAAACTTACCTTGAGCGTTTATATGGGCTGGACCAACGCATTGCCCGACGCCGGCCGTTGGTACACAAGCTTTCACACGCGCTTTTGCTCTGTGAGGTAAGCTACGATGCAGCTTGAAGTGAAGCACACCGAATCCTTGTAGCAAAGCTTTTCATGCAATTGTGATAGGTAATGGCAATTAAACTTACAGCAAGCTGCGTCCGCCCACCGTTGAAAACTGCGATTTTGTGCGGTCTTAACGAAGTGGTCTTAATGTAGTGGCAAAACAGAACTATGCTGTGGTGTAAGCTCGGAGCAAATTATGCTGCTTTCTGTTTTAGCAATCACATTGTTGCTTCTCGTAATCTTGCAACCGTTGCATCTTTAGACACTAGTTAAATGCTGGGCGGTTGGCAAATGTACGATGACAACGCAGTGAATGCATCAATTCGACTCATTTGTGCAAGCTTGCATGGTGCCATTGCCACAATAAACTATCAGTGGCGATGCTGACACCGATGTGTACGACCAGTTCTAAATGTGAGTGCATATTTGTGAATGCATATTTGTGAATGCAAATGTGAATGCATAAATGTGAATGCATATTTGCATTGTGAAAGCCATGAGGTCTACTCGGCCACAAAGTGTAGCCTTCGAGATCAGAGAGTCCCACCTTCGAGATTTAGTGATGCCTGTTTCCTGGCTATCAAGTCATGCCACCTATCGCTTAGCAGGGAAAGTGCCGGCATGGTGGCGCATAGTTTGAATTATCTGTGGGAGATCCAGTTGGCGTTCGAATTAATGAGCTTTAATACATAGGGTTCAATGGAGTTTGGCTGGACTGTGCCTCTTAGTTTGAATTATCAAAAAATTCGAATTAATGAAGTTTGAATTAACGAGCTTTCACTGTAGCCTGTTGTAAAGGGTACCATTTCCTTAATGTTAGGTGATGTGCTTGGTGGAATGTGTCACTCAGAACACGATTCATGTTTTGTGCACCACAGCAGTCTCACATTACAGTCGCCGACCGATTTTTCAAGACTCTCAAGGGGCCGAACTAGCATCCAAAAAATTAGGCAGCCCGAAAAAACTAATTCTCGGAAAAAGTCACTTTATTTCTAGAGCGGCTTGAAAAGCTCGTCAATATTCTTCTGCGAGGCACTATGTTGCCGTACTAACAAATCAACTTGCACGTTGGCGAGGGTGACATTCTTGCTGTAAATGGCAGACAGCACCATGAGGGCCCAGTGCACATTCGGAACTATTTGGCAGCGCAGTCACTGGCTCCTCATTGTCGGAGCTGGAGTCATCATCCTCCAACACCTGGCGGACACTATTTCGTCATTGGTGGGTTCAGCACAGAGCTAGATCTCGTAGTCAGCGTTAGTGAACTGCTTCAGTGTCACTTCCATGGGAACAGCGCCTGCAGCGCGCACATGCTCAATCAGGTCAGCAGATGGAAGTGTGTTGGTCAGGTTCACTAGGGTTGCTATCATCAGATGATGACGGCACTTCATCTCTGATCGCAAAACCCGTGTGGCAGAAGCGCTTCCGTATTGTGTTCTCATTCACAGCTTTCCATGTGCCTGAAAGCATGCCGAGTGCAGGCGGCAAGTCAACATTGTAGCTTTTGCCACTGTTCATGCATAGCACCGTGTAACTAAGCACGCATGTCCAATACAGCTGCTTGAGCGTCCAGATAATAATCTGATCCGTGGACTGCAGTAGTGACGTCGTGTTTGTCAGCAAGAATTCAAATTGCATGGCTTTGAGATCCTTGACATGGCCACGTGCAGTGCACTTGTCCACTAGCATTACAGCATTGCGTCCTTGGCGCTTAAACTGCCTGTCCAACTTTCGAATATATATTCTTTGAAAAGACTTGGCGTAACCCATGCCTTCTTGTTGGCTTTGTACAGCACTGGAACACGTGCTCCCTGAGAACGTCTTGGTTTCCTTGATTTTCCGATAACAAGCATTGGAAGCTTTTCGGTACCAAGCATGTTGCTGCTGACGAGGACTGTGAACAGCTCCTTGCTGTGTTTGCCACTGTGTCAAGGGTCCCCAGTGAAAGCAAGGGTTTTTTCTGGTAGCAACTTATAACACAGCTCGGTTTCGTTGGAGTTAAATGTACCTTTAGGCATGAACTGCTGGAGCAATGACTGTAGCTGACCACTGGCGATAACTTTCAACAGCTGACTCGTCAACCGCGGCATTCTCTCCGCAGATTTTTTTGAAGCTCAAGTCATTTTCTTAATTAATATTTCGGACCCAGCCATCACTAAATTTGCAGCCCTCAATATTCGTATGAAGCACTAGGGTTTCTGTCTTTTTCTTCAAAACATCGCCGGACACTGGCACCAGTTTGGCAATCATGGCTTTCAGCCACATGAGAATAGCTTCCTGAAGTTTTAGGTTGGCACTTTGGCTGACTTTGTACTGTCGGGATCCTGTTGACATCTCGGCGGCTTCTAGAATCCTCACGTTTTTTAAATAGTTGAGACTGTCTGCCTGAGATTTCAAACTTCTTGGCGACATCTGCTTGCGACTGGCCACTTTGCACTTCCCTGATAATGGAGGCCTTCTTTTCCATTGTCAATCGGCTGTAACTTCCTTGCTTCAAAGTTTTTGTCGAGGAGGCGGACGAGGAAGGCGGTGTTGGCACCATCAGTAACAGATGGCAGTGAAGCGATGATCGGGTGTTGAAGGGGTTGAAGCGGCTAAATGTCTACCGGGGTGAGCATGGGGGCGAGTAACGAACGACTTGCTTCCTCCATGCACCTTGCGGGACAATGGGGCTGACGCCTGCAGCAAAGAGTGCCTGCTATCGAGGCTACTATACCTACTGTATGCGAGAATGCGCGAGATGCCTGTGATCACATGCATGCCTACTACATGCATGTGCTACGCATACAATGATGTGGGTTCGAGGCTGCAGGAAAACAAAATGGCCACAATGCTTGTGTTTTCAGTAACTTTGGCTCATGATCGGAAGAAAAAGTCTGGAAAAATCAAATGCGAAGGGTTTCAAATGTCGAAAATTTTGGTCGGTGTTATACAGTGGCCCTGTGGAGCGCGCGATGGTGCCGTGGCAGAGTCCGGATATTCAGACAGGTCCGAAAAATAGGGCATCCGAAAAATCTGTTGGAAACTGTACTTCGTTATCATTTCCCTTCACTTCCACAACTAATTAACTGCTGTTAGCAGGCAACAGTGCCACAGTGAGTGTTTAAATGTCTGTTGCAAGGTGGGATATTAACGAAAACTTAAGATTTTGTCCTTTATAACCAATTTTGCTCATTAGTGAGTCAGTTATAAAAGAGAACCAACTTATGGGAGAGAGGGCAGCCAAGAATGTGAGTAAATGTTTCTGATACCCATTTGCCTCTTATCTCTTATAAGGGGTTAGCTGTATAAGGAGCCATGGTGGTCTAGTGGCTATGGCACTTGGCTGCAGATTTAAAAGTTGCGGGATCGAATCCCGGCTGCAGTAGCTGCATTTCGATGGAAGCGAAATGTCGAGGCCCGTGTACTGTGCGATGTCAGTGCACATAGAGAACCTTAGGTGGTTGAAATTTCTGGAGCCCTCCACTACGTCTCTCATAATAATCATATCGTGGTTTTTGGATGTAAAATCTCAGAAGTTATTATAGCTGTATAAGGATGAGAAAGGAATGGTACAATATCCAGTTACCGTGTTCTTGTATATAAGGAGGCATTAGTGAACTGAAAAGTGTTCTTGCAGCACCACCCAAAGCCACAAGGGGAAGTGCTTTGAACATGGAAATGCACGCTGGTTTCCCGCAGACGATGTGGCTGTGATTGATGAGATCCAGATGATGCGTGACCCACAGCGGGGATGGGCCTGGACCCGTGCTCTCTTGGGGCTGGCAGCCAAGGAGCTTCACTTGTGTGGTGAAGCAGCTGCTGTAGGCCTTGTGCGCAACCTGCTGGCATCGCTTGGTGAAGAGTTGGAGGTAACTGCAGATGGTGTAAAAGCCCGAGATTGGCCTGAATTGAAGTTCTCACCAGACTCTCAGTATTGAAACAGGAGAATGGCAATAAAAAGAGAAAGAAAAGTATTATTAATTCAATGCTAGTTCCACTGACTGTAAACAGCGTGGGCTGTAGAAGAGTCTTAAATGTGGTCATAAAGATACATGGCAGTCATGGCGCAGAGGAAAGATATCAACAAGGGCAGACTTTAAACTCAGCTTACACAGTCCAACCCACTTATAACAGTATTGAAGGGACATGAAAATTACGTTGTTATAACAGGGTTGCATGAGAAAAAGCCACGTAAGGAAACCCAGAGCTGCGTGTGTGAGTAGGGTTACAGCAATGGCTAAAGGTCTCTCCTCACATACTGTTTTGCTTCACTGCATGACAATGATCACAACAATGGGCAGAGGTAACACCCTGAACCAACTCTAAACTGCACTGAAAGAAAGGACCCCCCCCCCCTCCCCCGCCCTTTTATGAAGGAGGGCAGGGGTCTTTTCAGTGCAGTTCACCTTCGCCTTTAATCTCCCCCTTCATGAAAGGATGGAATGAAGGGTGAGTGCTGCACAAGCTGCCATTCAATAACACTCTTAGACAGAGGCCATACCTATGCCAGTTCTGCATGCAGTGGAAAGCTTCATGTCTCTGTCCTTCTATTAAGTGAGTGGCACACAAAGTGCCATTAGTTATGGTGATTTTGTGGATTCAAATGTATTAAGCAGCCCAACGCATGTCTACTAGCTTCATATGGCCAAAGTTGAAGCATGTCTTGTGTACAACCATGGAGATAGCAAATGTATGTACGTAGTTCTATTCTGGCAGGTTAGAGTGCACACAAAAATGCGGACACAAAAGAAGGGATGACACTGGCGCTGAACTCATAACTGCATTGTACAATAGGAAGAGAAAATAGTACATTTATAAGTCACGTTTCTCACTTCACATGATCCAATTCCTCTTGCCCTCTGTACAGAGTAAAAAGTAAAATTGAAGAGATACATGAAAGTTGGAACAGTGCTGCAAGTCGCACCCACAGAGCACTGCTAGGATGTTCTTTCTCTGTTAATGTGATGGAAAGGGTACTTATGCCTTTTATCCTGCACCTCCTAATAATATGAAAAGCCTCTATGAGTTCCCTAGTGGTTTTATCTCGGTGTTTTGATAAAACAGTAGCCTCACGAAAAATGGGTGTGCGACCACGCAAGCTACAACGTTGTGAGAATTGTGAAGAATCTTTAGATTCAGGCTATCTTTTGTGTTCTCGCAGCCGAAAATTCACATGTCATTATAGATAATATAACGATGTTTTTGTTTTCGCTTGTGCGGTCAGAAGATCAGATGTGATACTTTTCAGAATTCTCACTATGCAGGAATATGAAGGCTTGAATAAAGCAACTTCTCTTTATTTTCTAAGATATCAAACTTGTAGAATAGTTATAAATGAATTTATAAATGTTGTCTAGGTAACTCTGATGTTGAACTTGTAGAATAGTGATAAACGGAAGGGGTCATTTATAAATGTTGTCTAGGTAACTCTGTGTTACACACTGAGGTTCTTATTTTTATATCGAATTTTATTTGTTATGCTGAACCCCACACTGGCCTTGTGCTCTTGTCTGCATTTTTGTTTGTTGCTGTTTACAACGAATGATACATACCTACTAGCTCGTGCCCACACCCTTCTGAGGTTGCAGGTTGAAATTGCTGGCTGTGACAGGCTTAAGAAAAAAAGAAGTGGATGGGTGGGTGGGAAGTGACAAAATATCTATGTAGTTGGGTTTCAGGGCACTAGAAGATGAGGTGGTCATGAGTGATGCAGAGCTGTCTTCAAGCTGCCCATTTGTTGCCTCAGGAAATTACCCATAAAACAGTCACATCAATTTGTTACACTCTCTTTTTATAGGTGCGGAAGTACAAGCGTCTGACACAACTAACCATCGAGAACAGAGCACTTGGTAAGTATTTGTTGAAGGAATGTGTTTAGAATAAGTAGCCCTACTGTTTTATGCGAACTCGTGTATAAAATCCGTGTAACTGTTGACATCTGATGGTTTCCACATATATTAAAATTCAGTCATTTGGTCAAATGAATGTTGTTTTTCAGTGTACGTACATGGCAATGAATGGTCATATTGTGCTATAGGATAAAAGAGTAGTGTAGCTAAATATGCCGTGAAATTATTCTGCACACGTAAGCTCTACAGGATACGTGCTGTTTTTAGGGGTGTGAAAATATCTGACCTTCTGAATATTTTTAATGGAATTTGCTATTTGATTTACATCAAAATTTTACTAATCGAAGCTTATAATTAAGGGTCAGAATGTGCCATGTCCTGCAACAAGTGGCCCATTCCTGCATGTAGTGCACTTCGCCACATCACACTTCTGTGCTGCAGTGAGGTTAGCCTTTGTGTGCTGCGGCAATGGAAGCACCTCTCTACTGTGGCATAGTACAGTAATACCTCGTTAGCTCGAACTCTCATATCTTGAAAAATCGGCTAAGTTGATATTGTCCGCAGCACCAAACCTTTTCCTATACGTCCCATGTATTTGTTGACCCTTTTCTCGAAATATTTTTGAGTCGGATTGTAGCTCGAAATCTTAACTGGGAGTGGAACGAAAATTCCGCCGCCAGACCATTTCACAAGATTTGCGTGATGCTGCCGCACCTGAAGTCCCTCGATTTTTTTCTTTTTTAGCTGAGCCTGCCACAAAGTCGATTCTTTCCGTGAACGTGAAAATGGAGCCTAGCGACATATTAGCTTTGTCAAGCAACCCTGTGGCACGTCGTGTGGCACGCCATGGGCGCACCCACAGAACAGGCCCTCTGCCCATGCTGACGCTTGGCGCAGTTTGTCTCGTACTCTTTGTGCAGTGCATGTGATTTCTGTTGAATCTGCGCAATGCACACGGTACGGATTTTTCTCCAACTGTGAGGAGCAGCTACTTAGTATGGGTGCGGTGAATATGACGTCACTAAAGCAGTGCAAGTCGCTAACGCTGGAAAGGAAGGTTGCCCTAATTAAGCCGAACAAAATCGAGCATCGTGCAGGAATTCGGCATCCGTTTGTCTACGCTTTCGATGGTGCTGAAAAAGGAGCACAAGGTGCTTGATGGATATCAGCAGAAGCTTCTCCAGCCTGCGGAAGTAGGTTCGAGGCTCCAAGCTCATGGACGTTGAAGCGGTGTTGATGGTGTGGCTGCGAAATGCCAGAGCGGCCAACCTTCCCATCACCACAGCATTAATGATGGAGAAGGCAGACGCTGTGGCCTTGCAAATGAGGCACACAGACTTCAACTGCAGCAGTGGCTGGTTTGACCACTTCAAAAAAAAAAAAGGAACAGTGTTGTGTCTAAGTTGGTGCACGACGAGAGCGGCACTGTCGATGCAGCCACTGCAAACAACTGGCGCAGCAGTTGGCTCACTGAGTTGCAAAAGAGTTATGCTGACAGGGACATATTTAACTTTTGACGAGGCAGCGTTCTTTTATAAAGTGTTGCCGAGCCGCACCTTCACACCGAAGGGTGAAGCCCACTCAGGAGGGAAACAACGGGAGGACAGGGTGACAGTCCTTTTTGGTGCAAATGCCACAGGTGAAGAAAATCTGTTGTTACTGATAATTGGCAAAGCTCTCAAGCCTAGGTGCTTGAGAGCTTTGGCATCTGTCGCGCCATTAAAGCAGTGTGGATGAGAGCAACTCTTTCCGAAGATTATGTTTGCGTCATGGACAACAAGATGGCCAAGAAAAACGAGCGTTCTATTCATTGTGGACAACCCGCCTTTTGCATGGTCCGAGTGCGCATGCGCTGCAACCGGTGCAAACGACCCGTACGGCGTCGTAGCAGACAACGCAGGCGGCATGCAATGCGAAATGGTGTAGCCTTTACTAAATGTAATGACACTCAGCACAAGCTATGCCAGTATGCCATCATCGCACACATTTGTGGTAGCGTGAAGTTCTCTCACATCATTGCACAGTGCATGCAGGATAACGCTGCCTGTCTGACAAGGCCTTAGCACCAAGGAACTCGTGCCGAATACTTGAGAGCATGTATTTCAGTAATGCCATTACTCCATGCTCCTGTAGTGAAATAGTTTGTGTAACGACGACAGGGATACGCTAAAGTAGAGGTCCGGCAATGCATATGATCACTCGGAACATCACAATAAAGAAAACACACCTGGCTAGGCAGAGGGTGCCAGCATGTCACCTGTTGTATTCCTTTGACAGCATGAATATAGCAGCACCTTTCAGCGTTGGAGGACAAGTACTTCAGATAATTCCTTGAGTTGACGTGTAATTCCACTCATTAAACATTAGATTGCGCACATGCACATTCTTCCTGAACTATTCGTCATTTGTTTTGGTAAGATAACACCGCGATTCACTTCCTGCGATGAATTCCTCCAGCTGCTTCTTGCTTAGCGTTTCCATTGATCCCAGTCTCGTACATCTGTCCGTGACGGCGGCCAGGTACGCAGGTGCTCCGTGACTTGAATAAACGCTACTGTGAGAAACAAGGATTAAGCTCTAGCTGTCTTTCTGTATGCTTATTCGGAGAGAAATTTTCCATAGTTGGGGGGGGGGGGCAAAAGACAGGATACTTCCGTTCACTTCCAGTGCACCAAGACAACTGTTTCATTTCCGAAGGAAGGAACGAAAGGGACATGGTGAAACAACAAAATAACAAACTAGAAGAGAAGCTCAGGGGAAGATGGATGCTTGAATCGATGAACAAATCGCAAGGTACGATTTAAAACAGGGAATGTCGCGGGAGCCAACGTTTCGACAAGCGGACTTGTCTTCGTCAGGGCGGCAACTGCCTTCTCCAGCGTGCGTTTATGTACGCCTTTGCACACTCTCCCCCGTCCTCAGAAAGGGAGGAGGAGAAGAGCAGCACGTGCGAACACACACACACAATCCCTTCCCTCAATCTGCAAGGGATTGAGGGAAGGGATTGTACTGTTTCCGGCGATCCAGTACAGGAGATCTTGCACCACCTGTGCCGCCACTGGTTCCACCACTAGCACCACCACCCTGCTTACCCGGCGCTTGGCTTGGAGGGCCATACATGGGTGGTCCCCTTGATGGGGGCTGATTGCCACGTGGCCCTCCAGCCGGTGCAGAAGCAGGGGCAGGTGACCTGGATCTGGAACGGCTGTCATAACTGGTGTAAGAGCTTCGAGAAGAAGAGCTGCGGGAGCAACTGTCAGATGTCCTTGATGACCGAGATGAAAGTGATCTGGAGGAACAGTTCGAAAAGGACCTCCGGTTACGACCTCTGGATCTACTTCTTCTACCCTTCGGCGTCTTTGACCTCCTCCATGGATCCCGCCATTCATCAGGCCGTGAACGATTCGGAGGTGGAGGTGGGGCTTCATGGAAGCGATCCTCCCTCCAACGTGGTTCCCTTTCAGAGCCACCACCATGTGGTCGGTCAGATCGGCTGCCATGAGAGTAGCTACTCTTTTCTCTATCATAGCTCCGACCAGGCCTCCGGTCCTTTTCTCTTCGATCCCTATGGTCATATTCTTGCCGATTGCTCCAGCGCACTTCAAAGTTCTCGTAGCGTCCACCATGCCAATAATCTCTGGCTTCTCGCTCTGAATGCTCCAGAGGATCTGGTTCGTCAAAGCCATAGAAATCATCCCTGCGACTATCGCCTCTCCGTGCGCCTCTGGGAAGGTGGTGAGGAGGAGGTGGTGGAGGACGGGGGAGGTGGAGGACGGGGGAGAGTGTGCAAAGGCGTACATAAACGCACGCTGGAGAAGGCAGTTGCCGCCCTGACGAAGACAAGTCCGCTTGTCGAAACGTTGGCTCCCGCGACATTCCCTGTTTTAAATCGTACCTTGCGATTTGTTCATCAACAAAATAACAAATGACACAAGGAAAAAAAGTCAGCAAAAGGTATCCCTGTGTCTCTTAGCAGCTTAGCAGAAAATGTGGCCTTGGCCACAGCCGTGCAAACTTATTTTTGAGGGGCTTTAGTTGTTACTGGGCCTGTGGTACTGCAGGCCTGTGGGTTCTACAGATGCCGATCCCTGGTGCTTTCATACCGCCTTCCCTCAATCTGCAAGCGCCAACTTCTGTGCATTCAAGAGAACAGCACATCCGTGAACTTACAGTGCACCAAGAAGAATCATTTATTTTCACGAGGAGAGACTGAAAAGGGGGAGGCAAGTAACAAAAAACAGCAAAATATAAAGAGTCAACAGAGCTTTCTGACTTTTACAGCACGTGCAAGCACAAGCTTAGCCAGAATATTGAGAGGGAAAGCCGTATTCTTTATGGTGTTGTGGCGTCCAAGGCCCGCGGGCTCTCTCGGATGCAGGTGCGTATGCTTTCTCACGACGTACCTCTACTTTACGCATGCCGTCTCGAACAAACCGGATTCCACCCCTAAAATGAATGTCCATATGGGAAGCGAGTGGTGTTTGCTTTGCCTTCGCATTCGGGCATCATTTTTTTCCGTTTCTAGACCCCAAAGGTTTTCTCATGGGCGGCTCCTTTCGCTGTTGGAGTTCACAAAATCGGTGAGTCCTCCCAGAAGTGGGTACAGCGTTTTAAATTGAAAATAAGCACGCCGCTCACTATGTGTGTCGCTGCCCGACCATGTTGTGCCATAGAGAAACGCTGCGGTAGCAGACAACAGATTCGGTGCAACGCCGTACAGGCATGTGTCCGCGAGAGGGTGCCGCAGAGGTATGCAAAAGGCGGATTGCCCAGGCCACGGAAAAATGGAGAACTTGGAGGCAGTGACAGTTGAGTTTCTGCCGGCAAACGTGACGTCTGTGCTGCAGCCGATCGACCAAGGTGTGATAGTTGCCCGAAAAATCTATCGAAAGAGCCTGCTCCATAGAATTTTGTTGTCATATGAAAACGGCAAAGGGTACGAAATTGACCTGCTGGGAGCAGTACATCTCCTGAGAAGCACTTGGCAGCAAGCTCGCGCAGCGGCTATCACCAGCTGCTTTGTGCACGCTGGGTTTTCGTGTGCCGCCAGTTTGCCGGAGGCAGATGACTTCACAGAGTGTGAAGAACTTTGTCAAGAGGTCATCAAGCTTACCAGTAAAGGTGCCGCCGAAAGTGATGTGACTTTTCTTGAGTACGCACAGTGTGAGCAAGATGTGCCGCTGACCGGAGAAATGACGGATGCCGAAATCGTTCAAATGGCCACTAACGGAGGGGACGGCGGAGACGATGGCAATGACGAATCACCTTGAGAGGTGCCGACATCTGCCGAAATAAGAAATTTGCTGTGCTTTCTGCGACATAAGGTTGAGTGCAGTGGCGGGGAAGATCGGCTCATGCGATGCGTCAAGCAGCTGGAGGACACCTTCCTAGTCCGGAGTATGACTGCAAAGCAGACCAGCATTAGGCAGTTTTTCTCTGCTAAATGAAGTGGCAGTGCCGCAAAGCCCAACCATTTAACGTCTCTTGTATGTTATTTTTTTCTCTTTTAAACCTTTACGAGAGGAAAGATTAGACGCTGCTACTGAAGAGCTAGTAAGTAGTAGTGATTTTTCTGGAAAGCGCTCAATTTTTCCAGCGATTTGCACAACTTTGCTTATCTCGAGAATCCGCTTATCTCGAAATTTTCCCTGGTTTTTACAACTTTGAGTCGACAAGGTATTACTGTAATAGGGGCCCTGAACCACAAATTATACAAGTCGCTTTTATTGCACATTTGCTTGTTGTGGGACTCAGTGATGACCATATCACCAGTGAAAGTTACGAAGTTCTGTACAGTAAAAAAAACTTCACTAATTCGGACTTCACAGGACTGGAGAGAATGCCCAGATGAACTGAGGGTCTGAATTATTGCAAGTACGATCAAAACACTTGAAAAATGTTTACGCCGCCATCACTTTTATTTCTTAAGGCAGTCTGTGATCACAGTTTGCTTCAAAAAAGAAATGTGCGAGGAAATTGCAGTTTTGTAGAGCTGTGCGAATAGCAAAATTTTAAATGCAAAATGAATCCGAATATGTATGTTCAAGTGTGAATTGAATAGCGTATTTTTCAAATAACCTTAAAATATTTTTGAATAATACCATATGTAATTATGGAGAAATGTAGTTAAACATGGGCAAAAAGTTTATTGCGTGACGTGTATGCCCACAGTGTCACTCAAAAGTCCTGAAGAACAGTCCAACACTCAACTGTGCAACAGAAAGCCGAGGTAACTTCGCTGCAGTACACAGGTGTTAGCTTCATCGCAATACGTGAGTGCTAGCTTCGCAGCAGTGTGCGGTGAGTTCGCCGCAATACGCGAACGTTAGCTTCACCGCAGTACACTGGTATTAGCGCTGCCACAGCATGCAGGTGTTATGCGGTGAACCGCACTACTTGTGGGAATGGGCCACTTGTCATGAGACATAGCATATTTCTTTCCTCTTAATTACCAACTTCTTTACCAACTTACTATTCAAACGAATAGTTTGAATAGTAAAAGTTGAGTGTGAATTGAATCGAATAGCAAGTGCTATTCGAAAATTATTCGAAATTTCGAATATTCGCACACTTCTACAGTTTTGCAAAGTTCCTGTAGGTGGTTCAGTATGTGCACACTGTCCGAAGAAACCATGCAGATGTTTTTCATAACGGCCAATGCATGCACAGCTTCTGTCATTTTGTGGCGTGGATGTTCATCTAAATCGTTTGGGTCCTCGTCAGTCGATTCCCTTTAGCTGTCCAAGGCCTCAGCGATGAATGATATTGCTGTCTGTCAGTTTGCCGGCAGTGGTAACATCATTGTCTATTGCGAAGTAATCACACAGAGGCACATCAGCCGGTACGATGTTAACATAGCACTAGCACCCATCTTGCTCTTCGCCGCTTTCAACACTGGCCACTACATCCAAGCCACTATGCCTGAAAGCAGGGGGACACCAACCAAATTATAATCATTTAAAAGTAAAATTTACTTCTTTTTTCTTTTTCTTTTTCTTTTTTAATGTTTAGAAGTAAATTTTACTTTTAAATGATTATAATTTGGTTGGTGTCCCCCTGTTTTCACCTTTAATTTCGTCCCAACGAGACAGATCTCTGTCAAATGTTCACCTTTAAACTATGCCTGAAGTAGTTGGCGACTACTTCAGACACGGTGTTCCACACATACGTGAGCATTTGGATTGTGCTGAGCAGGCTTACTTCACACTGCTTGCTTGCCTCCACGCAGAGCAAAGTCTGCTCAAGTACCTGCCGTCGATAGCAGCTTTTCACAAACTGTATAATTCTCTGGTCCATCAGCTGCAGGGAAGCCGTTGTGTTCGGAGGCAGGAATAGACGTTCGATGTTTTCAAACCCAGACACCCTCGTGTGTGCACTGCAGTTGTCCAGCATGAAGAGAACTTTCCGAGCCTTGGCTGCAAAGGGACAGTCAAGCTGATGCAACCAGGCTTGAAATATTTCGGTGGTTGTCCAAGCCTTTCGATTAAAGCTGTAGTCGACAGGCACCTGCTTAATGTTCTTAAAACATCTTGGCTTCGCAGTCTTGCCTGTCGCCAGCAGCGGCAGCTGCTCTGTGCCAGTCATGTTTGCAGCCAGAACTGTCACCTGCTCTTTACTTTGTTTCCCGTCGACGCATGGGTCCCCATTAAATGCGATTTTCTTGTCAGGCAGAGCCATGAGGAACAGCACTGTCTCATTAGCGCTGAAAATGTTGCACAGCTCGTACGTAGAAAGGCGAGCGGAAAGTCCAGACCGCCAGCCCTGGACGACACACTCGTTGATGGCACTTTTTCCACCACACCTTTTGTGGAACGCTAGCCAGCCCTAGTCGCTTCTTAAAGTGGTTGAACTACTCTTCAGACTTATTGAAAGTGTCAATGTTCATGGTCAGTGTGAACTTTTCTGCTTGTGTGTGCACAGATAAGTGGGCCACTCAGCAGCAACTGTGCATCAGTTGCTGTTGAGTGGCCCGCACAACAGCAACTGTCCTTATGCGTGTGTTGTATATGGGCTCTTGCATGTAATGCTAAGACATGTTTTTCTCTTTTTTCTTTTTTCTTGCACTTGGATGGCAACATGCGAATGATGTATTGCGAGTTATTATGTATATATTATGTATTTGTGAGTCTTGTACCCTCCACTCCTGCTTACAGCCCGTATAGGCTAGCAGTATTCATAGATAAATAAGTAAATAAATAAATGCTCCCACTTGCAACACCTTCAATATTTGCACCTTCACAACCAAATCCTTTGCTTCATGCTTCACCCTCTTCACTGCTGGGGCAGGGGACGGGACGCAGGAGACACCACCCTGGCGTCGCTTGTGCGGTGGTGATGCACACGCGCATGAAGTAGACAACGAACAAAAATAAAAACCATGGTGATAAAAACAAATAAAAAAACGTAAACTTTTCAGAGCAAGCAAACAAGGTTGGGGACGACACTGACCATGCACAAAGATAAATAAAATATAAAAGCAACAGCACGCTCAGGAGAACAATCTGACTCAAGTGCAATGCAAGCGTGTTGGGCGCACAAGAAAAAAGCTATGACAAATCCATCATTTGCCTGTTGGTTAGGGCAGTCGCGATGCACTGCCTTTCATTTTGGTTGTAAACCAGCACCATATGATTTTTCTTTTTTTGTCTCGGAGATGCAAAGCTCATTCATAATTCATTTTTAAATCTCGCCGGCCATGATCTGATGTCGAAACTGTTTAGCTGCATCACCAATTTCAGCAGCGAATCCGAATTATATCTGAAATGTGGCCGCTGCGAATCCGCTGCTGCTTCCCCATCGCTACTCAACCTCGTTCGGGGGTTCGAATTAACCATAGTGCGGTCAAATCTGTCCGTATTGCTATGCACATTTTGGACAGGACCAGATGCCACATCCGAATTAACCAAAATTCCAAATTAAGAGGGGTTGAATTAATGCAATTTTACTGTATATGAAAGTGGCTTCCATGTCGACTGCAGTGTCATAGATCAACAGCTTTTTTTTTAGTGGATGTGATGATGCTGTGCTGGTTACACTGTCAGCTCTGAATGGCCGGAAACAGTCGGAAATAAAAATGTGTGTTGCTTTGGTAGGAAGGTCATAGTAGGCAGCTTGGTTCCGGTACCACAAGACATAAGCCGCATTTTAATTGGAAGCTGCATGACATGTCTCCGGTTGAGTGAAATGCAAGAGAGGATGCCGATATCTGTTGTCTGCTTTTATTTTGAATTTGTAAGTTGAATAACTTCAGTGTGCCTGCATCAGTCTCAATAATTATTTTTGCTGTTACTTCAGGGCAATACAAAGAGCCCATTTTGATGCAAGAATCAGCGAGTAAAATTAGGTTATGGGCCTCGTTAACACTTGTGTACTGTGGTGAAGTTAACTGATGTGTCTGCATAGTTCTCTGTCGGACTAGCTGTTTTTTAGGATTCGACCATAGGCGTGCGCAGGATTCTCCATTAGAGGGGGTGAACGTTCACTGCAGCACCTTCCATCTCCATCTGAGGCCATTTCGGTAAAATGCAGTGCAATGAAATGGTACGGTTCAGATTTGGCACCCTCCGTCAGGTGGTAAAGGGGGGCGGCTGCCTCCCTTGCCCTCCCTGTGCGCACGCCTATGGATTAGACTGTCTTTAAGAGACAATGTTGTGGGAGTAAGTGCAACATATTTTTTGGGTTTTATGCCCATGTTTAGCAGCATAGTCCTGTGTAATTTAACAATGAATTATTTGAAAAAAATTCTAATCGTATTTGAAAATATTCAACTCAATACATTACGTATGTTCAGACTTTCTTTTACACCCAAAATTGTGCTATTTGCTTAGCTCTAGTTATTTCTGATTGTCAGAATGGAAGGCATGCAGCCCTTTACGCACATTGTCAAAGTGGTTCTGCGTTAAATTTAGGTGGACATTATTTTTATATGAAAAGACGGGCTCTCTGGGAAATTTGGGCCATGGTAAACGAAGTGCACTAACAGTGTGCCCACATGGCTTTTCCACCATTTCCTTAAATATTTGACAGCTTGAGTTTTTAGGTAAATTTGTTCGCTTCTGCCAAGCTTTGGCTAATGGAACTCTGCTGCATGGGGTTATGTGGCCTGTGTACATATGTGTAATGTTTGACTTTCATGCGTGAGAGCATTGCTGAATGAGAAAGCATGTGACATTTAAGAAATATTGAGAAACTTTATTTTTTTTTAATGGGAATAATGCATAATATGACTCACTGATAGCCCAGTTGTAGCTTTGAAATGTAACAATGTATAAATGTTTATTATGTAAGGGCTTCTAGCTTGCCTTAAATTTTGCTGATGACAGTAGGACATTCAGGTCAACAGCTCAGAGGAGTGACACTAAATTTGTTGTCTTTTACGACACTTAGCACTTTGCTTGTAGGTCACAATGACTTATTCGCTGAATTCAAGAAAGACAAATGTTCCTCGAATGATGGAAGCTTGAAGTGATGAAAAGGTGTCAAAAAAGAAATGTTGCTGGAATTGCCATTTGTCAAAGGAGCTTGTCTTGTATGCCTTGATGAAGACAAGCCCTCTTGTTGAGATGTTTGTTCAATAAGACTTTCTGATGGGCGAGTTGATACATACTTAGAATTAAAGATGACTTGCACGCAAATATGACGAGGACACAGAAAGGAGACATGGACAAGGGCGCAAACTTCCAGCGAACGTTATTTTTCGTCGCTGTTGGCTCAATTGGCATTCTTCATTTGACAATGTCACTTTTTAGTGAATGCAGCATAGTTCACGGCGTGTGCTCAAGTCCTTTTTTTTTCTGGCTGTTACTGTCAAAGTTGTGGCATATTGCAGAAGACTTCAAAATGTTTTTTTATTTTATTTTGCAGAGAGCTTAGAAAAGATACAACCAGGTGACTGTGTTGTGTGCTTCAACAAGAGCGACATCTACCAAGTTAGCTTACAAATTGAGCGGCAAGGCCTGGAATGTGCCGTCATCTATGGTGGACTGCCACCTGGCACGAAGCTGGCTCAAGCCCAGAAATTTAATGACCCTGCACATCCATGCAAGGTGCTTGTGGCTACCGATGCTATTGGTATGGGCCTCAACCTCAGCATTGGCCGTGTCATCTTCTACTCCCTCGTTAAGCCCACGCTAAATGAGCGGGGTGAACGACAGATGGACACCATTTCCACATCTCAGGTACTAATCGACAGAAAGTCGACAGATTTGCAACTGTAGGTGGGCGCCTCTTAGCATTCGTACAACTTCAGTGTTGGGTGAAAAAGTACTGTAAGTAAGGCCCATGAAAGGGCCGTGTAATACTTTTACAAGTAATCCTTGAGTGACTTCAGATGGAGCTCATTGCCTTATGCAGTAGCAGTGAGCCCATATGACTTAATTGCCTTTTCTTTAAATATGGCTAAACCTGTATATAATGAACTTTAATATAACGGAATTGTCGATGTAATGGCATGTTTTATTTTTACAATGTGATGTCCATAGAACACCATGTAATCTTCACCTCCATATAACGAAGAAAGTTCATTTGCGATTTCAGTATCACGCAGTATAATGCTTGCCTTCTCGCCACCAGTGCGGGGGAGGCAGAGAGCATGCGTGTAAACGGTCCGGGACCTTGTGCACTTTGCAAGAACCGTGGTTCCATATTTTGCGTCACCCGCGTCAAGTGTCAGCGGCTGCTTTACTGTCTTCTTAGCGCTGAGTGTATGTAAAGCAACAGGCATGTGTAGCTGTAGAAGCATAGAAGGCAATGGGCTCACATTTTCCATGCATGAGGTTGCATTGTAAGACGTAGCCAACGAGTCTTGCAACTTTGCAAGTGATCACAATCAGTGACGAAAAAAAGATGTCGTTGCTTATTTCTGGACATTCATGGCTCATTTTTCATAACTCAACAAGAAGAAGCTATCTTTAGGCTTTCTGAAGAAGAGCTGTTCTTCCTGGTGAAAGCAGTTAGAATTAATAGTTGCTTTTACTACCAATTGTTTTGTTAGCTGTTCATAGTCACCTGCCGCACAGCCGTGAAATCCATAAAGTTATGAAAGTGTTCTGCTCACAATACCTTTTGAAATAATGCATAGTAGCAGCTGCACTTCGCAGCGCTGTACTGTGTCTTGCTAAATTTGTTGGTACATGTGGGCGTGATGCCACAAAACAGAAGACCCTGAACTGAGGAGCCGCAATTTTGTTTATTGCCTTGCCTTCATATAGCTCTTGACTGAAACTTTCTTTATATTGCTCTCACGCCTTTTGTCTTTTTGGCGTGCTATGTTTTTTCGTATGTGTTCATCACAATAAGTTGATAGCTAGCGAATCGGTGAACATAACATCCCCATCACCCTCCCGATCTATAAAACACTATAATTCTTTTATAGCAAGCCTCCGTGGCACAATGGGTGCAGTAGCTTTGCTTATCACTTATTATCAAAGTGCATTGCACATGCATTTCTTTAGTCTTTAAGCGAGACGTACAGCGACTGTGACGAGGGCTTCAATTGCATGTTACGATGTCATTGGCGCCGCTTCTCTGGTTCAACATAAGACCTTTTGCAAACGTTACCGAAGTTGGATTTTTTCATACTTCTCTGTTATTCCAACATCCTTATGGTATTTCCATGTAAAAGAATAATCCCTCAATGGCTATACTTTGCATAAAAGCCCAAATTTCAATTTAATGAGATTTTATGGACTAAATTGCCAATTTTATCAACTTCATTATACTGAGGTTTAACTTTATTTGGCAGCTTGGACCTTTTAGATAAATTTGTTCACTTCTGTCTGCTACAAAAATTTTTCAAATCTGTTATGTTAGGGGAGTTACATCAAGTTACATTAGCATGCATCATGACAAAATTTTTCTCTCTTGATTTCGTCTTTTCCTTTTTTTGTAGTTGCTCAGTGCTGGTTTCTTCTCCATTGCTGCTATCCAATCCGACTTCTCTGCTGCTCTGACCATGCTCTTAACGTTCTTTTTTTGTCCCATCCGTTTCATTACTGGCTGTATACTTACTGGTAAGCCTCCTAGTTTTTCTCCATAGTGAGTCAACGTTCTTCCTATACAAATATCTGAATACTTTCGCTGCCATCTACTTTCTTTCATATTCCTTAATCTCTGTTCGTACCTAATCTTACTCTGAGCTTCCTTTCCCTCAAAATCAGACCATCCCATATCCCCCTTAACAGCCGCATTTGTGGTCTTCTTTCTTTTTGCCTTCTTGCTTCTTACCTTCTTACTTATAGTGCCATGCAAACACAGCGGCATGCAAGCAAAACAACAAACAAAGTGCAGCTTCCATGGCCATCTCGAGGAGGGCGTCTGGCGCCGCATGAAGGAAATGTGCACAGACATCACCGTGATCCCCGGTGGCCTGACGTCCCTACTGCAGCCCCTTGACGTTACCATCAATAAGTATTTTAAGGACACTTGCGGCGGCTGTACACGGAGCGGATAGCCGACGGCAACTACGACCCGACTCCTGCAGGTAAAATAAGGAGGCTGTCCATTGAGATGCTCTGCAGCTGGATTCTGGAGGCGTGGTGGCAGATTCCGAGCAGTATGACCGTCTGCAGCTTCAAGAAGACTGCCATTTCCAACAGCCTGGACAGCACAGAAGACATTGTGCTGTGGTTCGACGACGACATACAGCAGCAGCAAGCGACATAAGTGAGCAGGAGAGTGACGGCGATAGTTGCGAGTAGGAATGCCAGAAAGTGGCCAGTTGGTGGCATCAACAAAACAATTTTTTTTTTACATGCATACAGGCTCTTACTACATTTAAAAAGGTGAGATGTTGAAAGCCAGTTTCTGAAAGCCGTCATGTGAAATTTCAGCTCTTATAAGTACCGCAATTTCTTTCTCTCGCGTAATGAACCTTTTCCCCAACTGGGTGTGAACATTTCTGAAAAAAAAGGTAGGTTCATTGCGCGAGTAAATACGGTATTTGCTTTAGTTTATGCCAATTTTTGACCTGCTTTTCAAGTTCACCATGAGAAAAATGATAAAATGGCACCTTGATGTCTAAGATAGATATCTGATCTAAAACATCTGATTCACTTCTCGGTAATTAAATTTAATATTCTCAGTTAATTTGTAATCAAGCGCCAATTGGCCCCATGCATTTTTATATGCCAAAGCTTTCCACACTTTGATACTGAAATCAGCTTTTATAATTTAACTGAAACTTCACTGGTCAGCAAGCATACAGATGAACCCAGTGCTAATGCTTTACCAGTGTAGTCGGGACTTTTTTGGTGCTTGTGGGATGGTGTGTAAGTCAGACATTTTTGTCCCATTAAAAACACTTTGTAAAACTAGAATATACGTCATGCCATAATATAGCCCAACCCCCTGATTTAGATGTATACACACACACATGCATGCATGCAAAGATACAGAAGTACCAAAAGGCACCTTTGCTACGAAACATATTTAATCTCTTCACCACAGTGGTCTAGTGGCTATGGTACTCAGCTGTTGATCCGAGGGTCGAGGGATCAAATCCCTGCCGCCCGCTGCATTTCAATGGAGGCAAATTGGTGAGGCCCGTGTATTGTGCACATGGGCCTCACCATCTGTGTGTCAGTGCACATTAAAGAACCCCAGGTGGTTGAAATTTCTGGAGACCTCCACTACGGCGTTTCTCATAATCAAATCGTGGTTTTGGGACATAATACCCCAGAAATCAATCAATCAGTCCGTCAGTGTGATCTGAAATGCTGCACAGTGACAGAAGATGTGGTCTGTCTTGGCTGTTCCTGGTTGTCTCGGCCTTTTTTCTGTAATGCACTTTTGTGATACGCAACAATTGTTCAATCAGTACTGTCAAATTTGCTTGAATGAATTATATTAAAAATATGCGTGGTTTCTACTTTGCTAATATGGGAAATAAAATTTTATTAAGTGAAGTTTCAGTTTATAGTTTTTTTTATATCAGACACCAGTCAATTATAAGGGCAGTATCGCAAAGTAATTGTGAACATTTAGTCTATTTCATAATTGGTCATTGTGTTTAACAGTTAAACGGGACTATTACACCCAGATTGATACCTCCTTGTTGATTAAATGACTGCACTCAATAATGGCTCTCTTTTTGAGGTCACACATGTTTTTCTGGTTTTTCCCCTTGCAGGCTCTTCAGATTGCAGGACGAGCAGGCCGTTTTGGGAGTCGGTACGAGGTTGGTCGAGCGACAACTATGAAGCCCCAGGATCTACCTGCGCTGAAGCAAATCCTTGCTGCCCCTGTGGAACAGATTGAAGCAGCAGGCCTGCACCCAACTGCTGAACAAATTGAGCTCTTTGCTTACCATTTGCCCCATGCTACTCTGGCCAACCTTGTGGTGCGTTTCTGTTAATTTGAATTAATATTGTTTATACTATTAATGTCTGCTACTATGGAATACAACTGTGTGTAGTTTTGTTTTGTTGACACTGTCAATAATTTGAACATTCGTTTCGGTCCTATGAAATCCAGATTAACAATGTATTACTACCTAAAAAGTGCAGCAAAGAAGGAATTATGCTCTTTCTGTGAGGAAGCAAAGCAAATGCTGCCAGCTAAGAGTTGCCTACCCATTTTCTCAAAAGCTCCGGTCCATTATTTCTTTTTTAATTCCACTTAGTGTACAGTTGAAGTTTATGCTTCGCAGAATATATTGCAACTAAATGTAACAACTTGAATGAAAATGACAGTGGATAATGGCACACAAAATAAGCACATATTATGAGTAAGGAAAGAGGTAATCTGTCATAACGGGGGAGTGCAATGTAACAAAGTCAAATTCTTATCCAGTGTAAAAATTATTAGATGTAAGGCAGTCCGATGGTTTAGATATAGATGCATAGACAAACAGTCTAAAGTGTTTTAGGGCTCTTTTCTTCAAAGTGGTGAGGAGAAGTCGTGAAGAAGATGCAGTAAATGTGCATTTGTTGCATGTGTCGGTATGTCAGTGTTCCTTGGTTTGTGGTATAGCTTGTCCTTAATAGTCATTTTGGTTTGTCTTCTCTAGGATATTTTTGTAAGCCTTTGCAAAGTTGATTCATCATCCTACTTCATGTGCAATTTGGAGGGCTTCAAGTTTCTGGCCGATATGATCCAGCATGTACCCTTGCCATTGCGGGCACGATATGTATTCTGCTGCTCACCCATCAACCAGAAAATGCCATTTGTGTGCAGCATGTTCCTCAAGGTAAATACATTTATAGTTTTTTATCCTTTTGTTCTTCACTGACTTAGCAGTGAGTGCATACTGGTTTTGCTGGTCAAGAAGTGTTATTTAGAACGGGCAATTTCCTGAACCCATAAGGATGCATGTCATCGTGATGTACAGTATAACTGGTTTTGTGTTGTTGAAAAGATTTCTACTGTTGCAGTTGAACAGCCGTATAGGATGCCTGAAAGCACACATTTTTGCCATAAGTATGTAAAAAGCTCTATGAAGTTTCTAAACTTCAGTGTGAACGCACGTAAACTTTCGGTTATGTTAAATGTGTCAGCCACATGCAATAACTGTATTGACATTCTAGAGGACTCTGTGGCTGATCTCCTGTCTGGCAGCCGTAAGTTTCTAAGTGCCCTGTGGCTACCAGCTATATAATGGAGCCAACAAGGGCAGAATGCTTAGTTTAACCCTTTGAGGGTTAATTAAGCTAAGCATGTACAGCACTGTGATACAGCTCCAAAATGGTCAATGACGTGCTTGCGCGTTGCGTGTTTGAAAAATGCACCATATAGTACTCAGCTCTTTTTTGTCTAGTAAATGCTATTGCCCTGTGGGTATGTGGAAAATTTTTCTCTTTTGCCGTTGACTTTCAGTTTCCATTCAAAGGTCTGTTTAGTCCACGCATTGGCTTTGACTCCCACATCAGCGTGTGCGACAGATGCATGGTGCCAAGTTTGATTTTGTCTCATAGGTGGTTTGTGTTTGTTGCACTTGAAAAAAACGTCTATCTTGTTTCTAAGCTTCGTAAAAGGTGTCTTCTCAATATTAGCTCGCTTATTGCTCGTGGGGATGCAGTTTTATCTGCTCAAAGGTGGGCACTGGCATATATAGAAATGAAGGTGCTGTATATGAATGATGACAGTGTGCCTGTGCAGTTTCTTTCTTTGTATGCATGCTTTTCCAAGCATGTGGAACATGTTTATTCAATTGAATACTTATTATAAGTGATGTAAGTTCCTTTCCTCTGTTTGCATGTATTTTTCAAGAAAAACATGCATTAATACCTACTGAAAATATTTTGCATTTTCTTGTCACTTTATGGCCACACTAAAAACATTGATGTGATGTAAATTTTTTTGAGTATGACCACTAGGGAGGCTTCGTTACATGCAGTTTCTCTAAAAAAATCGACCCTGGGGGGTCGGGGGGTTGGATGTGGCAAAAATATTCGACCCTCAATGGCTTAAGCTGATTGGCATCAGGGATTTGTAATACCACTTTCTATTGCCCCCATATCTCTCTTTGTTTGAAACCATGTTGCATGTCCCTGGCAAAAGTGGATTTGTTAAATTGACTGTTTTCATTGTGCAGCTGTTGAAGTGTAGCACTGCATTTAAAGAAAGAAACAAAGAACATTGTAAAACTGACACCTCCCTGCTGATTTGTTGCAGTTTGCACGCCAGTACAGCCGCAATGAACAACTAACGTGTCAGTGGTTAGGACGTAACATTGGTTGGCCCTTGGCTGTCCCGAAATCCATCATGGACTTGGTTCATTTGGAAGCTGTTTTTGACGTGTTGGACCTTTATCTGTGGCTTAGGTGAGTGTGTACAGCCTAGGCATGTGATGTGCGATTGTGTTCTGCAGCACCAACCTTGGCCAAGTGCTATTGTTCTAGCGCAGATGTACACCCTACAGCACTACTAGTTTATGGTAGAGGTGTGCAAATATTAGAAATTTCGAATATTCGATTAAGTTCTATTTGAACGGCACATTTACTATCCAAAGTGTTTACTATTTTGCAAAAAACATGTGCGCAAGTTCTATGCACAGTTGGCCATGTGATTTATTGATCCTTTTTTAAGTTGCCGTGGTGCCGTGGCACATCATCTGCTGCACTGAACTGCGAGTGCCAATATGTGATTGTCTTTGGTGCAAATTTTGATGCTGCTGTAGAGTCGTCATTGAAATTTTCCTTGCTTATTGATTTGTTAGAAAGGTGTGAAGGATGCATGATTGTTGTTGTCAGTCCCTTCAGTCAGTCCCTTCCTGGTCTCCACTGTGTCTGGGTGCATCTTCCGCCACCCCAGAACCCACATCAACCGATGGCCGCAATGGCATGTCACAGCGGCAAAATACGTCTGTGAAGGTAGGCCCAGTTGGAAGGGGACCATGTGGTAGTCGAGCCATGAACCTGCATGACCAATGAAGCATTTGCATTTATTTATCTCAGCCATTGCAAGTACCACATCTATTTTTTTTTCGGTAGAATACCTCGCTCTACCAGAAGCAGCCATGTTAGCACGAAGGGACTCCACATGGATTTCCTTGGTTGTCCTTCCATACAGATGCACAGCGATACCGGAAGCACTCTAGTAGATGACAGTGGAGCTAACGCATTCACAAGATGATTTCACAGTGTGATCTGTTCATGAAGAAATGTCGCGAAAAATTGTCTCCCATTATCGCGTTTATCAGGATCATGTGTACTGCTCATGGCGCACCACAGTGTTACATCTTGAATTCGCCAACCGAGAGGACAAGGGGAACTGTTATCATCTTTGCCTGTGCCTCCGCTTTGTTGTCAGATGAAACGCTGCACACAACAGCCATGTCACTTAAGGAAGGAGCTTTGCACTGATGCTTGCTTCCTTGCATGTGTAATCATGCGAATGACAATCAAAATTTGGAGTTCGTATCTCAGAGCACAGACATTCTGGAAGAAATCTTCCAAGTGAAACTGTGTAGACATGCAACTGCCTCTGTTTTTTCACTACAAACATACCAACTCACTGCAGTCAATAAAAAGTTATTAAATTTTATTTAATTGGGTAGCTGACAGCAGTAATCATCATCTCACGTGCGTCCTAGTGCCTAATTTTAAGAAAACCATAAAGCTTAATTTTGAACACCTGTCGATCCATCATAAGAAATTTCCGAATCTATCGAAGTATCTTACTATAAAAATGGAAAGTACCTTACCAGACACATTATTTGCAGTGGTACTTTGTATCTGTATCTTCAGTATTAATTGTCCAAGTATCTTTTATCATATTGCAATAAAACTTCAAATTATGTTTGCCCAGCCCTGGTTGCAGGACACAGTACATCAGTGGCAACAAGACAAAGCATATTGGCGCTAGTGTGTTTAGTGAGCGGTTGTTTTTGGTGTCTGGATGAATTGTGACAGGGATTACATTGCCTTTTTACCAAAGCTACATTACCACTTTAGCATGAGAACGTAGTGTCCAATTGAAAGTTTCAGCCTGCAGTAATTGATGTGACCTGTACTGCTGCCTACTAACGTAGAAGTGTGATACAGTAATAAAGCTGAAATTTTTATTTGTAGTGGGTAGAACTGTGCGAATAGCAAGATTTTGAGTGTGAAGCGAATTTGAATGTCAATTTTCAAGTGCAAATTGAGTCAAATATTTTTTAAATAATGTATGAATATTTTTTAAATAATACCATGATAAATCACGGAGAAATGTACTGCTAAACATTGGCAAAAAAACAAAAACAAATGCACGAATAGTATACTCCATTGTACGATGCTGTCCCTGGATAAAGAACATACAAGTCCTCAAGGGAAGTCGAACAGAGAACTGTGCATTTGTATGATTGAATTTTTTCCATAGTACACGAGTGTGAACTTCGCCGCAGTGCACAAGTGTTAGCTTCGCCACACTACATGCGTGTCAAGTTCGCTGCAGTGCATGGGTGTTAGCATTGCCGCAGCACACGAATGTTAACTTCGCCCCTGTACCCTAGTATTAGGTTCATTACCATACACATTATCCTCGCTGCACTGTACGAATGTTAACTTTACCACGGTACACAAGTGCTCTGCGGGGAAGCATATTACATGTACAGTGAAACCTCGATTATACGACGTTCTCGGGACCACGAAAAAGCGTCGTAAAATGCGGGCGTCGTGAAATCCAAACAGAAAAATTTATGCCCTTGAGTGTGCCGCAATCCACTGGTGTGATTTGCAACAGCCGTCGCGAAACATGGCACACACTTAAGGGGGGACGCGGCCTTTGAAAGTAGAAAAATCGCGAAAAACACGCTTTTCGGAAAACCGCATATTTGCACTGTAAGTGTCATAAACTACGCCTCCTGTAATTTTCAATGCCTAATTCGTCCTAAAACTACTTCATATCAAATATATTACGAGCAGTGGTAGCTGCTGTGCCACTCAAACACGCTCCGAAACACCACAACTTCAAGCGAGCGCTGTTCACGCGCCATTCAACCGACCGGTGCCATTTTGGTTTTGTTTTGTTCGTGAAGAGGGGGCCGTGCGCTTTTTTCCACCGCTGTCGGCTGGAGCGGTGCTGGCGTGGTGGAAGCATGGTTTCCACATGATTGGGGGGCTCGCGGGGGCATTCGAGTATCCTGCGCTTGGATGTGAAGCTGCGATTGACGTGCGGCCGCTACTGGCTGCTGCGCGTGATGACGCAGTGGCCTTCTCCGGCGGCTGCTCCGTGCGTCGTCTGCTATGGTTAGGGTTAGCTCCTGCTTACTGGTTGTCGCCGCGATGTCTGCCCTTGTGTGTGCCGCTTCGCTTTTCGTTATCACAGGAGGGAGATCACAGGAGAGTGGGAGCTAGATGGTTGGTCGGAAAGGGTAAAAAGAATGGGGGAAGACAACAACCACGCCACTCTGTGCCGCTACTCACGGCGCAGGCTGCCGATGGGAGAGCCAGGGCATGACGAAACGAACCGGTTTCCCGAGTGCTCGGCATGCGGAGGGGTGACAAAGAGCCGGTGTGACGAAAGACGCCCGCGGGCACTTCCCTTTTCTTCACCGTTTGGTCACCCTGCTTCGCGTGGATAGTCGCGCAACGCGGGTTCGGCATAAGATCGCATCGTATAATTGAGGTTTTTAATGCATTGTGTCTATGGGGCTTTCACCGGGACCAGTCGTAAAATGCGAGTCATCGTAAAACCGGGGGATGTAAAACCGGGGTTCCACTGTAGAAAAGGGCTACTTGTCACGAGAAATAGCATATTTTGCTCTTTAATTACAACTTCGAATAGTAAAAGTTGAGTGCGACTCAAATCGAATGACAAATGCTATTAGGAAATTATTCAAAATTTCAAATATTCCCACACCCTTAGTGGTGAAGCCTATGTCCCTTAATATTTTGTGTTCAGATGTACACAGAAGACATACATAATGGCTGTCAGCTATCTGTATGTACCTCGGACCAGTTTTAAACAGGAAGACAAAAAACAAGCAAATTCACATACAGAAAGATAAAAATCCAGCAAGTGCAGTTAAGCTTTGGTGATCAACAGCAAATTTGGTGATCAACAGCAATAGCAAGGTGAATTTTTGAGTGACACCAGGAATGGTGGTGTCAGCCAATGCTAATGAGTTGAACTCCTCTTCCACTTTATAGTCAGGCTTGCTGGCTACTGCTCTTTCGCTTTTGCAGTAAGCGCAGGCCCATGGGGGGGGGGGACCTTCACTTCCGACATTTTTAACCCGCTACAGAAGCGTACTTTCTGCTTCGGGATATAATAAATTGTAATTTCGCTTTTCCTTCACTGGAAAGCTTTTGTGGAAGCTATCCAGCATAGTTTCTTTGCTGTTCAACACAGACAAAAAAATCGATGGTGTTACACTGAACTCTTTAGCGATGTCACACTCCTGCTGGCCACTATTTTCCACTGCTTTAGTCAGCAGAGCTTACTGTTCTGAAGTAAGACAATTTGTCTAGAGACAGGAGGGACCATTTCTAACTGTCGACTACAAAAGCATATGTGGGGTGTGCTAACAAAGCACTCCAAAATGTACAATCACTTGGCCTGCAGCTAAATGTGCTTGCTGCTGCACCAAATTGGTGTTTTGCCTGCAGTAGCACCTGCTCTGAAGGGCAAAATGGCTGTTGCGCCACCGTTACCACAGTAGGAGACTCAGTATGTGTAAACAACAGTATTTTGAAAACGAAAACATTGAATTTGAGCACCCTGTGTCATGTGAGATCAGTGTATGTGTTCATTGTGTGTGTGCTTATACTTTGCATTGTTTGGTTGCAGCTACCGCTTCCAAGACCTGTTTCCAGATGCTGAGGCTGTGCGTGCCATGCAGCAAGAATTAGACTCGATTATACAAAAGGGTGTGCTCAATATCACACAGCTGCTGCGTGCTGGCATGGAAAGTACCACTGAGGGATCTGGTAACGTGAATCTTATCACTGTTAATTTGCATGCTTTGAATGCAGTGCCATAAACTGTGCTTTCTATCGTAGCTGCATAAATATACAATTTCTCTCTGTTTCTTGAAATATCTGGCTTCTGGCTACATCTCTGCTTGTATTTTGGTCTTACTGAGGTCCTGTGCACGTTACAAAAACTGTAGTAAGACTGTAAATTTGAAACCACTGGAACTGTGAAAAATCTTTATATGAAGCATACTTTCTAAAATTAATGCTAGAACGTAAGAAAGAACAGGATCTAGGGAATGTTATACAGTCGATCCCGGACATATCGAACCCGAATGGGATCCTGAAATAGTTCAATATGTACATCGATAATTCGAAACACCAAATATGCGTATTTGAAGCTCGTCTTAAAGCAGCACACATTTCAGATTTGTTTCCCAAGATTGTAGCAAGCAGTAGCTTAGTGATTGGCCGACAATATGCAACAGACCAGTGTGGAAACAAGTTGCATTCTATTTCGTACGAAAAAAATATGTAAAGTTCTTGAGCCATCCTGGGACCTTACAGATGAGCAAATCCAGTGCCTTGCATTGCGCCAAAACAGCAGCGAATGACTGCAAACGCTGATGCAAGCTTTCAGAGCACGGTACAAAGCCATTTAGCAGTGGCGTAGACATTCATTGCTGGTCGGGTCCAATCCCTCGGCACTGGCAACGCTAGCTACAATCTCAGGGTCGGTGCAATTAGAAACGGCTTGCACATCGTCATCGATGCAAATGAAATCGCTTGCTGTGAGCCCATCCAAGAGGATGCCCAGGAATGCTGATAACTCACGAAATTCATCGAGGCATCCACTGCCATTGTCAGCAGTGATGACCCACGTGCTGTCACCACTTCACACCACAAAGCATGCTTAGGGAAAAATTTCACAACAAAGCTTCACTTGACCAAGCCTGAAGCATCATATACATCATTCGTCTCATCCCAAGAAAGTCCATATTTAGTTCAACCGATTCAACTTCCAAACCGGTAGGTTACAAGCAAAAGAGATGCATGCAACAAGTCTACAAAGCACCAGATTGCCAAAACAAACATTAACTTGGTGATGACGATGGGTTTATGGCTTTGCAGCAAAGCGCAGCTAACAAAAATGTGGCCTTCAAGATTGGCGCCATAAAAATGAAGTAGATGACGTCATGCGGTCCCAAATCTCAAAGGCTATGCTTTTGCGAACTACTAGTGGTAGTGTGAGAACGGCCATGCACATCGCGTTGATGCAAGTCGATGTTGGTGGTGCAGTCTGCTGGAGCTGCTGTCACTTTGTATCCAGCACACTTGGTTCCTTTGCCTGTCAGGCTTTTTGAAAAATGTGGCTGCTGTGCGTTATGTTCTAAAATTGGTGTAGCAGACAATTTAGTGCACTGACAAGCGCTGTGCAGCACCCCAAAGCAATGCAATGACACCATGTTTTGACATTATCATGCACAAAAATGGATCGAAACACGTTAGAATGCGGTCGAAACATCATAAATTTATGTACGGAGGAGTGCATTTGAGTGGTTCGGCGCGTGTCAAAGTTCGATATATCAAAAATGCAGCGGTCCATGGGTGTCCACGTCATAGGGTGTCCACGCCAAGGGTGTCCACGTCCATGGGGACTCCACGTCATAGCTGCATGATTGATGCGAATTCACCCAACTTGACTGTGATCCAACATTCGCGATGAATAACTGTAGTTTCATTTATGCAGCATACAGGTAAATCGTCAAAGTTTAATGTAAGCGGTATCAAAGTTGGTTGCACAGGCAACCTTATCTTGAGCGTTTACTGCCCGTAGAGATAATATCGCATGCCGGACCAATGCATTGGCTGGATGCAGGCCATTGGTACATAAGCTTTCATACGTGCTTTTGCTCCATGAAGTAAACTGCCATGCAGCTTTCAGTGGCGCACACCGAATCCTCGTAGCAAAGTTTTTCACTTGATTGTGATGGGCAATGGGCAATGGAACTTACAAGCTGCGTCTGCCCACCATCGAAAACGGCGATTTCGTACAGCCTAGTGGCAAAACAGAGCCATGCCTTGGTGTAAGCTTGGAGAAAATTATGTGCTGCTTTGTCGGTTTCAGCAACCTCATCATTGCTTCTCATATTTGCATGACCGCTGTCTTTAGACACAAGTTAACCGCTAGGTAGTTGGAGAATGTGTGACAAAAACTGAATGAATATATCAACGTGACCCATTGCGTGAGCACGCATGCCGCCATTGCCGCATGACTATCAATAGTGATGCCAATGCGTATGACCGGTTTTAAAAGTGAACGCACACTTATATGGCAACCATGGCATCTACCAGGCCGCAAAGTGTAGCCTTCGACATCGGAGAGCATAGCCTTCGAGATTTGATGACGCCGGTTATCAAGTCGCACCACCTCTCGCTCTGCTGGAAAAGCGCCAGCGTGGCAGCAGGTAGTTTGAATTATTCGCAGAGGATCCAGGTTGCATTCGAATTAATGAGCTCTCTAACACACAGTTCTGTGGAGCTTGATCGGACCACGCCATGTAGTTCGAATTGCCGAAAATTTTGAAATAATTATGTTCAAATAATGAGCTTTCACTGTAATTGAGCAGGAAAAAGAAAAGATATACAAAGCACTCATGACTGAGAAAACAAATTGCATGCTAAGTCTATATCTGTGTAACATAGCCTCTCTAGAGCCATGCTTTTATAACTTTTATGTCTATGTAGAGTTTTCGTTTGTAGTTGCACAAGAATTCTGTTGCTAAGTGAAATTGTGCTTTCAGATGATGAGGGCCCCCCCACGGCCCAAGCACCCAAACTACAGGGCAAACTTGCCGACCGTCTGCTTGCTCAAGGTTTGCTCACCAAAGAGCAACTTCTAGAACTCCAGCGTGAGTGGCAGCGTGGCAACCCGAGGGATCGCCGGAACAAGAAACCGAAATAGCAACACAGACACAACTAGGGTATATAATGCCTCGAGTTTACAGCACGTAGTCAGCTTGAAACAATGGGGTTTATTGTATAAATGTGAGAGCTTTCATTGCAGGAAGACAAAGAAGAACAAGATGCCTAACAAGAGCATTGCTGTATGTACAGGCAGGGCTGTACTTAGCAGGAACAGGTGAGGATGTGGCTCGAGGTGCGTGTTATGATGAATGCTGCTGGCATATAAATGGGTGGCAGCTCATGTACTGTATGGGCAATAAGACAGCCAGAGTGTACAGCACCAGGTGGTGGCTTGACTAGTGACAGTAACTCCTTTTGCTTATGCACACCAGGATATTTTATTTTCTGTACAGACCTTTTAAGAACTTCCTGTTCAATATGCAAGTGTAATGTTGCTTCACCAGAAACGGATATGTATTATTCCTCTACTCTTGGCACACAAATTTTTCTGCTCACCAAGCCACCCATTGGCTAGCACAACACTGGCAGACATCGTGCTCCACCCTGCTCTTTGTGCTTACCAGTGCAGTTACTGTTCTGTCACTTGGATCTTGGAATGTCAGTAAAGACAGTCAAGTGCTCACCTTTTCCTATAAAGTTGAGTCTTTCCTGTACATTCCATATATAACTTGCTTTGTAAGGCAGATCCACCGCTTAGAAAAATTACTGTGTTACGAGATTTCAATATAGTTTTAGCACTCATCTGTAATAACAGTTGTTGTCCCTCATTGCATACAAAATTCTGCATGGAATTGTCTAGGTGCGTGAGTCTGCATGGACTATCAGCACACTCATGTACCTTTTGTGCTTTTGTGCATTTGTGCCTTTTGGAGTGTCTCTTCACCTTTTGCTGATTGGATCAGATGGTGCGGCGTTGCATTGTAAAATGCTTATTTTGTGATCATGCAGAGTGGATATCACCATTGTGGTACCTTTGTGTAAAAAGCCATCTCATGTAAAATAGAAGAGGGCAGATTATTCTGGACCATCTACAAGATTACAGAAGGCGTCAACTCAGAATTTTCCGCTTTAATATTGCAATGATGCGCAGCTGCCGTTTATGGATGCTGCACCTTTTGCCAACTATATTGCTTATGGGGGGTAGGGGGGGTGTTAAGTTTAGGATTTTAAAATTGTTATAGCAAAACTTGTCAAACATGCAATATTGTGATGGGATGATGTGAAAAGTGGAAGCTCCTTAACAAAATAAAGAACTAGTGAGAATTTCTGGTCGTGCATTTCTGGCTGCTTACATGCATCCATTGCCTGCAAGACATCAGCATTGACTGCCAGGTTCAACGGACCCAACGCTTGTGCTTGAGTGGTTGCACTGAAGTTGGCGATCTTATGAGGCGATGAGGCCACCTGTATTAAGAAATATGAAAGAAAGTAGATGGGCAGCGAAAGTATTCAGATATTTGTATAGGAAGAACGTTGACTCACAATGGAGGAAGAGAACTAGGAGGCTTACCAGTAAGTACCATACAGCCAGTATGAAACGGTAGAAAAATTTTATATTTCAGAGGGAAGCGCTTTATTGTTTGAAGCAAGGTCAGGTTGCCTGAGAACACGAAGTTACAGAGTGAAATTCAATAAAGAAGAGGATACACATATGTGCTGTGATAAAGCTTTAGAAACGACAGATCATATTTTGATTGAATGTACAGATGTCCACCCAGGTGTAGCTGTGGACACTACTCTGCAGGAGGCCATGGGTTTCAGGGATAGCACGGGAAAGCTGAACATGTCAGCGATAGATACAAGTAAAAGGCGCTTCGAGTACAAGGTCTGTTAGAAAAGTATCCGACCTTTGGCCGAAGAAAAAAAACTAGCATATCTGGAGCGTTGGAAACTTAAGGGGGGACGTGGCAATGAAAACTATCGTTGCTACTTATGGGTATAAACTGATGAAATTTGGCACACTGATGTAGTTTGTTATGGTAATATCTTAAAAATCGGTTTTAAGATAACTATCGTAGTTTCTGAGTTACATCACTTTATAGACCCTTACAGTCAGCCCTTAATTTATTGGTTAATTAGACAAAATTTCAGTACCATTTTTGCTTAAGCATATACACTAAGGCACACTGTGTGCCGTAAAGCTGTTCATTGATTTTTTTTATGTCCAAATGAGTACAGAAAAAATTTTTGAAATGTCCTCGACATATTTTCTTACTAACAACTTTTGCAAAAATACAGTTATAAAGGTTTGTGTGATGTGCAAGTAGAAATGAATAGCTTTATGGCGCTCACTAATGTTTCAGGATCTAAGTGAAAAAAACAGAATGAATTTAGCTTCATTAGTTATGAAATGGCACTGGGATGACTGACAGCAACTGCTCAAAAAATGGAAGCTGAGAAAACGGAGCTCAAAGTTTTATTTCATGAAAACAGTCAAATGTTAATTTTGAGCAGCTAAGTTCTTGCTCGCTTTTGCTGATTGTATTCTTTGTTGGAGAAACACAGTGGTGTGGCTATCCTCAGGTTCGATTGCTCCTTTTTACGATGATACCAAGTTGGCGGCACCTTTGGAAGCCCGATTTTCTTGCGATTTTGGATGACAACACATAGAAAAAGTGTCAATTTCTGTATTACTACTGTGTATTTTTACCACAAGGTAAAAAAAGGTGCAAGGATCATGAAAAAAAATAAATTGAAAAATGGAGAATTTTGATCAAATTGAGCATTCCCATTGCCACGTCCCCCCTTAATCACCCTCAAAGTAGTCTCCTTATGAAGCCACACACTTCTCCCAGCGGTGCTGCCATTGTTTGAAGCATTCCCAGAAGGCCTCTTTCGGAATGGAGTTTAGCTCAGCTGTCGTTGCAGCCATAATGTCCTCGCTTGTCTGAAATCGCACTCCTTTCAATGGCCTCTTGATTTTGGGAAACAGCCAGAAGTCACAGGGGGCCATATCAGGAGAGTAAGCAGGCTGTTGAACTACAGGAGTCTGGTTTTTCTCCAAAAAAGTCTGAATCAAGTGCGAGGAGTGTGCAGGAGCATTGTCGTGACGAATGCGCCAATTTCCTGTTGACCGCAAGAAAAAAATCGACGAGAACACTGCGCACTACCGCACTCAAACGCTGCGTCCCAGCGACTGACGCTGTCAGCAGGCAGGAAAAAAATTCGCGCATGCGCACGAAGGTTCACGGTCAGCTGATGCAAGCGCGCTTGATTCATGTCCATCAGGTGTTCGCAAAAGAAAAAAAAAGTAAGGTCGGATACTTTTCTAACAGACCTCATATTGGTGGCGGAAAGGTGTGGAGCAAACAGAAACGCAAGGTAGTTCGAATATGATTGTTACTTCACAGCGGAACGATAATAGATAAAATAGGTAGGCGAGGGGAAAAATTTTCTGTGAAAATATGTGATTTGGGGAAGCAAACATTTGTAGGGGATAAATAAAGGTAGAGCTTGGGCTACCTCCCTGTTATAAAGGGGACGCTCCTAGCATCCATCCATCGGTCGTTCCACTCTTAAAGGCGAAGCTTAAGCACGTTTCGATTGTTTTCTTATTACTTGTTCGAATGTTTTCGTTGTACATGCCAATATGATTGTGATTGTTTGCTTAGTTGTTCGTTTACTAATTAGCAGCGAAAATGAGTTGTAGCTTTGTTTTTTTAAGCCCTCTCTGAAGTGCCGTTGTGAAGAAAGTGTTTTAGACTCATACTGGAATATGGTGACGGGTTCAAGTCAGTGTCTCCAAACCTTGTGGGATAAAGGAAATAAATAAATTTTAAAATTGAGTTCAGGATGAAGCGTAAAAAATAAAAGACAAAGAAGGATATGGCAGAAGATGAGAAAACATAGTTGAGGAAGGCGATATGACAAAGAAGGAGATGGTGCATTATGACTAATGAGATGACTGTTTTCATGCTCCAAGCTGTAAAGGTACTTCGAAAATTGACATGACGTTAGCTTTCGATAATTAGCATATTTCAGCAAAAATCTGCAGCTGGATGCCTCGGGCAACACCGCGAACGTCATCGATACTTATGATTGGTCCAAGGCCCGCGACGTCGTCATGGGAGCCCCTCAGGATCACTGGCTAGACTTCGCGACAGGCGATCGAGCCGTTTCGCGCATTGTCGGTGTTTTTTTTTTTTTTTGCCATATAAAGCATATCGCTACTATTGTTATAGCTTACTGTGGCAATTGCGATGAGTTATCAGTACGTACGCGGATAGAGCGTCTTCCATGTACTTATTCTGGTACATATTCTGATTTCAAGGTGTGGGTTGCAGAACTTAGCAGTTGGTGTGGAGCTGCAAAGGTGCCTGAAGTTGAAGTGCAAATACTAGCGCAAACGGGAGAAAAATGGAACCGGTTGCGCATTGAGAGTGTCGGACATATGGTCGCCGATTCAGAAACACATGTACTTCCAACGAAATTGTGGTACCAGAAACGACCGCTTCGGTAGAAATACCCTGTCAGGCGGGTCATGCTTCGCATAAGACAAGGCATTGTTGAAATCGAGGATCTGAAAAAATATCGTCTGGGCAGGGATTTTCATTGTCGAAAAAGCGAATAGCGTACGCCGTCCAATGTGGAAAAGTTATAAATCTTTTAAAGCGGTTCTGAAGCACCCATGGCGCTTGGCTTCGAAAACGGCTTGCCGTGTATATAGAGGGCCTCTCAGAAATACACGTATGAATTTTTTCAAAAGGATTTGGTGGACGCGAATATATTGCGACCAGAAAACATCCCTTACCTATTCTTTTTCAACTTGGTGGAATAGTGCTCTGCGGGCGGCGCCAAAGGAGGTGCCCTACCCACCGCATTACGTCACCAGGCTTCAGTGTCACAACTGTGTCTCACTGGGCGCGCGACTTGGCGGTGCTGTTGGGTGTTCCTGGCAGCGTGCGCTACTGCGTGCCTACTACGTGCTTTACCTCGCTCGGGTTCTCGCTCGATCGGTGAATTTTTCCTCCTACCTTACTCCTCCAAAATCCATACTTACTATTGATTAGATATTGTACACAGGTTAAATATCACGATGGGGGGACTGGAATGCGTGACTTATCCAAAACCATGAACTTCAAGGACTCGAACCCCAGTCGAGCCCAAGGCATTTCTTGGATTAATATGGATTAATGTGGATTAAGGCGTATTACAGCGAATCAAAATAGATTAAGGCATATTAAGATGGAATAAGATGGATTAAAAAGGATTAAGGCATATTTTAGTTGCACTTCACCTACATCGCCATAAGGCATATAGCGGGAGGTGGACATGGTTCACAGCATACAACAATATGCAAGATGCAACGAAGTGAAACAATAACGCGCAAATTATGCGCAGTTATATATATAAAAACATCGCAAGCACACATTTCAAACATCAACACGCTTTGGCATAATAAACCATTCTTATCGACAGTAATGTGGGCGCTGTCGCTGGGAAGAAAGAAAAATCAGTTTCGTTGAGGATAGTCTGGAAGATGGTTCCATTCCTTTGTAGTTTTGCAAGGAACGAGTCACCAAAATTGGGAATTTTGTATAGGTACTCTAATATTTTTCGCGAACTATCGCGATAAATCGATGTGTACGTCGGTGCTAAGAGGTATCCATGAGGATTAATGGTGTATCTAGCCGTATAGTAGAGAGTTTTAGTGCAGCTTAAGTTGCGCCCCGCTAAACGCTAAAATTTAGCGGGGTCAGACTGCGCATGCGTCCGCACGCTATTCCAGCTTTGCGTTTAGCGATCGCTCGCTATTTTCCGAATTTAGCGGAGACGCAAAACGCCCGCTAAGTTTGTTTAGCGCGAAGAACATGGCGGCTCCCTACAACCAGCCTACAACTGACGGCTGCCCGTTTCGCATCTATCGTGTCGTCTTGCTGCGTTGTGGGACTAGCTGATTCACAATAAATCGTGTTGCTGGTTTTCGCTTCGACAAGACAACAATCTTTTCGCTGTGGATTCTAGTTTGACCACATTACACATGAACGAAAGCGAAACTCTGCCTCGTCACACTACAGCAACACTTGTGGAATTATTATTGCACGATGTTCTTTTTAATATATCTTTTTGCGCTTGCGTTGCTTTTTAAGTTACTAACAACGGCCGACGGTTTTGACGCTTTCACTGTTCGCGTTTAGATGGCGCAGCGAAGGTTTGCGTGCCTTGCGTTTTGCGGCGCGTCGTCGTCTCGCGCTATACTAAAGAGCTATGGAACGCTATCGAATAGCACTCCGCAAAAATTTAGCGAGCGTGACTCGCAAGCGCTAACGCAAAAATTTTCCGCAATACTAAATCTACCTAATTTCTGCCTTCTTACCCTTAATTGCGCTCCCGTCCTGATGTTCATTTTACTTCTGTGCTAGTATCTCGCCCCATTGGGAGCGAAAAGAAAAACGGCTCCTCGCTTAGAAGTTGAGGGCACTTTGAGCGAGTGCACTTACGTTCGCAGAGTGCGCTACGCTCACGCGCTGCTACACGAGGAAGAGAAGTGTGCTTTGTAAATGTGCATTCCCCTAGCGGACGTGGCCATATAGGTGTTTTCTGACGTGGCCGCAAACTGCCCGAGGGTGAGAATAGCGAGGTTTTTTTTTTCGTTGAAATATGATTGGTTGTAATACATAGGAACATTTCTCATAACGAAAACAGTGTTTTCAAAATACGACTGGCGCCGCGTCATGCATTAGCGTATTTGTTTGCAAGCCACTGCTACCGAGGCTACACACTTCGTCGCCGCGAAGCCAGCGAAGTGAGTTCGGCGAGCGCATTCGCCTGCAAGTGCGCTTTGCAGCGAGTGTCACTAAACGTTCCCGTGGGACAGCTTGCGAATGACACTTGCGGCGAAGTGCCGCTAGTGTCATTCGCAAGCCGAGCAGAGCGTGAACTACTAGCCCTGTCTTTTCCCTCGCAAGAGTGTTGCCGCCGGGCCTCCCTCCTTTCTTCTCTCTGTCCTTTTAGTCCCCCACCCCCTGAGTGTTCCGGTTGAGGTGTCCTCACTGACAGTTATCGTGCACTCTTCACCCTATTTTCCTCACTTTCTCAAAGGAGTACTGACACGATATTTTGACATTCTCGTTTTGTTGCTGTAAATGAAAGCACTGGCGTGGAGAACCTCAAAAAGAGTATCTTGGTGCCTCGCACCGCAATGAATATATTTTTAATACGGCTTCCTTAAAAGCCCCCTTTCGGTTTCGATTTCTAGGGGGCGGTTTCCTATTGACGTGTCAAGACAGTCGGACGTACGTCTAAGTCACAATGGGACTGTAATTCGTGATAGCGCCGCTGCAACTCTGTCGTCTGTGGTCACTTACACGTGGGGCACGCAAACAACGACGATTTCACGATCGTCCACTGGAGTAACTCTCAGCGATTTTTAAGAGACTGTGTTTATACGTCATCGTAGTGTCCATTGCACTGGGGCTAGCTTGCAGTGATGGGCGATGAAAACTTTAAAGGGGTCCTGAACCACCGCTCGGGCTTGGTTTTGAAAACGGCTGGGTGTGTATTGAAGGCCTCTCAGAAATTCACAGCCCAAAGAATTTTTCAAAACGGTTTGTTAGGAGCGAAGATATTGCGACCGGAAAACCTCCCTTTCCAGTCCTGTCTCAACTCTGCGGAATAGAGGGTACAGAGCTCCTTAGGGCGGTGTCGAAGGAGGTGCCCCGCCCACCGCGTTACGTCACCAGACTTCAGCTACGTGTCAGAGTGGCTGACGAAAAGCGCGCGACTACCGGGGACTGTTTGTTCTCAGCGCGCTTGTGGCCGCCTGCTCGCTCCGCGCCTGGGCTCGGTCGCGTGCCCTCGCCATCCACCGCATTTTTTTTTCTTTTCACTCCTCCGAAGCTTTGTTTTCGTTCATCACACACGTTTAGGCTCGCAGGTGTGAGCGCTTACATTGTCAGTGCGCTGCTTGTCGTCGATATTGCGCATAAGACGGCGTCAGGACAAACAGCGCAACTACCAACGCTGCTCCACCTTGTCGTGCATAACCCCAAGTTAGTTAATTGTTGATTAGTGATTGTAGAAGGATTAATCATACTGTCGGGCTCGAACGTGTGACTACTATGACTCGAAAGGAAGACCACAACTCGAACCCCTGCCGACAGATTAATGTGGAATAAGGTGCGTTGACATGCGGTAAGATGGATGGATTAATTTAATGTGTGAATACGCTAGTTCAATTTTAACAGTGAAGCTGTTGAAACTGTTGGTGAAACTGGGAAATCTGCCGAAAACTCCGCTAAGCTATGTAATGCTAGCATAACAATGCCACGCTGTAGTAAAGACAAAGGTTCCTAGGACTAGTTAGATAAGGCTAAGTCTAATTCAATGGAGCCTAATTAATACGCCTCGGACTAGTTAGGTAAGGCTAAGCCTAATTCAAAGGAGCCTAATTAGGAATAATTAATTGAAGCCTAGTTCAAGTAAGCCAAACCAAGCCAAACTGAACTAATTCAAGCTTAATATAGCTATGACAAGTAAGTCACACATAATTATGCGGATACGCTTAATTATGTGTGAGTTAAGCCATACATTACATTTAAAAATTAAGCCATACATTACAGACGTAATGATTTTAATCCACACTAATTTACCTTAGTGAACCCTAATCTGCTGTAATCCTTAATTCACCCTAATCTAAGTCTAGCGTAATCCGCTCTATAATATGCCATAGTCCATCTTAATGCACCTCAGTCTGTCTTAATCCACCCTAATGCGCCTTAATGAGCTCTAATCCTCCCAAATACACCCTAATCACACCTAGTCCTTTAATCAACCTTATAAGAGAAATATTTTGGGTTCGACTTCAGCCATGTTGTTGAGTACGAGTACTAGAAGGTGGCGCGTTGGAGTACCATAGGGAATAAACCCATCTACAATCACTGACGAATTGTTAATTAAGGTTTGGGAATAATTTGTGATTTATTATACAGTCTTCTGGCATGCATTTCTTGGCTTCTTGGAAAACTATATTTATGGTGACTTTTGCACCGCACCGATCGCGTCCACGCCGAGTTAGTTTACGGACTCCTTCCAATGGCATCTATGAGACTTGCGCATTAACAAATATATTTTTACATATTTCCAGCAACTATTTTGCCTATATAGGTGCTCACAACGCAAGGAAAAGCGAGCGCACGGCACGCACGGCACGCGCGCGCTTACGGTTTTAAAGAACGCGCGCTGCGAAGGGCCCGCACACAGGCGCGACGGGCGTGTCTGCCATAGGCCAATAGCAGCGACGCTCCTTGTAAATGCTTTATGACGAAACAAAGCATATAAAAGGAGCGTGAGGAGAAGCCGCTTTTTGAGTTGAGGGCTCCTGAGGAAGTGGACGCTTTGTGCTCCGCTTGTGAACGCTACGCTTCGCGGACGACTACAGCATTTGGCTGGGATGTTCATTACAGCGTAGGCAAGCCGTAGAATATGTTATTTCACCAAGCCCGGAGGGTGGTTCAGGAGCCCTTTAGTCAACCTTATAAAGGAAATATTTTGGGTTCGACTCCAGCCATGTTATTGAGTACGAGTAGAAGGTGGCGCATTGGAATACCACAGGGAATAAACCCTTCTAAAATCACTGATGAATTGTTAATTAAAGTTTGGGAATAATTTGTGATTTTTTTACAGGCTGCTGGCATGCATTTGTTGGCTTCTTGGAAAACTATATTTATGGTGACTTTTGCACCGCACCGTTCGCGTCCACGCCGAGGTAGTTTACGGACGCCTTCCAATGGCATCTATGAGACTTGCGCCATTAACAAATATATTTTCACATATTTTCAGCAACTATTTTGCCTATATAGGTGCTCACAACGCAAGGAAAAGCGAGCGCACGGCACGCTGGCACGCACGCGCTTACGGTTTTAAAAACGCGCACTGCGAAAGGCCCGCACACAGGCGCGGCGGGCGTGTCTGCCATCGGCCAATAGCAGCGACGCTCCTGGTAAATGCTTTATGACGAAACAAAGCATATACAAGGAGCGTGAGGAGAAGCCGCTTTTTGAGTTGAGAGCTCCTGAGGAAGTGGAAGCTTTGTTCTCCGCTTGTGAACGCTATACGCTTCGCGAATGACTACAGAATTTGGCTGAGATGTTCATTACAGCCTAGGCAAGCCGTAGAATATGTTTTAGGGGCGAATCTCCTCTTAGTCTAACCTTGTCCCGCGTCAGGCGTCAGTCGTGAGGCGTAACCCGCGTGCCGGGAGGCACGCGCTCGCACTCGGCGCGTGCCTCCCGGCGCGTGCCTCTCTCTCTCTCTCTCTCTCCCGGCGCGTGCCTCTGCTCTCTTGTGAGAGAGAGACAGAGAGAGAGCGAAAGGCGCGCGTTGGCTATGGAAACGCTCTTTCTTCGATGAACGCTCTACCAGCTCGCAAAGAAGGAGAACGCGCCCTCACCCGCGAGAGGCAGCGTTGGCGCAGGCAGCGTCTCCTAGCGAGTTTCTTGATTGAGAAATACCGACTGCTCGCGTTGGAGAAGCGTTCACCGGCAACCCATATATATATATAATATATATATATATATATATATATATATATATATATATATATATATATATATATATAAAACGGGGAAGAAGTTCCGTGGGTCCGGTTCAAAAGTAGATTAGAAACGAATTGCACACTTGCGAAAATCGCATGTTTATTATCTTTCAACGTTTCGGCCGTGCCACGGCCGAAACGTTGAACAATAATAAACGTGCGATTTTCGCAAGTGTGCAATTCGTTTCTAATCTATATATATATATATATATATATATATATATATATATATATATATATATATATATATATATATATATATATATATACTCTAAGCCGCAAAGGACGAAAACCGGAGTAACCGCTGCAGTTAGTCCTCGCGACCAGCGGTTAGTCTGGGGAGAGAGTAACTGAAAACGATGCGTGCCGTGAGCAAATCTCATGGTCGAAATGTTTCGTCCTTATTTTCAAAGAGACTAACTGAAGGATGAACGGTGGCATTTCGTCTCTCTACGCGTCGCTGTTAGTCCCTCTGGCATATGCTTCGGCATATGCAATTGTTTTTTCATCCACCGCCGGTGGCTAAGTGGTCGTGGCCTGCTGCAGCGAAGCACGAGGTCGTGGTTGCGATTGTCTGTCGACACCGCTACATTCCATGTGGTGGTGGAGTTGCGGGGCAGAGAGAGAACAACTTTAATAAAATAAAGGAACCCCAGTACTGCCCCACGGAAATCGAACGTTTGTGCAATGTGTCCTCGAGCACATCAAGGGGGCCCTGGTGGTTAGAATTAATACGGAGACCTCCGCTACATTCAGAAGAACTGGACACTGCGAATTCGACACAGGACAATAGACAAAAAAAAAAAAAAAGCACACTGAAGCAAACAGTCGAACGGTCGAATCCGTGCTATCCAATATTTAGTACTATGAACCAATTAGCGTCGAGCTATGAATTTCGTTGATATATGCTGCATCGTATATTGGTCGAGAGAGGAGGTGAATTTGTGCAACTAAGATAAAAACACAGATAAAGCCTGTCACGCTTATCAACTACTGAGGGCACGTAAAACTTTCATGTACCAGTCAAGGGAAGCTGGTAGAGGTAGAAACAACTTTATTTTGGAGGGAGCAGGGGCAATTTGCAAAAAGCACAAACAAGAACGCGTCGGTAGGAGAGCGCTCACCCCTCCGGCTGAGGGGCGCAGACGGCGAGCCCCTTTGTGTACCGAAACTCGCATCAAGTTAGTCACGGTAGGCAGTCGCGGTGCGTGCCTGCACGTGCAGCGCTGTAAAAGATGGTGCTTGTGTTTACTCTGTGTATTTCCGCGACCAAAAAGTAGTCCGTTGCTTGCGCGAGCGAAAAACAATAAATGCCTCGGTCGCAGCGTCACGTGATAAGATAGTTCTGATCAGCTTAACAAACACGCTCGTAATTGCAGGGAAAACAATCGAAACGCGCGAGTCGGTGTTTTGTGTAGCTCGTTTGTGTGTCGGAGCGATACACCTCTCCTTTTCCTTACGGACTACTTGCGTAGCCTTCCCAGCGTTGCAGTCAGTGGTGGCGACAGGACACTGTCAACATGCGGCAGAATTTTTGAGAAGTGTGCGCGCGCGGTCGTGGTGTGAATAGGGTGGCCGAAGGGTGATGTTACTAAGATGGTGTTTTCTGCAAGCACACGGACACGCCGAACGAGCCCAACAGTTTTCAGCAGAGATCAGCGTAGTGAGGAATCGACAGCCCGTTGATTTTTCTGTGGATTATCGGCTCGCACGCCACGGATAAGACCACGTGTTAGCAAGTACTCTTACGGCTCATCGGACTTCCTATCTCTTCTAATCGTGCGTTAATTATTGCTCATTCTCCTTGTATGTTTTGTTAATAGGGTTTTCTTGCGTGGTTTTTTTTTTTCTTTAACCCTCTGGCCCTTTCGATTTTCTTACCAAAGAGGCACACGTGGGAGACGTTTATTCTTTTCGTTGGAATCTTACCTTGATCTTAGCGGTGTGTGTGTGTAGATCGTGCAGATGTAAAACATGCAGGACGTTGTAGCGCTCGTAGTCTTTTCTTTTCCTCCCATTGCATGCTTTCTCATGCCCCTAGTCTGCAGTGTTGTGCATACCTATGGAGGTCATGTGCTTGTTATGCTCGTAGTCTGTGTGTGCCTACTGCAGACGCAAGTTTATGAATATGAATCCGCAGCAGATACACGCAGGCTACTTTTTTTTACAATAGACTTTTTTCAAGCACCGCAGCGCGCCACCCGTGGGCGCGCAAGTGCTTCTGGGAAATGTGTGTACATCCAGCCGCCCAGCAGAGCGAAGCCCAGCCTTTCCAAGCGCGTCTTTCGCTCCAAGTGAGTGACATGGGAGCGAGGCTAAACGCATTTTTTGCGTGTTTTCTTTTGTAAGCAGGCGCACAGCTGCACGGGACAATGAAAAAGGAGCGGAGCAAGGGGGTCATTCGCGGGGGTCGGACTGGTCGTACGGGGTGCGCGCTGGCATGTCTCGTCAACGTAGTTTCCCGGTGTCTCGGCAGTGTACGTGCGTTTGCGAGTGACCATGTGCTTTATCTCCACTCCGCGTGTGCGGAGAACACCGAGATGTGGACGCTGTATTCCTGTGTAGGTGTTTGTGTCGGCATTCCAGTGTGGTCCTACGCAGGCAACTGCAAAATAGCGATGTGTTTGCGACGACGAAGTAGACCAACGGGCAGTGTGTGCTAAACAAACGAACTGTGCGCAGTGCGCGAACGAAGTCTGTTGCGGATATCTCTTTCTAGGTACTGTAATTCATTGTTTTCTAATTAAACAGGTATGGTTTTCCATTTACCGCGTGGGTTTTTCCGGCTCATTTTGGTACCCCTTCGTGCTTGGTGCGTGTACTTTTCTTCTGTCCCGCTGGGCTCTGTTCCCGCTACTCGCTACTGTCGCTTGGTTCCCTTTTCAATAAAACTTCACTTTAGTAAAACCACATTTTGTTGACAGTGGTCCTTGATGTATGCTAGCTCGGCCGACGTGCCATGTCCAGCTGTGTCGGTCCAGCTGTCTCGGCGCACGTGCGATCGCGTACACTTTCCTTCGATGCTCTGTAATCTTAACTGCTGCACGAAGAACAGAAGATTTGCGAGCGCCTAGATGTTCACACGGACTGCTGTGTGTGTGAACATGTGTGTGATCTCGTTTTTCTGAAATGCCACTTTGTAGTTGTCATCGTTTGGAAGCACATGGCAAATTAGGCCATCATCAGTAAAGCAACTCAAGTATTCATTTGTGATTGTATTACAAAAGACATTTGAATTATAAAACATGTCAATACAATAACAAACGTGTTGCCCACACCTTGCTGCAGAAGTAAGGCGGCAGACCATTTGTGTTTATTTAATAAATTATGTTCAAACCCTTCCTTTTTTGTTGTCATTTTCACCAATTGCTGCATGCAGCCAGAGGCCTAGGCCGATGGAGACGAAAAGCCATGTGATATCAAAGGATGAATTATTTCCCTCAGTGGAGGAACAATTCATCCCTGAAAACCAGGTTTTGCCAGTTTAAACTGTTCGACCAACAGGATGAACAGTTGCTCTGTGGGAAAGGGGGAGCATCTGCAGGGATGAACATTTAGTGTGGTGGGAGCATGTGTAATGAGGAAGTTTTAGTCCTATGGGATGAACATTTACTCTGGTCGGAGCATGTGTGAAGAGGAACAGTTAGTCCTATGGGATGAACTCAGTCTGGTGGGAGCATCTGCTTGGATGAACATTTAGTCCTTTGAGGGAGCAAGCGTGAGGAGTAACCGTTAGTCTCCTGAGGAGTAACTGCTAAGGGATGAACAATTCGTCCCTTCGCAGTTAGTCCCCGAGGGACGAATCGTTGGTCCTTTAGGGAGTAATGGTTGTGGCAATGCATTTACCCCCCAAAAGGACGAACCACAGACCCCTTTTCGTCCTTTGCGGCTTAGAGTGATATATATATATATATATATATATACCACAGGATTGGTAGATATCACGGTGGTAAACCCCGCCCCGTTATTATTAAGCTTCTTGACTACCGCGAAAAGATCAAGGTCCTAAAAAATGGCTTTAAGCTAAAAGGTTCTAAATTGCGAATAGCTGAGGACTTCTCTGAACATGTACGGATCATTCGTCAAAAACTATGGGACGCCACTACATCCTTTCGGAACAACGGTTCCACTGTACACTTAAAGGGGTCGTGAAAAGAATTTGAAGATGCCGGTTTGTAATTTTCACTGCTTCAATACGCATTCGACAAGCCGATTCCAAAATATTTCGGTGAAATATTCAGTGCACATTTAACAACGCCCGTTTTAAATCTCACCTTTCTTGCTCACCCGAAACGACTATGCGACACTACCGGCCGACGTGGTACTATTTGGTGACGTTGAGTTAAGATATTTTTAAGTTCAAAGGCACAGTGAACTCGCGTTTGCTCTAAAGGGATCGATTTACTTGAAAGCTAGAAAGGAAGAAAATACTTGGAAACCGTGCGGTGCCACCATTCGGAAGAAAAGCGGCAGCACGGTTTGTTTTCCCATGGCCTCCGAGGGCGCGCCAATCTCGGAGGTATGACGGCTACTAAGATGACGTCATCTGCAGAGTTGAGGGGAACACGCGCAGTGAAACCGAAACCGCGTTTTTTATCGCTCTAAATCAACGCACACGGTGCAACGGAACAATGCATATTGTTGATTGGAGGGTCAGGATCCCGAATACGCACTTAGTACAAAATGTTCAGAAAACGTTTCACGACCCCTTTAAGGTATGATCGTGCATATGTAGATAATGAACGGTACGACTGGGATTGTATTTCCAATTCATTAGTGAAGTCGTCTAAACAGTCTAATAAACGCTCTACTCTTCCATCTAACAGCACGACATGACGGCATCATGATGCACAAGATAACATCTGCTTACTGAATATTAATGCCAGGAGTCTCATTAATAAACTTCCTGATTTTATACACTTGCTTGCTACTTATTGTCCTCACATTGTTGGTGTCACGGAAACTTGGCTCCACAGTGACATTTATGATTCGGAAGTTACTCCACCAGGGTTCAATGTTCGGACTGATAGACAACACGGCCGATGTGGTGGTGTTGCCATCTTCTTGAGGTCTGATTTGAGGTTTTCTGTATTAAATTCACATTCAGATATAGAAACTGTCTGGTGTAAGGTTCAAATCGCGAACACTCCTGTAATTGTCGGTGTGTTTTATCGTCCCCCCGGTTCATCACCAGATCAGTTCACGGTACTCAGTAGTTTTATAAACCAAAGAGGCTTTTCTTCAGGTAACCTGATTTGCTTGGGTGACTTCAATGTGCCTGGCATCTCATGGCAGTCGCTCTCCATTCTGGGTACTGATTCATCACTTTGTAGGAAGTTGGTTAATTTCTCATTAAACTTAGGACTAAAACAAGTTGTCACTGATGCCACAAGAGACAGTGCTATATTAGACTGCGTTTTTCTCAGTGCCTCACTTTATACAAGGGGCTTTACATCTCAAGTCATTAATGGTATTTCTGATCACAGAGGCGTATTAATCTCTCTTAACCACACTGTTCCAAAACGACGGTACGAATACACAAGTTATCGCGACTATAGCATGGCTGATGATGTGTCTATAATCGGCGCTTTAAGTAACGGGTTGGATATATTTAATGAAATTAGCTATACTGATGATGTCAATAGTTTGGTGTGCTATTTCGAAAACCTTGTTAAAAAGTGTGTGGAAACATATGTACCCGTAAAAACTAAAAAGAAGAATGTTGAACTTCCGTGGATAACGAGAGAAATACTGCATTTAAAGCGTCGACTGGCAAGGCTAAGGCGCGCAAGTCGTAACGGCAATGCTCTGCGGAGAGCTGATTTTAATGCAGTTAAGGAAGAGCTTCGCAGAAAAACAATTGCTGCTAAGAACTTCTTTTTCACGGTAACTTTACCACATATGGTTAAAAATAATCCCCGTAAATTTCGGAGCTCAATTTCGCCACATCAATCTAACACTAATACATTCGTCCTTAACGAAACTCCCACTAGCGAGCCGCAGGTCATTGCCAACGTATTTAATGAATATTTCACGTCTGTATTTACTCTAGATAATCATGAAATTCCTTCTTGCAGTGCATATTATGCCTCGCTTGTTTCTATTGATGATTTGTCTGTGTCTATGGAAGGTGTTTTAAATTTGATTTTAAAAGTTGATCCAAAAAAGTCGTCTAGCCCAGACAATGTGAACAACATTTTTCTCCATCGTTATTCTTTATGGACAAGCCGATACCTGTCAGTCATTTTCCAAAAATCCTTGCAAACCTCAACTGTACCATCATCTTGGAAAAATGCGCAAGTGCTTCCTCTACACAAATCAGGTAGTAAGCAATCTCTGTTAAATTACAGGCCTATATCATTAACCTCTCACTCATGCAAGCTACTAGAACATATTGTCTTTAAACACATTGCCAGTTTTCTTGAATCTAACAACATCCTTTCCAATGCACAACATGGTTTCCGGCGTGGATTCAGTACCATCACTCAACTGACAGAATTCACTCATGACATATCTTTAGCTCTCGACTCAGGTCTTCAGGTGGACGCACTATTTATAGACTTTTCCAAAGCCTTTGACACTGTCATCCATTCAAAGCTACTACATAAGCTCAATCTTTTACTAAATAACCCTCTGCTTGTTGATTGGATTAGTAGTTTTCTTTCAAATCGTCACCAATACGTATCTTTTAACACTTCCCATTCGTCTGAAACACACGTATCTTCCGGAGTGCCCCAGGGATCTGTGTTAGGGCCCTTACTTTTTTTACTATATATTAACGACCTACCAGACGTAGTTTCCACTAAAATTCGTCTTTACGCCGATGATTGCGTTCTTTATCACGTAATCACTTCACCTGATGATCATCATACACTCAATGCTTCATTCTTCGACTTTTGCACGTGGTGTCATAATTGGCAGATGAACATTAATTTTCAAAAGACAGCAGCCATGTGTTTTAGCAGGCAGAAAACCCCATCAGCATTTAATTATTCGTTCAAAAAATACGTAGTGCAGCGGGTCCCACAATATAAGTACCTCGGCCTCCTTTTCACCACAAACTTATCATGGTCTCATCACATCGACATAACTTGCAAGAAAGCCCTAAAAAAACTCGGTTATCTTAACCGTTCATTACGTTTAGCTCCAAAGGAAACAAAACTACTAACATACAAGACTCTCGTAAGACCGATCCTTGAATACGGCGCCACTGTATGGTACCCCTATAAAATTGGTGACATAAAACGCATTGAGTCCATCCAGAAAAAAGCCATTCGCTTCATCTACAGACGCTATGATTGTAATTTTTCGCCATCATCCCATCTAACGCACCTTGGTTTAAGTTCTCTTTCTAAACGACGCGACATCGAGTCTCTGAAACTTTTCCACTGTTTTTTCAATTCGCCGCAGTATTCATCACACAACAACTACATAACACCTGCCAAAACGGCATCCACCAGAAACAGCCATGCACTCAACGTATCCTTGTTTCATCATCGCACAGACTTCTTCAAATACACTTTTTTTCCCCGATGTACTGAAATGTGGAATGGAATACCAGGTCACATTCGTTCGTTACCGAAAGATGAATTTTTGAAGGCACTAAAAGATGTTATACCCTAATCGTTGCTTCTTGCTTTATAATGTTTATATAATTTTGTTTATGGTATTTTTGTATCTCTCTGACCTGTCATTGTTCCTGTTATCTCACCTGTTTCTCGGTATTTCTCTTTTTTAAACTGCCCTGTACCCACTCCTGCGATAGCCCTCTAACTGGGCTGCAGTATGTGAAAATAAATAAAATAAAATAAATAAATAAATAAATAAATAAATATATATATATATATATATATATATATATATATATATATATATATATATATATATATATATATGCACTGGATCTTGACTTGGAATGAAGTGCCGGTGGGAGATTTCACTTGTGCATAGTTGAACCATGAGGATTCGTAGCAGCGCGTTAACTAAATTAATCCGGAACTCGGCACGATCTACGATGAACCTCCCGAGCTTCGCCCACTCATCATCATTCACTCCGTGGATATGCTGTAATTTTTTTTCACCAAGCCCGGAGGGTGGTAACTAAAATATTTTGTATGTGTTTCCAGGCTTCCGTGTGCGGAGAGCGTTAACAATACATGACTAGTGGATATGCTGTAATTTTTTTTCACCAAGCCCGGAGGGTGGTAACTAAAATATTTTGTATGTGTTTCCAGGCTTCCGTGTGCGGAGAGCGTTAACAATACATGACTAGAAAACGAAAAATATATATTTTGCGCGGCTGCAAAATCGTGTCAGTACTCCTTTATGGAATCTCTCTTGCCGCCGGTAAACGAGGTCAATCGCATCGGTGGCCTGTAGTGGTTAGAGCGTCCGCCTCCGGTGCGGGAAGTAGTGGGTTCGCTTTCCACTGCCGCCGGGCACACACCGGTTTTTCTAATGTGGAGAGAGGTACCCTGACCTTGCGCTCGGTTCTGTGGGTAATCTCCAGTTTCGTGAAGGTCGCCTCTCCTTTCCCCCATTCACTTTCTTTCCCCTTCCCGAGACGCTGAGCCGTGCTTCCGTAAGTGCTGCAGAAAATAGCGTCTTTCCCCAACTTCAGAATCACTACGAGGCACACAGGAAATCATGCGTGAGGGGGTCCGTAAGACGCCGTGCTTTCCTAGTTCTTGGAAAAAAGGGCCTGACGTCAGCGACCGCCACACTTGCAAAGAAATTGTAGTTGTTATATATCTGGCTGCTTCATTTTGAACTTTTTCCAGGCTATGAAGTAAGTATTGCTGAATAAGACCTCAGATTACACATAATCTTGTAATGTATCTTACACACACAAAGAAAGTGTTCTTTTTTGTTTTCTCACGGTTTGGGAAGCTTGCTTAAAGTTTCTGCGTATAAAATGTAACATCCTACTTCACTTTGTCACGATCATTTTGATGTGCTTATTCCACTTAAAATTGTCAAAAAAAAAAAGAAACCAAAATATTTATCAGGAGACTTAATGCTATTTATTGTATTGTTAATGATGTAGTCTGTCTCTAATCAGCTGGTGGGCGATATACAGCAACATTTCCGGACGTGTAGACTCATTTCCCACTTTGGACACCAAGATTAAATTAAGGCGGATTAAGCTGTATTGAAATGGAAGGCGGGATAAATGTTCAGATGGATTAACGTGGCGGAGGTGTGGATTAACCCTTATGCGCGCCTTTTCTTAAAGGGGCTGTCTCCCACTCGTAACCATCGTTCGACATCTCTTATACTGGCATGCTTTGCTTCGCTTCTCGGCTTCCTTTGAAAACATGATATTAATTAACGTGATAGCGTTAAGGAGCTCTGTTGCAGAATGTACGGCGTCGGCGTCCACGGCGGCATTAATAATTTTCAAACTGCCCCCTTTTCCCGGAGCACGCAAGCAATCCATAGCGCTGTGGTGTGTCAGGTGTGCCTTCCTTTTGTCCGTGTTCTGCGTGCGTTACCATCGAACTCAAGCAAGCAATCCGCCATAGCACAGGTGCTTTAAACAAATTGAAAGTAATATGCCCGTCAGGAAAATTATAAACTACGTCTAACTAAAAGCTACACGCACGATAGCTCGTACTACAATCTGAATGTACCAGGAAACATAATCCTGTTCCGAGGAAACTCTAATAATTGCAGCATTTTATAGAGAATGCGCTAATTTTAATTAATGTTCTATGAGAAGGCGATGCTAACGGCTTCAAATGGCGCTATAGCGTTCTGCTCTCAAAGGCGAAGATTACGCGTCCTCCAACTTTCAGGACGCTTACCCTCCGTGTCGATGACGAAATCGTTCAAGGGCACCTTCCAGTGAGACTTACGAGGCTTACGCCTTTACATATTTCGAAGAAATATTTTGCCTATAGGCGCTCACGCCGCAGAGAATGGCATGCGCACTCTTTCGATGAAAATAATAATAATAATAATAATAATAATAATAATAATAATAATAATAATAATAATAATAATAATAATAATAATAATAATAATAATAATAAATGCTCGTGCGGGGGGCCCGCATGCGGACCGTCAGCGAATGGGTTAATTTATATCAGCTATCAGCCACTAGCAGCGATCCGCTCTATGACGAAATTCAGCAGCTACAAGGAGAGGGAGGAGTAGCTGCTGTTTGAAAAGAGGGCTCCTGGGTAAGCGGGAACTTCGTGCCGCGCACGAACTACAGAGTTTGGCTGAGCTGTTCACTGCAGCGCGCGCCAGCCGTACATCGTGTTTCAACGCGATAACGTGAAGGAGCTCGTGTCGAAGAGAATCCTATGTCGGTATAAGCGTCCGGAGGGATTAATAACCTCACAATAACTTCGGGGTTCTCACGTCCCAAAACCACGATATGATTATACGAGAGACACCGCAGTGGAGGACTATGGAGATTTCTAGCACATAGGGTCCCTTAAAGGGCCCCTAAACAACCCCGAGGTCCAAAATTTGTTTTAAAGATATAACTGCGCTCTTGTGCGGTGTGAACATGCTCCCGCAAGAATTTTGCGAATAGGTGCAATAATAAAGAAGTTACACGGGTTTAAGTGGCCGCTTGCGTCGGTTTCGTTTTCTCGGTCGGCCTCCCCACCCTTCTCTGCTGAGGAGAGGGTAGGGGCGGCGCGCCGTCGAGACTCCGCCCACTTTTGACACGTGACCTGACGTGATCATTTGACGTCATTGACGCTTGCGCTGCGGAACCGGTTGCTCCCGTTCTAGAAACGTGGGGTTGCTCCTGCGCTCACGCCGGTGGGATGGCCAGGGGATCTTACAATAGACGTTTCGACCAATCAACGAGATACGACTACGCAAAGTTGTTCGCGGTACGACATGACGACACCTAGGATGCGAGCGCGACTGGTCAGTCGCCGGAAAGAAGCGCGCGAATTGTTTTTTGAAATACGGCGTCTGTGTGGCGCGCAGCGCTGTCATATTCGCAGAATGTGATCGCCGCAACCTTCTCTATGATTGAGTTAGCTTGTTTGGGCGGCTTTGAAAAAAAGTAGGAGCCTGTTTAGTGGCCCTTTAACGTGCACTGACATCGCACAGTACTACATGGGCCTCAACGTATCGCCTTCATCGAAATGCAGCCGCCGCGGCCAGGATTCGATCCCGCGACCTTTGGATCAGCAGCCGAGCCCCATATATATCCACTAGATCATCGTGGCGGGGCAACGAAACGATCCTCTCGAGCTACCGTTAAAGGGGTCCTGAACCACCGCTCGGGCTTGGTTTTGAAAGCGGCTGGGTGTGTATTGAAGGCCTCTCAGAAATTCACAGCCGAAAGAATTTTTCAAAGCGGTTTGTTAGGGACGGAGATATTCGCAGCTCTAGAAAAAGTGGTTCATCTGGCAACATTGCTGAGAAAAACAAAGATGGCTTCTATATCCAGGGTCACGGCCGCGCTTCCGCTTAGCGCTGTGCTAAAGTTTCTTGATTGCAGGTTCGAATCACGATGCTTCTTCGAATGCGAAAGGGTTCTTGCTGTCGAACATATGATATTAATCGGTCTAAAAGATTTGAGCGGCGAAGCAGCGGAAATAATTGCGCTGTGCGTTCAAACGTCGCACTTGTTCGGAGACCCGCAGGCACTGACACGAAAATTTTCATCTGCTGTTTTTTCGCTGCAGTACGTAGCTGGGGACCTGTTAGCCATGACACGGCACATCAATTGCTCCAGCGCGCGTCAGATAATTATTTACGGCCTGTTTATTACCCACTAGTTTCAGTTTTGGTTTGGGAGAGCTCAAAAAACGACAAGGCGCCCGGTGCAAGTGGCGCCATCTAGCGCTCACAATGGAGTAAACGATTTCGACCACGTGAGCACACATAACTGACGCACTTCCGCACGACAACCGCCGCGTGCTCGTTTTCTTTCGACTGTCGCACGTCCGGCGCGTTGTTGTCGCTGTTGCTGTCATCGTTATTGGGTGGCAACTATTTTCTTGAGGTCTGGCGTCGCCGGCAGCCTCCAAACGCAGCCGCAGAGAATAAGCAATGGCGGCTATGACATCATCATTGCTAGCTGCACTGTCGGAGCTCGGCTGCCGTGGTGACGTCGCGGAAGTTGGGGTACAGTGCACTATGTATTCTAGTACACTGTAGTTGGGGGTCCCCTTCAGGTCACCTTTGCTGTTGTCGATGTCGCGATGTACGGCGTCTAGCGCTCGACTGCGCATGCGAACTTCAATATTCATTTAAATTACCTTCGGAGCTGTGTTCGCCATTGATATTTGGTAGATGACATCTGTATGTCCACGAAAATCGATCCCGCAGGCTATCTTGCAGCGAAATTTTGGTGTCAGTGCCCCTTTAAGGATAAAGAGCCTTTCCAGCGAGCCTGAAGTTGAAGAAGGCAGGTACGTGTTCATGCGTGGCAGGCCTCTCCGAAAGATGCAAGCACTTGTGCGCGGTGTTGCTCCATTGAGTACAAATGCGTCACTTATAAACGCGTTAAAAGAGTGCAGTTCTATGCGCGGTGCCGGAAGGCAAACTTAGAGGCGCGGTGAACAAGTCGAGGGCAGAAAAGTTGGAACGAGCGCAATAAATCCCGAATTGTCACCAGATGAACTCGAAATGCAAACGCGCTGCTTTAAACGATCACACGTTACCTTCATAACCACGAAACAAATTACGAGGCGCAGCGCGCGCATGGGACGAAGGCGGCGAACGAAGGCAAGCGCTCGCTTTATATCTACTTACTACAACGCATGCGGGCAAAAGTACGTCAGCAAAAATGTTACCGCGGTTCAAGTTAAGCACAGGCACGCTCAGAAAACGTCACCAGATGTACACGTATAAACGATGTCGCTACTTTGTTCACGCGCTTGCCTAAACTAAACTACACTCCGGCTCTTCGAAAAGCGCACGTGATAATAAACGCGCCCACACACAACCTGTGTACTCACAGGGGAGGAAGAAATCGTCGCGAGTGAAGTGCCTGGACCAAACTAGCCTAGTTCCCGTCACCTTCTTGCCGATGCGCAAGTTCCTAATCTATGTTGCCCTGCGCGAAGCGTCGTCTGCTTCTTTGGGGAACCGATGAAACAACGTGTAATGCGATACCATGCCACGTTTCGAGGTCGACCTCGGATCGGCTGGTTCCAGGAGCGTCCGCTAGGTGGCGAGCATTTGGATGATGTCGAAATGCTTGTCGTGCATAACCCCAAGTTAGTTAATTGTTGATTAGTGATTGTAGACGGGTTAATCATACTGTCGGGCTCGAACGTGTGACTACTATGACTCGAAAGGAAGACCTTCACAACTCGATCCCCTGCCGACAAATTAATGGGAATAAGGTGCGTTGACATGCGGTAAGATCGATGGATTCATTTAATGTGTGAATACACTAGTTCAATTTTAACAGTGAAGCTGTTTAAGCATTGGTGAAACTGGGAAATCTGCAGAAAACTCCGCTAAGCTATGTAATGCTAGCATAACAATGCCACGCTGTAGTAAAGACAAAGCTTCCTAGGACTAGTTAGGTAAGGCTAAGTCTAATTCTATGGAACCTAATTAAGATTCCTAGGACTAGTAAGGTAAGGCTAAGTCTAATTCATAGGAGCCTAAATAGGAATAATTAATTGAAGCCCAGTTGAGTGTAGTTGAGTTGAGTTTATTTACCACGTACCGTTGTACAGTAAGTGGTTGGGACAGGGAAAAAAGCTGCATGAAACAGCTTGACAAATGCCCCACATCCCCATGTTCACTGTGACAACAAAACGACAAAAGCAAAGTAAACCACAAGACAATTTAAACCAGCAATGCACATGCTTTACATCGGAGCAAAGAAGTTATACAAAGTTATACAAACCAGCAACACACATGCTATACATCGGAAGAAAGAAGTTATACAAACAGAAATAATACTACGCACATAAACTAATAAAGCATATTTAAAATAGAAGTATTAGAGAGCGTACGAACATTTTCACAAGTAATTTTTAATTTATTCAGTGTATTTGGCAAGCAATAACGCAATGCCTCAAAACCATAATTTGTGCGCTGCCTCGGCACATGCCAATTAATGTTCAGAGTGTCGGTATGGCGCGTCGAAGGATTTAATTGTAAGTTAGCTAAACTACGTATATAGCTGCGACCTTTTATGGTATCAGATCTAAAAGAGATTACTAAGGAATATTCGTAGAGCAGGTTTAGTTCACACATAAGCCAAACCAAGCCAAACTGAACTAATTCAAGCTTAATTGAGCTATGGCAAGTCACACCTAATGAATCGGATACTAATAATTTACAATTAATTAAGCCACAATACTAATTAACCCACATCTAATTAAGGTACAGCTAATTATACTAAACCTAATGTAGTTAATATGAACAAGTCTAGTGTAAGCAAGCTTCTAATTAGACCATGGTTAATGAACTAGTATTAATAAAACCACACATAGCTAGGTTATTACTAGTTAAGTCATAATTAAGCTAGCACTTATTAATCCAAGGTAAGATATGCTAGTACGTCAAGGTCAAGCCTGATTAAGCTTAGACTAAATATTTCAGGACTAATTAGGGTAACACTGAATAAATCAGGCCTAATTAAGGTAATACTCATAAAGCGATGCATAATTAAGATAATATATCAAAGCACAGCGTCACTAGGCCTAAACTAACTAGGCCGTGTATAATTAAGATATGACTAATCAACCCAAGCATAATTATATCATGACTAATGAAGCCCAGCTTACTAAAGTCATGTGTGATTAGGTTTAAGTTAATTAGAACGAGCCTAATTGGTGTAACACTAATTAGGACATGACTAATTAGGTTTAGGCTAAGTCAAGTCTCAGTAAGCTCAGACTATTAAGTTACGCCAAATTAAGCCATACATTACAGATGTAATGATTTTAATCCACACTAATCTACCTTAGTCAACCCTAATCTGCTGTAATCCTTAATTCACCCTAATCTAAGTCTAGCGTAATCCGCTCATAATATGCCATAGTCCATCTTAATGCACCTCAGTCTGTCTTAATCCGCCCTATTGCGCCTTAATGAGCTCTAATCCTCCCAAATACACCCTAATCACACCTAGTCCTTTAATCAACCTTATAAAAGAAATATTTTGGGTTCGACTTCGGCCATGTTATTGAGTACGAGTACTAGAAGATGGCGCGTTGGAGTACCATAGGGAATAAACCCATCTACAATCACTGACGAATTGTTAATTAAAGTTTGGGAATAATTTGTGATTTATTACAGTCTTCTGGCATGCATTTCTTGGCTTCTTGGAAAACTATATTTATGGTGACTTTTGCACCGCACCGTTCGCGTCCACGCCGAGTTAGTTTACGGACGCCTTCCAATGGCATCTATGGGACTTGCGCATTAACAAATATATTTTTACATATTTCCAGCAACTATTTTGCCTATATATATATGTGCTCACAACGCAACGAAAAGCGAGGGCACGGCACGCACGCGCTTTCGGATTTAAAAAACGCGCGCTGCGAAGGGCCCGCACACAGGCACGGCGGGTGTGTCTGCCATCGGCCAATAGCAGCGACGCTCCTTGTAAATGCTTTATGACGAAACAAAGCATATACAAAGAGCGTGAACAGAAGCCGCTTTTTGAGTTGAGGGCTTCTGAGGAAGTGGAAGCTTTGTGCTCCGCTCGTGAACGCTACGCTTCGCGGATGACTGCAGCATTTGGCTGAGATGTTCATTACAGCGTAGGCAAGCCGATAGAACATGTTTTTTCACCAAGCCCGGAGGGTGGTTCAGGGCCCATTTAACGCCGTAGCAACTCGGAGCAAAAGACCACGCAAGCGCTCCGCAATGGCGCAGGTACTTTAGTGAACAAAATTCAATTTCTCGAAGTAAAATCTGCGAAAAAAAATCGTGAATTACATTTTAACTAACACCTATACACACATGATAGCTCGGACTGTAATTCTGTTACGAAACTGCTACTAGAGAACTGTTACTTCTGTTACGAGGAAACTTAATTATGTTACGACGAAACTCAAGCAATTCCAGCACTTTACAGAGAAGATGCCAACGCGGCGCCTGTGCGTGTGACATTTGCATAAGCGTGGAAAGAAGCTTCTATTGCTCGCGGTTGCCCTTCAAAAGGAGCTATGGCGTCAGCGCTAGGTAGAAATGCGCCTCAGCGCGCTCTTGCTCTTCACACTTGCATGAAAGTGCTTTTGAAGTGGGCGGAAAAGTTTCGTCCCGGTCTGTCACGGGACGAAAAAATGCAAGAATTCGCAGTGACATTGAGTACACTGAGTGAAAGCTCCAGTGCTGTGCGTGCCTGTGCATGTGTGGGTGTACGCGCGTGGTTGGGTTGGGAGTTGGCGGGTGAATGAGATGCTGAACGCTTGTGAAGACCGAAGGAACAGGGGAGAAATTGCGCCTCGTGGTTTTGCAGAGCGGTGCGGTAGCAAACAATGTGAAATTCACATGTCATAACAGTTTCGCTATAGTGTGAAAAATGTTGTGCCATGACACCTGCGCATTTATGTGACTCAAGAACATGGTAGGTGAATGTGAAGGCGATGCGAACGGGGCACGATAACGCTATCGCGTTTCACTCTTAAAGCCGAAGCTTAAGCGGCCCCCCATTTTTTTTCACCAATCCCGGGAGGTAGTCTGGGACTCCATTAAGAATGACGTATAAATGTGAAGTGCTTTGTAGGAGCCTTTAGTGACAGAACTTAGCACTTGTCACTTGGGGCCATTGTCCAATCCCGCGATCAACTCGGAACTCAACAGTATGTGAAGGGTATTGCTACAAAGTCAGTATCCGTTTAGAGTCTACATGGTATTTTCTAGAGGGAGAGAAATAAACTTTATTGTTGAGCAGACTGTTATGTTCGGCGGCAGATCGACGGGGAAGAGCAGGCGACGGCGGCCTAGCGCATGGCTTTTCCGTAGAAACGTCGTCGTATTCGCTCCGTGCGCAGTAAAAGCGGTGGCTTTGTTCCCGCGACGCCCGCGGTCATATGAACCATCCTGTCGACTGCGCCAGTTAATATTGGGATTTGGGAATTGGTCTTCTCCCTGTATGGTTCATATGACCGCGGGCGTCGCGGGAACAAAGCCGCCGCTTTTACTGCGTACTGAGTGAATACGACGACGTTTCTACGGAAAAGCCATGCGCTAGGCCGCCGTCGCCTGCTCTTCCCCGTCGATCTGCCGCTGAACATAACACAGACGACGATGGTCACCCTCAGGTGGGCGGCGTCCTCAGTCCAGGAAGCCGTCGTCGCGCTCTGTCCACCAGGCATAGCTGGTCTTCTGAGCTTGACTTCGTCAATTGTATTTTCTAGATAATGCAAAATTTTTCATGGAGATGCCGTGATAGTTATGGGGCACCGCTTGTCCTTGCACATGAACCCTACGTCGGGGTTGATGATGATGATTGATTTGTGGGGGTTTAACGTCCCAAAACCAGCTCTGCTTATGAGAGACGCCGTAGTGGAGGTCTCCGGAGATTTCAAACACCTGGGGTTCTTTAACGTGCACTGACATCGCACAGCACACGGGCCTCGACATTTCGCCTCCATGGAAATGCAGCCGCCGCGGCCGGGATTCGATCCCGCGACCTACGGATCAGTACCAGAGTGCCGTAATCATTGGAACACCGTGGCGGGGCCCCTAAGTCGGGATGGAAATACTTTGCTCCTTCTGAAGTTGCACTAGTGAGCAATAATCAACAAAATGTTTTAACTTTTCTTGTGTGAACAACACAAGAAACACAGTGAACAACACAATTAGTGTTGTTCACTGCTCTCCTTGTGTCCGTGTCCTGCACGCCTTTTCTTTTGATTATTAACTTTTCTATTACCAACTGGACGGCAGTTGTTTGTATGGGGAAGTTGTAGGGCGTCACAGCTTGCGGCAGCACAGTTTACGGCGTCACAGCGTAGCCTATTCTTAAAAATAACAATCGCATGTCATATGAGAAGCGCATCATTGATCAAAGGCCCTCATATCGAAACTGAGCGCGCAGACTGCGCATGAGAGCGGCCGCCATGTTATGTCAGATGCGAACTTCCCGTGACGAAGTGGTGGCAAAGTTTGAAGGAAGGCGCGTCGCGGCAGTATATGTGATGGACAGCGGCAGGTCATCTGGCTTGCACCAGCGGACCGCCTTTATACCTATGTGTGCGATGTTCGATGCTTATACGTTGCTTTCGCTCTGTGCTCAAGCAAACAGCAAATGTCACCCTTTTTGTTCACTGCCAATGCGGCACTTTTATCTCTTGCGGACAGGCGAAAGGGTGCTTAGTTTAAGATAGAAGCACTACACGTCATATGTAAGGAATGAGCGGCCCGCTTGTGTATTTTAGACAGCCTGCCGTTTTCCCTAACCATATTCTGCTGCGAAGAGCTTTCATTCAAATTTTTTTATGATTGCTAAAAAATGATGTGTCATAAATTGTGGCGCCCTGCAATTTCCCGATGTAAACAACTAACCTAATTGAAGTTCACAATTAGAAAGTCAATTAACAAACTCAATGACATCATTGTAACTTTAGAGGCGGCAATGAGCTCGTGTTTGGTGTTAGAGCAATAAAAAATCGGTATATATAAAGGACAAAACGAAAAGTATCCCGCGCACTTTCGTAAAGAACTGCAAGCTTACGATACCGGCGGAAGTGCACGTTCAAGAACCCCAGGCGGTCGAAATTTCTGCGGCCCTCCACTACGGCGTCCCTCATAATCATATTGTGGATACCCCACTGAAAGTAATCAATCAGTCACGATATCAGCGGCTTGAAAGTTGTGACGCTCTTCTGCTGGGTTGGCCATTCCATGCACCACAGGTCGCAAAAAAAAAAAAATATTAAGGTGCTGTCGTTATTTAGGGTACTTAGTTCAGTTAAGTTCAATTCAGTTTATTTTCCTTTAAGGCCCCGTTTGTAGGGGTTACATTCGTCAAGTGGGCACAGCGAGTTTAACGCAATAACAGAATAAAGTACAAACCCCATGCACGTGAACTTATACTCAAAAGCTGTGCGGATGTGGCCGAGAACCCCGTCGTAATACTTGTCGCGTGCAAATCAGACCCTATGCAAATCGACGGCTAGCTCGAGCAAAGGCTGCGCCGTGTTTCCATCTATTGTGCACCAAAAGTGGGTTGACGCACGCAGTAATAATTTAATGTTAAGCATTAAGCAACACATTCAACTAGCTTTTTTTTTTCTTTAGGTTTCCTTAGTTTTTCTTTGTGCTGAACAGTTGCTCACAAGCACGCGTGTACGACAGCCGGCAGGACGTCGCTCAGGTACATCCTATACCGGCTTCTTGCGATTGGCTATCGCTCCTATGACTTCCGGCCGGCCAGCGGCCAATTGCAGATTTCCAGAAACTGAGCGATCTGCCCAGCTACCATATCCAAGCGACTACCGGCGGACCCATCGAGCGACGACCCGTTTCGTCGCATATCGCTTTGCTCGCCGCGCACGATGATCGCGTGCATGCGGTTTCGGCTTCAAACAAGTCATCGCGAGATAAGCGAGCACATTGCGTTGATCACGCACTGTCTTGTCTGAGGAGAGCAGCGTTCTTATACGTGCCGGCGGTTCACGCTTGCATAAGAAACATGGTCATATGTACACAGGCATAGTGCAAGTGTGTGTGTGTGATACACACCGGCGTGACCGATTATGTAACTCATCGTCACATGGATTTCAGTGCACCAATGGGCGATCCACTCCTGCATTTTGTGCATTGCTGCAATATAACTAAGTTGAAAAGGAAGCACAAGGTTTCTGAACAACTTAATTCTGCATTTTACGGGTCCTCCTGACAGCTCTTTTTTTCCTGTTGAGCTCCCTCTTGGGGGTGCATATTTGGTCTCATTCAAATTTGACTGATTTCTGGGGTTTAACGTCCCAAAACCAGTTCTGATTACGAGAGACGCCGTAGTGGAGGTCTCCGGAAATTTCGACCACCTGGGGTTCCTTAATGTGCACTGACATCGCACAGCACACGGCCCTCAACATTTCGCCTCCATCGAAATGCAGCCGTCGTTTCACTTAAATTTATTGCGGCATTTGGAAGGTCAAGGTTAAACGCATTCCGCGAAATCCAGGAGGACACCTCCATCGTCTTAACGTTTGTGACGAGCTTGCATTAAGTATAGCGAGCTTGAACATATCTTGTGCGAGTGCGCGCAGTACAATGTACGCAGACGATCAGTTAGCAACGCGTTCATCCAGCTGGGTGACCAACCGCTGTCTGAAGGTAGGCTTCCATGACATAGACAGGACTTAACGGGTCATAAAAAGGCTGTGCAAGCACTAGCGAGCGCCTGTGCTCCTCTTGCCAGCGACAGGCCTATCTGCACGACTGTACCTAGAACGCCCTTTCTGTGCGCGCGTTTTTTCCGTTTATTTGTTCTTAAATGCGAAGCATTTCTTAGCGAACTTCGGCGACATTGAGCGTATCTATCTATCTATCTATCTATCTATCTATCTATCTATCTATCTATCTATCTATCTATCTATCTATCTATCTATCTATCTATCTATCTATCTATCTATCTATCTATCTATCTAGCCGCCTACGATTTTGTGCTCTCCTGGCCGTTTCGCTAAGGGGATGTTTACGAAAATCGGTATGCCAAAACATGGCTGCATGAAGAACATAAATGACAGGTCATAACATGAAAATCATGATATGCATGTCATTAGCGGCATGATTTACGTGCCACGGTCTTGGTGCTCTTGCGGCCGTTTCGTTAACTTTGCACATACCAAAATTGGTATGGCGAGATAACAATGTCTGACGAGCATGGGTGACACGTTCTAAGAACATGAAAATCGTGACATGCATGTCATGAGCGGCATGATTTACATGCCACGCGTTTCGTTAATGGGATGTATACCAACATTGCTATGGCACAACACGACTGCATGACGAACGCAAATGACCGGTGATAACATTCGAATTATGACATGCGTGTCATCAGCGGCATGGTTTACATGCTGCAGTATTTGTGCTCTTGCGGCTGTTTCGTTAGCTTCATATGTACCAAAATCGGTATAACGAGACAACAATGCAGATCCATGCTGCTTTCCTGATGCGTGCTTCGCATTTCCTTGATTCCCACTGCGCGTAGGATCTGCCATTTTTCCTGCGTGTGTTCTTTAAGGAAAGGGAAAAAATAACAAGAATTCTTATTATTTCCATTATATTTCTATGTTCACTTCCTCATCCCGTTTCTTCCATCTCCTAGCGCAGGCTAGCAAACCGGATGCCAGCTTTTGGATAACCTCCCTGCCTTCCTTCTCACCTCTCTCTCATGTTCGATTACACAAAGTGGCCCTGTAACAGTGCTGCAGTAATACGGAGAGTTTCTCATAGAAGCCTTCGGCTGTCAATGTAATTTCATTAAGCCGAGGCTTATGCAGCAGATTTACATAGAAGTGTTTATAATAATCACCGTCTCATCTTAGAGTGGGCGTGCTTTCTAGAACGCTCTCCACTCATGCTGCCTGCCCACTGCATTCTATCTGTGGAAGTGCAGTCCCTTCTTTCTAGTTTGAATGCTGTTAGTTGTAATGCTTCAGCGGTCTTCGTAAAGCCAGCGGCGTGCCGCATCAGTTTAAAAGTGAAAAGATGGCAGCTCGTACGCTGCCACTCCTTGAGGCATTCATCGCAGCCATCGCGAGCGCTCCGCTACCCAGCCTCCCCGCTACGTTTTTGGGCTTGGTAGTTTTACTGAAAGCATTCCAGCACTTGTCAGGCGCATCGCGCGCCTTTTGTGAGTGGAGCTGCAGCGGACTGGTCACAGCAGCTATGCTTCCTTCTCGCCTGTTTCTCTTCCTGTTATATTTTTTGAAATATTCTGCCTCGGACTTCTTCCTAGCTGCAGTTCGTTTTGTGCCGCGCAGTTGTGACAACAATAAATGAATAAATAAATAAATAAATAAATAAATAAATAAATAAATAAATAAATAAATAAATAAATAAATAAAAGACGCTCCTGTTAGCTTTAAATCAGGACCAGGAGGTTCCCTCAGCGCTCGACCCAGCCGAACTGCTTTGGGTAGTTGCCGCATCTGTAACGCTCCTCTAAATATTGGTTTTGTATCTAACGCACACCTGTTTCACTTTAAGAGTTACATCGATTTTCCGGAAGAGGACCTAGTATGGCTTTCGTTTGTTTATATATGAGCCTATTTATGTTTATTAAACTGATGCATCACAACTGCGGTGGCTTACCCACGGTATACTTGTGATCTTTGTCGCTCGTCGCATAATGATTCTCAGTATAATGGGAACGGAATGTCTACTGGAGACTCGTCAATGATACAGTGGCTTTTATTGCGATACCAATTATATGGACAGTCTCGGCTGGTTTTTGCCGTCCCCGTCGCCGCCGTCATGAACCGTATATATATATATATCACAAAGAAAAATAATTCGGATAAATGCTTTCGAAGCGCGGTATCGAACCAGGAACCTCTCGCTCCGCAGCGCGTGGCGCTTACCGCTACGCCGCAAAGAGCAGATCCTTCAGTGAGCTAACAGCGAGCCTTATATACACACCCTTTACCGCTGTCAGGACTCCGAGACGGCAGGTGCTTCTAAGCGTTTCTTTATTACCAGCGAGATGGCGCGAGGAGTGCGACGGGCGGCCACCTTTGCAACAGGAGCGCTGTTCAAACTGAGTGTCCATTGTGACAGCTTATTCGCGCTCGTTCGGTGTATATCTGTGCGTTCGTTTCGTGCGTGCTTAACTTGATAGTTCGCGAGATGGCGCGAGGATTGCGACGGGCGGCCACCTTTGCAACAGGAGTGCTGTTCAAACTGAGAGTATCCATTGTGACAGCTTATTCGCGCTCGTTCGGTGTATATCTGTGCGTTCATTCCGTGCGTGCTTCACTTGATAGTTCGCGCTCATCTTCTGTTTGTTCATTTAGCGGCCTCCCCTACCTTTGTATGTGTAGCTTTGTGACACACAACGTATAAAGCCCTTCGTACCAGCACGCGCTGCCCACGGGAGGCGTTCACTTAGCAAGTGCATGTTTGCTACAATTAATATTGCTCCTGAAGCTGCGAGCCTCACTTCGTATAGCACTACAGTTTCTTGCTATCGCATTCATTGCTTCGCCCTTGCGGCGAAACTGTGACTTTTTGTCTCTAACAAAACTTTGCTATATTTTCTCTCAGTTATTAAATGCGAAGCATTTCTTAGCGAACTTCGGCGACTTTGAGCGTATCTATCTATCTATCTATCTATCTATCTATCTATCTATCTATCTATCTATCTATCTATCTATCTATCTATCTATCTATCTATCTATCTATCCGCCTACGATTTTGTGCTCTCCTGGCCGTTTCGCTAATGGGATGTTTACGAAAATTGGTATGCCAAAACATGGCTGCGTGAAGAACATAAATGACAGGTCATAACATGAAAATCATGACATGCATGTTATGAGCCGCATGATTTACATGCCACGGTTTTGGTGCTCTCCTGGCCGTTTCGCTAATGGGATGTATGCGAAAATTGGTATGGCACAACATCACTGCCCGACGAACTTAAATGGCAGGTCATAACGTGAAAATCATGGTGCGCATGTCATGAGTGGCATGATTTACATGCCACGGTCTTAGTGGTCTCCTGGCCGTTTCGTTAATGGGATGTATACGAAAATTGGTGTGCCACAACATGACTGCAGGACGAACATAAGTGACAGATCATAACATGAAAAGCATTATATGCATGTCATGAGCGGCATGATTTACACGCCACGGTCTTGGTGCTCTCCTGGCCGTTTCGTTAACGGGATGTATTCGAAAATTGGTATAACACAACATGGCTGTATGGTGAACATAAATGACAGGTCATAACATGAAAATCGTGACATGCATGTCATGACCGACATGATTTACATGCCACACGTTTCGTTAATCGGATGTATACGAAAATTGGCATGCCACAACATGACTGCATGACGAACATAAATGACAGGTCATAACATGAAAATCATGACATGCATGTCATGAGCGACATGATTTACATGTCATGGTCTTGGTGTTCTCCTGGCTGTTCCGTTAATGGGATGTATACGAAAATTTGTATGCCACAACATGACTGCATAAGGAACATAAATGACAGATCATAACATGAAAATCACGAAATGCATGTCATGAGCGACATGATTTAGATGTCATGGACTTGGTGCTCTCCTGGCCGTTTCATTGATCGGATGTATAAGAAAACTGGTATGCCACAACATGACTGCATGACGAACATAAATGACAGGTTATAACATGAAAAGCAAGACATGCTTGTCATGCGCGGCATGATTTACATGCCACGCGTTTCGTTAATGGGATGTATACCAAAATTGCTATGGCATAACATGACTGCATGACTCATAAATGACACGTCAGAACATGAAAATCATGACATGCATGTCATGAGCGGCATGATTTACATGCCACGGTCCTGGCGCTATAATGCCGTTTCGTTAATGGGATGCATACGAAAATTGGTATTGCACAACAAGACTGCATGACGATCATAAACGACAGATCATGAAGTGAAAATCGTGACATGCATGTCATGAGCGGAGTGCTTTACATGCAACGCGTTTCGTTAATGGGATGTATACCAAAAGTGCTATGGCACAACACGACTGCATGATGAACGTAAATGACAGGTCACAACATTACAATCATGACATGCGTGTCATGAGTGGCATGGTTTACATGCCACAGTCTTGCTGCTCTTGCGGCCGTTTCGTTAACTTCGTATGTACCAAAATCGGTATAGCGAGACAACAATGCAAATCCATTTGACGTTCCTGATGGGTGCTTCGCATTTCCTTGATCCCCACTGCACGTGGGATCTGCCAATTTTTTATATACACAGCATTTTTATTTTCACTTGACCCGCTTTCTCTATGTGGTCGGGAGTTTGCGCTTCAAGGTGTAGAACGTTCCCTTACTGTTGCTAAGATTCATCGGGATAACCGCTCTCCTGCTTCAGTCACATTCAATGTATACACATGTAGCGCGGCCGACATGACATTTCTCTCGAAGACTGACACTTTAGAATCATAACTAGATCATAAGCACAGCAACGTGGTTTTGAAAACATTTTTTTTTTTACTATGACGGTCATATCACTGCATGCTGTTTACAGCGTCAATGAAATTGCATCGTGGCATTTCCTGTATTGCGTAACTTACGACTTACAGCACCTCTTTGACATAAGTTTGACGGGAACGCTTGTGCCGCTGTATAAAAGAACGAGCAAGTATCGACCGCAGGCACCTTCTTATATGTGCGTGCGGGTGGGGCACGGAGTTGGAGTACGGTCGCCGGCTTCAAAGGTGAACTTGAAACATTTTCTACTTTGAATACTTCGCGCGGTGGCACGTGTGAGTGACCTTGAGTTCTATTCAAGGTTATCAAGACGGTTCTAGAGCAAGTTCTCTGGACAGAAAGAGAGATATTTTCTTGTTTTTGTTTGTTTCCTTAATGTCAACATCATGATGCTGGCACGCTAGCTCTAGCCTCTTGCCACATTTTCATTAAATAATAAAGAGACATTGCTCGGCAGCTTGAAATGAAAAAAATATATATTTTTTCCCTTTTGCTCGCTGAGGTCTCAAATGCCTAAGTTCGATGCATGGAGCCCTCCTAAAACTGGCGTCTTTATATACCACGCAAGTTTGTTGAATCTTTGGCTGGTCGCGCCGTACCTATATGAGTATCAAAGTTCGCAGAATTAGTACATTCATTTTACAACATGATACAATCGTCTTCACTGTTAACACGTTGGTTCCCTGCATTTCATGAATAGTGCGTGACATGGCACTCAGATTGTTGCGTAACGAATTTTGGTGACGCATGCTTTTTAAAAGCTTGCTTATTGATTGGATAAACACATATTTGCATACCATTGTTCACTTAATGACCACTGCATTGCATAGGGTGGCAATAAACCTTGTAGCTGTGTTTTCTTTTAAGTTATACACCGTATACTGCGTCAGACAGCCGTAAGTCGATAGTTCATGATTTCCAAAGGTTTCCTCGTTAATCATCGTACACGAAAGCACGTCTGATTATGAAGGTTTGCTACGTTGATTATATAATCGCATAGTTCTTGTAGGACTACTGAGCTTATGAAAAAAGGTAACAAAATCGCATTGAAACGACGGTTTTACACTATTACAATAAATGGTGCTCCGTAACGGTTCTCCAAGCGCCATGAGGATGAAAACGACCGTATTTGTGTGCTTTATGATTTGCACAAAGTATTTTGTACGGCAAGTATATTCATGACACAAGGAAAGCGCGGATCAATGAAAAAATTTTAAAAGAAACTAGGTAATGAAAAAAGAAACATCATGAATCATGTAAGAAGTAGGTAGAGCTGCGCTGGCTGACTTGGTGGTCGCATAAGCGCCTTATATAGACTGCCGCTGTAACGCGTATATAAATTCAGAAGGAGAACTGACCTGCACAATTTTTTTGCACCGAGGTCAGACGTACTATTACATGCACGCTGCGTCTACACTATCGCCAGGTTGACAGTAGACTTCGTGAGGGCAGCCTCTGAATCTCTTGTGTAAATCATAAACAGGGAGGAATCGACGCTGTTCGAAAGCGTGGCGGGGGTAGAGCTGTAAAGGATAAGCGTTATATCGAGACATTGGGTGCGAAGCCCAGAAGCACAAGGGGGTATCCTTTTACTACAGAAAAAAAAAGTGCACCAAAGTAGCTAGCTTATACTGGCTATAACGTTTCGCTAATGAGCTCGAAGGAGCGGGTTTGGTTCCCTGCAGCGGCGGCCGCATAAGGTGTGGGCAATTTCCCCCTCTATACTTAAGCTCATGCGCTCAGGGTGAGGTGTTCAAAATTAGAAAAAAAGCCGATCACTGGATTGTGCTCATAACGTGGATTATGCATGTAAAACTCGAGAATTACATTAATTGCTAAATTTAGTTCGTTCGGTCCTTTAGTTGCAAGGCTGATTTCCATTCCATTCGCATGCACCACAGTTGACGGTCTGCTGTTGGTAAGAGCGCCAGAAGACACAACCTTGAGAAGGGAGGAAGGATAGTTGGCCGGGCGTGATGCACTTTAATTGTGACACCTGAGATCACTAAGGGAAAGTAATTTTCAATGCTTGTCCGAGTGCGCCTGTCCGGCGTTACTTTGGCGCAGTTACGGCCTAAATAAGAAACGTATGCATCGCTAAACGAGCTTGGCAAAGCTGGGCGTGCGAAGATTAGAGGGGAAACGAAGCACAGGTCGCTAGTAATAATTGCTAAGGTTTAACGCGCCTAAACCACGATACGATCATAAGGCAAGACGTAGTGGAGAGCTCCGGAAATTTCAACCACATGGGTACCTTTGACGCGCACTGATAGTGCACCGGAACACTCTAGCATTTTCGCTTCCATCGAAAATGCCGACTGTCGTCGGCGGGGCGAACCCACGGCCTTTGGGCCACTCTGCCACCACGGTGGACAAGCGTAGGTCACTGGCAAGTATACACTGCCATCGCATTTTAGTCGCTTCCCTGTGGTGGCGTGATAACTGAAAGCTGCCTATAGCACCACCTTGCCGGGACCAACTTGTGGCGATACGGAAGGAGCACGCCCCGTGTATTTTACTCGTCTCAATATCCGAATGCACGGATACTGACTGCAGTAGAAGACGACTAGGAGACACGACTAGGAGACACATGAATCACACAGACGAGCGCCGTGTCACACAGACGAGTTCATGTGTCTCCTGTCTTCGTCTTGGTCGCGCTGCAATTTGAAGAGCATGAACCACCTAGGCCAAGTCAAAATCCTGCTAAAGAGCCAAAGTCATTTGCGCAAATGACGAAACAGGATTTTTGACCGGGCTGTCGTTTCTTGCTAGGCTATGGAGGTTGTTGTTTTGAACTGTGTGGTTCGCTTATTGTGCGCACGACAACCGGCAGCGCAAGGATTTGATTTTCTCGGCTTTTGGGAGGGGATTAAAAATCAGCTAACAAGGAACGTTGTTATATCTGCTGAAGTGACGCAGCGATCAAGTTCTTCTGTCCGTAGTAATGAGTCTACAAGTACGTGTTCCTCTCGTGGGATCGCATATTGATCAATGCAAGGCTTACTTGATCGATCACGAAGTCCTTGCGCCACGCATAAGACCACTGACTAATAAGTTCGTAGAGCCATGGTACAGCTCCTTCATAAAAAAAATATGATGTAATGTCGTAGGACATAGGGGATTATGGGCAGCGACGCCCACTGAGAATCTCTAGCTCACGTTCTTTCTCGCTGCTTCTCCACAATCATCCATAATTATCGTTCTTTTTTTATGAAGAAAAAGTTTTCGTTATGCTGAATTAGCAATTCAGGCCAGTTGGTGTCGCATATTTTGTACCTCACAGCGGATTAGGGAGCGAACAGCCGCACAAAAAGACACACGCTTCCAGCTGGCTTATTGACGCGAAAAAAGAAAGAAAAGAACATAGGCATATGAAGTACGAACTGATCCATACATGTCTGGGGCAGTCGAACGGCCGGCTGAAGTCTGCAGCAGCTTAGCCTGCCAGTAGTCATTGGGTTCGAGGTATCATGAATACGAACGCCAAAAATACGTTTAAGGCATTGCTCTTCGCGGCCTTACTGAAATATCGGCCTGCGATCTTGTCACTAGCAATGGTCAAGGGGATCAGAATTTCCCTTCGGCTGCTGCCGCTTGCGCAGCCGGAACCGATGGCTATTAAATAGGCACAGTGGTAATCGGTCACTTCAAGCTCGATTGGCAAATGAGAGACTTAGACACGGTAATGACAGACTCGCAAACAACCCATTTCCCGAGGTGGCACTCATTGATTGATTGATTGATTGATTGATTGATTCATTGATTACTGGGGTTTTACGTCCCAAAACGACTATATGATTATGATAGAGACGTCGTAGTGGAGGGCTCCAGAAATTCCGACCACCTGGGGTTCTTTAACGTGCACTGACATCGTAGAGCACACGGGACTCAACCTTTCGCTTCCATCGAAATTCAGGCGCCGCGGTCGGGATTCGATGCCGCGACCTTCGAATGAGCAGCCGAGTACCATAGCCACTAGACCACCGTGGGCCACGGTGGCTTTCATATGGAAAAAGAAAAGAAAAAAAGAAAAGAGAAGCGAGTGATCGCTATGAAGGGATCCACAATGTCCCACAAAGCTATTTCCGATGTAACAACGTGCCCCTTGGGAAATGTATTGAAATATACGCGAAACATCCAGTATACGTAAACTCAGTTTTATTATGTAATTTAAGGTGTAATTCCTTTGGAAATAAAACCGAAATTCCGCTGACTCTATGGTGGAGCCACAAGCTCATGATCCTCCTAACAATGCATGCTTTCATTATTTAAGATCTACAACATTAAAAAAAAATTATGCACAGTGTTATAGAAAATTGTGTATCTTCGAGCATTTCAAGTAGACATACTTATAGCCCGTGTAATATGGGCTGTAGTCTCTGTTACAAAGTTTACAGGTATTATGCAAAAGTTGCATCGACGAGTTAGGGGCAGAATTCAGGACTGCGTTCGATGGAATGTGTTCGCTTTATATGCGCTGGTTGAAGAACGATGTCTGAAAGATGACATGGAATGTTCCGATTACGACCTCTGGTTCCTACAGGCATACTTAGCCTCTAAATTTCAATTCAACGAGCCGCGTAAACTTGGGTATGGTGTAGGCCGAGAAAACCAAGAGTGCTTCTCAGAATACAGGCGTTTCCGACGCACAGTCGCACTGCCTTCATCACCAACGGTTCCGGCTGCGCAAGCGGCAGCAGGAAAAAAAGAAAAATTCAGATACCGTTCACGATCACTCGTGAGAAAATCGAGTCGGTATTGCATTGGGACCGCAAGTAGCCAGGTCACATGCATGCTTTTGACGCTCATATCCATCATATCTCGAACCGAGTCGTTAATGGTTGGGCAATGCTTCTGCAGCCCGCTTCTACTGCTTCTACTGCTCTAGAGACAAGAGCGATTCAGTCTGTATGTATACATGGAATGCATAAACCACAAGGGACATAATTATGAGGGCTAATCATGGGGGCATGCTCAGAAAACTAAGTTGTTTATATATTGCAATGAAAGAGTACTCGCGCGTTGCTCTTCTGCTCTATCGATCAAGTCTAATTCAAATATTAATCTCGCAGATAAACCCCTAAGCCTGCACTTAACGAAAAGGGAATAGATCAAAGGCTCATTTCTTTGTTAGACGCAACTTAATGAATCCAGCAGGTAATGAGGCCAAGGAGGTGGAGTTATTTGTACTTTATTACCACTAGGCCATTGAAAACAACATTGCCGCATTCTGGGAAATGACACGATGAATTTCATTCCTTGCGCTTATCAATGTCAAACTTGTGTTCATATCCTTGTAATGCTATATTTCCCTGTCTGGTGTACTTGTTCTGCATGTTATTGACTATAATGCAGAATTTTATATTTCAAAGTTCTAATAATCTACGAAATTCCCGGAAATTCGTAAGTAGAAAAATTCTAAAATCGTAACTCTCCATCACCAACAGGTACCGCTGTTCTGTAAACAGCATTTGTAATAGAGCGAAAGCGGGCACAATGGCTTAAGAGGAGCTTATTTATTTGTTATGCCTTGAACGCCTTACAGGGTGCTACAGAGGTCACAGTGCTACAAAACACGAAGCCACGAAACAATGTCTGGTCAATACACACAATACGTTTGCGGGAATTAATTAGTAGAATAAAAGGAAAACTGTATGAACTACTATATACATCAAACGGCTTTGTGAAGGTGATAGTGGCTAAGACATTACGAAAGAAAGCTATGCGATTCATGAAAACACTGTTTGCGCGTTGTGGCGTGCGAGTTCGAGGTACAAAGGACTACACAACAGTGTTAGTGCAAAAGGGGACGCGTACCTTACAAAGTTGATTGATGGGATGGGATACATAGTGAGCAAGTAATACATCATTCAGTGTATGGTGAAAAAATACAAGAAAAAAAAATGTTGCTCCAATCTAGGCTGTGAAGGTGGTTGGACAGCTGCAAACTACACTCACAATGATTACCCAATGCGACGTCGCTTGAATTTCATAAGCACTTTAACGGCTTGCGACTTGCTTGCGCCGCTACTGCCCACAAAGCTTCAAGGAGTGAACCTGAGAAAAGTGAAAAGCACTTAACCACACTCTTTTTTCTTCTAGCGTCTTCACTTTCTGTGGTCTACCCATGGTAGCCTGGAATGAGGTGAATGGGTTGCTAGACCGGTCTATGGTCTAGCAACCTGCCGAGCCACCGCCACGGTCACGGACACCGGGCACATTGAGCGCGAACGCAGGGAAACGCGGTCGCGGTGAACATACATATCAGCTATAATCAGGCGGTAGTGGGACTCGTAGAGCGTAGCCGTTCTACACGTCCCATTACTGCCTGCTCCATTCTTCCTCTCTACCTCGCTTCCGCTATGCTACGCCATGCTATATGCAACGCGACGCCCATGACGACCCGCTACACAGGCGATGAATGCCGTAACACCACCTGTGCACATGCACCGCGCCGGATGACCTACCCTCGCTGTGCGCCTCTCTTCCTCTCCACCGCGCTGTACTGGCTATGCTCCGTGATGCTAGTTTTAACTGGCGTTTTTTTTTTTTTGCTTACAACGACGACAAGAACATTTCCTTTGAACCTTAGAGGTATACAGCTTCGTCGTAAAAATTCAAGCAGCTTCACCGACCCAACGTCACGAAGGCTGGTCAAATAGCTGGCCCCGCGGTAGCATCACCTTGCTCATCGGTCTCTCAACCAGCGGAGAGGAGTGTATTGCCAATACGCGGCAAGACTACATCACCGTGTAACGGACTCGTTTCCACATTCTTTACTCTCTTCTTGGTCTTCGTCTTCGCACTCTTGTTGTACGATCACTGTCACTCGTGATATCACTATCGTGTACCGCTATCACTACAATGTAGCAATGGGCTGAGGGCAAGGGTGCGGGTCGAGGGAAAGCGCGCGTCCCTTCGGCACAACCCGAGGCCTTCTGCTTCTTTCGCTGCCTCTCTTTCTTTCCTACGCTCTCATTTTCTCGTCCATAGGAAGTTGTTGATTGGTTAATTTCTGGGGTTTTACGTCCCAAAACTACGATCTGATTATGAGAGACGCCGTAGCGGAGGGCTCCGGCAATTTCGACCACCTGGGGTTCTTTAACGAGCACTAACGTCGCACAGTACACGGGCCTCAACATTTGCCTCCATCGAAATGCATCCGCCGCGGCAGGGATTCGATCCCGCGACTTTCGATCGGATCAGCAGCCGAGTGGCATAGCCAGAAGACCACCCTGATAGCAAGTCGTGTTGCAATTTTCATGACAATGCAGCCATATGGTTCGCATAAACGCATGTTTTTACATGTGCGGGCGTATGGCCTAGAGGTTATTACCGTTGTGACTAGAGATGTAAAATTTCTTGAATAGCGCGAAAAAGAAGAAGAGTACGTCCTAAGAAGAGTACGTAGCAATAAAGAAAGAGAACGATTGCGCACGGAACTAAGAAGATAATTGCTAATTTAGTAAGTAAACGTTACCTTATTATTCTTATTATTAATATAACCGTGACATAACAGCATTACAATATTCCCAGAAGAGCTGCTCATTAGTTCCAAATCTAGGCATTACTGCGCATTAAGGCATTGATTTCATATGAAAGTGTCAGGAGCGACATTCGTGTGTGTATACATTTACATATTTGACTGATTTTCTTCTTACAATTCTCCCTTATTTTTCCACTGCAATGGTCTGGTGGCTTTTGAACGCGGACCCAAAAGACGAGAATGTAAACCTGCCGCGCACTTCCATGGAGACGAAATGGGAAGGGCCATATGTGCTTTGCAATATATATATATATATATATATATATATATATTATTATATATATATATATATATATATATATATATATATATAATATATATATATATATATATATATATATATATATCATCATCAGCCTGTTTTAGGTCCACTGCAGGACGAAGGCCTCTCCCAACGATTTCCAATCCACCCTATCCTGAGCGAGTTGGTTCCACTTTATGCCCGCAAACTTTTTAATTTCATCGCTCCATCTAACCTTTTGCCTACCTCTGTTGCGTTTTCCCTCTCGTGGTATCCATTCCGTCGCTCTTACTGTCCACCTATTATCCTTCTCCTCATGACATGTCCTGCCCAGGTCCCACTTCTTTCTTTTAATTGATAAGATAATATCGGCTACTCCTGTCTGTTCTCTGATCCATTCCGCTCGTTTTTTATGTCTTAGCGTTACCCCTATCACTTTTCTTTCTTTATATATATATATATATATATATATATATATATATATATATATATATTATATATATATATATATATATATATATATATATATATATATATATATTGAATTAATTTCCACTTGGTGCGTTAACGCTTCACTTGAGGTTCGACGTACACAAGCTATTTTTTCCTCGCAATCACCTGCGAACGTCTTGCGTGGCTTCATTACTTCATGTGCACGTTTCCAAACTATGACCACTATTTTCACATACAGCTAAAGAGAGGAATCTGCCGTACGCGAGCCAACTGGGGGCTCGATGGTAGGTTCAGCTGGTAGTGAGTTAGAATGTTCTAGTTCAATAGTTGGTGTAGAGAGTGCTGGAATCGTGGGCGAGGCAAAGTCCGTGCCACAATGTGGATGTATCTAGATGCTTCCCAGACACCCACAATCCTTTACTGAACAAATTTCCTTGCAGGATCTGTAGTTTTGCAACGTCGGACTGAAGTTTCAAGACGAAACCAAATGGGAGAGGTAAACAAAAGAGAGAAATTAGATGGCACTCTCGCTTACAAGTTTGACTAAAAACCTACGTCAAAAGGAGTTCTGTCGCAGCAGAAGAATTCCGTCGGGAAGCTCCTTGTTTTTGTTTTTGTTTTGCAGCTGTGTCGTGGTTGAAAAAAAACAGAGAATGAATGAAAAGATGTTCTTTTTAAATTTTCAAAGTTCTTTTGTCACATCTCTAATTTGACGCTCGCCTTCGGACCGAAGGTACCTGGGTTGGAATTCTGCCTCGACAAGAAAGTTTCTTCAATTTCTTTATGATCGAAAATGCGAACGGCGGCGGCGACTACTAGGGACCAACCTCGACCCCAAGCAGTTCAGCTGTTCATAATAAGTGGGAAAGTTCTCGTCGAGCTGCAAGGGATTGAAAAAACGGCATGGTTTTAATAGATGTAATGCAGCTGTGTTTGAGAGGATAAATTGAGCAGAGTCATATTGGTACTAGTTTCGATGTGTTAATCTATGCTTAAAGCAGGCTGTCAAACCGAACCCAAACCCGAACCGATATTCTGGTTACGTACTTGAACTAGAACCGAACCTGAACTGAAAAAAAAATATATATATATCGGTTATCAGTTCGGAACAAAGTGGTTCAAGTAAGTACGATGCCGCGATGTGCCAGCAGCATCTCGACGGTATGATTAATTCTGGCCTTTTTGTCTGTTGGTCTTTATCGGTCTACATATTTGACTCATTTTCTTCTTACAATTCTCGCTTCTTTTTCCACTTCAGGGGTGTAGTGGCTCTTGAATGCGGAACCAAAAGACGAGAATGTAAACCTGGCCGCGCAGTCGCACTTCGATGGAGATGAAATGCGACGGGTCATGTGCTTTGCAATGCTAGTACACGGTAAATAAACCAAAGTGGTAAACAACTCGCGAGCTCTCAGCGCGGTACGCCTTGTCTTTCCGCTCTTACATTTTTTTTTCTCCCATGACTTTGGGCTGCGATGCCTACAAGGGCTACGGGAAACAGTATTCTTTCCTTAAGCGAATCGCAGCCTACTTTAGGCAGCGGACAATGAGATCTATGTCGGTCTTGCTGCGCGACTCTGCGATATTCAAGCGCAGTCTTTAATAAATTTGTGAGCAAGCAAGTCTCCCCTTTAAGCGACCGATCAATTCTCTGTGTCACTTCAGACAGAGCCAATTATTTTGTCGCTATTCTCTGCATGTTTGTATTCATTCATTATTGCGAGTCTGCTCAACAAGATGTATACTCCACTACAGAAGCATTTATGCCGTATAACTTCCCTTTTATTATCATTAATTTCAACGTGAACCTGCGGATGCAATCCTGTCGTGGTGCACATGTATCAAGTTATGTAACACGTTTGTTTTGCGGCCAGCACACTCTACGAAATATCTCATTTGATTTCGTTTGATTTGATTTGACCATTGTTTTTGTCTATCATTGTTATCTGATACGGCTCGAAAATTTAGCCCTTCGAACATTCATATAAATTTCGACTGCTTTGTTTGATTCCTTTATGACTAACAATAGAAAAAAAAAAAACGTGCAAGAGAGGGCTCAAGGATGTACCGCAGTGCTCATAATATGACAGTGTTTCTCACCATGCCTGCTCTAGCTGTTTGCACCAAGTTTCGCTGATTTATGTGAAAACATCGCTAGAAGTTTCCAGTGTGCTAGCGGGCCCTTCCACCATTTGGAAAAAAAAAGAAAGAGAAAAAAAAAAGCTTGCGCATGTGCCACGCGTGCGGTGCAGCCTAGCATTGCAAACAAATATGGAATTAAATGGAAAAATACACAATGTAAGCGCTTTAGGGGCAGGTCTTAAAAACTTTAAGAACATGAATGGCCCTTGCCATTGTCTGGCTGCTTTAAATTTCCAGTTTTGTAAGATATTGCCAGGAGTTTTTTATGATGGACAACTATAGTGCGGCATGTTTTCCTTTTTTCATTATAATTAATTATGGGTGTGCAAATTTCAGTCCTGGTGAACGTCCGAATGACGCCACTTGATCAGTGCTTGGAGTGTTTCAGGCTAACATAAACAGCGCTGTCAAAGTCAAACGTAAAGTTTACCGCGTCTAAGCGGTTCGTGAACCGGTCCTGTGTTGCGAACCGATTCGCGAACCGGTTCAAAAGTTTATTTCTCTGAACCGAGACTGAACCGGAGTGACATGGTGGCTCTTTTCAGGTGGCACATATCGCAAATAAACATATTTCATCGGCAGTGTTGGTGATAGTTGTTGGACATTAGACGTGGTGTTGGTGCTCATCTGGCCTCAACTGCGGTACCATGGTTGTCAAGCGCTCCTATAGCAGTTGCAGGAAACAATATTATGTAGTACTATCAAATCAAATTAAATTAAAATGTGTTTTACGGAGACGTAATTACACGAATGCGTAAAAAATTTCTTGGACCAATAGCGTACGCAGCTAGTAGGTGGTCCAACACAGAAAATACATAAAATTTAGCAACGCACATGATTGGTCATTAAATGACAGGTTTTATACATATGTAAGTATTAATGACGTACATGTCTACGAAGGAAAAGGTGTCACAATTCACAAGGCAAGAAAAAACTAATTAAGTGGAGGTAACCGCGTACTGCATCGCGTAGGCGGGTTTGAACCAGGGGTATGTGGATATGAGGTTCACATCAGGAAGATACGGCAAAGTTGTGCTCACACACCTATTGCAACCCTCATGTTTGGAACTAAAGGTGAATTATCCGGCATACATTGTACCCTCCTGTGGCAACGCTTTGGACAGCCGCCCCTGCCGAAAGCAAATTTTCGAAGTTTAGTGTCGTGGATGGAAGAGGCACAGCGTATTCGTTGCGTCGCACGAAAGCAGAACGCAGGATTTCCATGATTGCAATGACCGTGCACGCATCACTCATGCACAGCTATGTTCACGCAGCAAGACGCAGCGTTTTTCTACATCGCGCAGTGCACAAGATACAGCTCCACTAAGGTGAAACCTGGGAAAGTGCGAAGCATGCGGAGATGCGCCGGTGTTGCCCACAGTAGCACGTCAGTCGCTGCTAATGGGCTTGCTTTACCGTGGCCACGACGACGACGTTAGACGCCGACAGCCCGGGCCGCATTAGCAGAAACTCCTTAGAATCGCTTCTGACGCGACAACCCTACACTGTCTGGGTGCATGGCCTCCGGGATCGGTCCACCGTGACGAAAGCAGAGCTAAGCCGCAGGCCATCCACTAAGGTGCTCCGCACCAAAAAGCGTTTGCAAGCAAAATGAGTTACGCGTACTTTTTATTTATAGAGGCACAGTATTCAGGTCACAGCTCCGAAGAATCCTAACGATTTGTGGGGGTTTACGTCCCAAAACCAGCTCTGATTATGAGAGACGCCGTAGTGGAGGTCTCCGGAAATTTCGACCACCTGGGGTTCTTTAACGTGCACTGACATCGCACAGCACACGGGCCTCAACATTTCGCCTCCATCCAAATGCAGCCGCCGCGGCCGGGATTCGATCCCGCGACCCTCGGATCTGCAGCCGAGTACCTTATCCACTAGACCACCGTGGCGGGGCGAATCCTAACAATCGTTCCCCGTAAACATTGTTACAGGAAGGAAGGTTTAAATTAAGGTGACTCGCTTGCCCGATGTTTGCATGCGGAGAGTTGAATATGTTGTTGGGTAGTGGAAAGTTCGTGTGCAGTATTAAATGCAAAAGGGTTTCTTAGCGAACTTCGGCGACTTTGAGCGTATCTATCTATCTATCTATCTATCTATCTATCTATCTATCTATCTATCTATCTATCTATCTATCTATCTATCTATCTATCTATCTATCTATCTATCTATCTATCTATCTATCTAGCCGCCTACGACTTTGTGCTCTCCTTGCCGTTTCGTTAATGGGATGTATACGAAAGGTACGCCACAACATGACTGCATGACGACATAAATGACAGGTCGATAACATGAAAATCATGACATGCATGTCAGGAGTGGCATTGATTTGCATGCCACGATCTCGGTGCTCTCCTGGCCGTTTGCAGTGGTTAAAGAGATGTATACCAAAATTGTTATGGCACAACACGACTGCATGACGAACGTAAATGACAGGTCATAACGTTACAATCATGACATGCGTGTCATGAACGGCATTGTTTACATGCCACAGTCTTGATGCTCTTGCGGCCGTTTCGTTAACTTCATATGTACCACAATCGGTACAGCGAGGCAACAATGCAGATCCATTTTACGTTCCTGATGCGTGCTTCGCATTTCCTTGATTACCACTGCACGTGAAATCAGGCATTTTTTTAAAGTAAACAAGCAACCTTATAATTTCTTAGTGCTGTAAATAAGAGAATACGAACTTCATTAAATAGAATGCCACCAGTATAACGAACAGGAGAAAATGTTATTATTCTGTGTTATCATTCAGCACACTCTTGTCCAGCTTTGCTGGACCTCGTACGAATAATCGAACAAACGAAGCTTATGCACATCACATCACGTCACATCACATCACATCACATCACATCACGTTATATGCACACCACGATATGCACATCACCGCACCAAATAGTGTATTTCTCTTCACCAAAACGGACGTCTTCGCGCAAAAATGAGTGCCGACATGACGTCGTACTATGAACACCCTCTTAGACGCCACGGTGCCGTCAACGGGCCTGCCAAGCGCACGTTAGGCACACAACTACTAATTTCGCACAAAGACGTTGATCCTTGAAACTCGCAAGACCAGAGTGTCAAATAATTCGGCATAGGCAATTTCTCTGCTCACAATTCTTCGCATAGCATGGATTTCCACATTGCATCGCATCTGTCGGATCTGGAAAATACTATGCTTCTTAATGTCGCGAAATACTTTTTTAAATTTTTTGCCCAAGTGCAAACAGTGTACCGAAATTCGGTGCAGTTGCTTCAGAGAAAATGTTATTTTCGTTACCTTGTATTTAGGTAGTTCTCCTTGACGCTTCGTTGAACGAGCTTTCAGTGGAAAGAAGCAGGTACCCTGCGCGCCTCGGCGAATGCTTTCTGTTTGCTTCGAAGCAGAGCAAACGTTTCTCGTCAGACAGTACTTTGCTTTCCATTCGCAAGTGCTGTTTGACATTGGCCGGTCACCTTTGATAGGAATGTACCAAACACGAATGGCAACACAATATCGTCCTCGTCAGCATTACCTTGCACGGCAAATCACGTCTGCGGAGTCTCACAAGTAATCAACCATTTATAGCTTTGGGCTACGAACGAGCGATTGACAATATTTCTCTTTCAGTATTACTTTGCCTCCCCTGTACATGCAGAGGTGGAACTGCACCCAGAGTCTAGTCAGGGCAATACCACGTACAAATGACGAAGAGCCAAACATGCGCTGTAGCGATGTGTCCAGTTACATGTGCCGGTGATGGGAAGAAATGTCATTGTTTGTTGCAGTATGGTGAAATTGAAGCCGTGGCCTGACTGTAGGACACCTTGATGACGACGGTGCCTTTGGCGTAATTGAAAAGATTGCCAGACACCGACACGCCCGGTGGCTACCTCAAAGGTTCGAGCTTGGATGTACTAAAATAACGTAATGGGACAAGGCATACATCGCTTATAGGGAAAGGAAAATGGTTCCAACGAATTCGCAGAGCCGGCGTTATGGCATTATCAGACAAACGAAGCTGTACTGCGCGTTAATTATCAATGCAAAAACAGTGGTTTCATTAAATTCAACGTGTGAAAGTGCGCAGTGCCACCATAAACCACAAGTATAACAGCGACCCTCTCTGGTGATGTGGGTTCTTCGTATTTTGCCTTCTGCAAAAGTTGCGGCAACTGGTGACTTCTGCAGCCAGGAAGAAGTTTTCGCTGATTTTGACAAACACCAAGATGTAATATTGAGATAGCGGAAGCATCCAACGTGCTCGCATTGCATAATGCCACTAGCCCGAGTACAGCGCCAGATATTCTATTTGTACTACGTGAGCAAAGAAAAAAAAAAAAGAAAAAGGGTGTGGGGCAGCATTTTAACTATAACGGTTAAAAGATCGCGCTGCTGTGCTGGGGATCTGTAGTTCGATCTCCCCATCGGGCATGCAGATGAGTTATTTTTCTAACTGTGAGCTATTCAGCAAGAGAGGGGCAACAGTGAGCTACCACGGTCAGGGAAGGTCCAGGAGGAATCGTAAAAACAGACCAACAAGCAAGCAAACAAACGTCAATTTAAAGTAATAGTGTCCGTATTGTTTGTAATACACCAGATAGTTACACGTACAACCAGACATGTTTAACCCGGTCACTGTATACTCAAATTATAACCTTATCAGGTAATGTGATAAGCAGAAAAAGAGCAATTTCTAGGTACTACACTCTTAGCACGGTAACCTTTAGTTTATTTTATAGGTACACAAAAATGTGAAAATATGCTCCTTTATAAAGGTTAAAAGCACTTTAACCTTTAGTAAAGGAGCATATTTTCACATTTTTGTGCACCTATAAAATAAACTGAAGGTTACCGTGCTAAGAGTGTATATAAATGTTCGTCTCATCACACTCTTTAGCATCTTATGCATTCACCCCGCTGGCTGCATTTCGATCGAGGCGAAATGTTGAGGCCCGTGATCGCGATGTCAACGCTCGATAAAGAGGCCCAGGCTGTAAAAATTTTCGGAGCCCTCCACTTCGGCGTCTCTAATAATCATAGCTGGTTTTGGGACGTAATACCCCAGAACTCAGCATCTATGCATTCACACCGGCCGAGCACAGCGGCGACAAGTAACGGGTACCGAATAATTAAATAGCCATTTCAAGTGGTTTTAATTGAGCTTATGAAATGAAACGACATTTATTTTATTATTTCGAGTACGTATATCCCAAATACACCAGGTGATTTCTTTAAGCATTAAGTAAATTTTTATATATGATGTGTGGTATGAAGAGAAAATCTCATTGAACTGAATTGCTCTCGGAGGTGGACGTTACTCATACTCTACATAAGCAAACTGAACTAGAAGAGAAACTTGGGCTATATGGTGGTGATTCATGCATACTCGAACGGCAGCACAGACCCAGCCACGGAACAGATGGGAAATAGTTCACGAAACACTTCGCCGAGCTATAGCAAATAATATTGAAATATGTCACTGTTTTGCAATAGTCGAATGTGCGTTTCGACCAACTAGTCCAAAACTGCCAGGGAAATTGAAACACATAGTTGACTAAAAAAAAAAAAAATGGCAGATCCCACGTGTAGTGGGAATCAAGGAAATGCGAACCATGCATCAGGAACATAAAATGGATTTGCATTGTTGTCTCGCTATACGGAGTTTGGTACATATGAAGTTAACGAAACGGCCGCAAGAGCACCATGACTGTGGCATGTAAACCATGGCGCTCATACACGCATGTCATGATTCTAACGTTATGACCTGTCATTTACGTTCTTCATGCTGTCGTGTTGTGCCATAGCAATTTTGGTATACATCCCATTAACGAAACGCGTGGCATGTAAATCATGCCGCCCATGACATGCATTTCATGCTTTTCATGTTATGACCTATCGTTTACGTTCCTCATGCAGTCATGTTGTTGCATACCAATTGTTCTATACATCCCACTAACGAAACGGCCAAGAGAGCGCCAAGACCGTGGCATGTAGAACATGTCGCTCACGGCATGCGTGTCATGATTTTCATGTTATGACCTGTCATTTACGTTCGTGATGCAGTCATATTGTGGCATGGCAATTTCGTATACATCCCGTTAACGAAACGCGTGGCATGTAAATCATATCGCTCATGACATGCATATTATGATTTTCATGTTGTGACCTGTAAGTCGTGTTCGTCATGCAGTCATGTTGTGGCATACAAATTTTCGTATACATCCCATTAACGAAACGGCCAGGAGAGCACCAAGACCGTCGCATGTAAATCATGTCACTCATAACATACATGTCATGATTTTCGTATTATGACCTGTCATTTATGTTTGTCATGCAGTCATGTTGTGGCATGCCAATTTCCGTATACGTCCCATTAACAAAACGCGTGGAATGCGTCGTCATCTTGTCGGCATGATACACAACTTCGGTGGATGGCCAATCACATCGTAGTATCCCGAAATTATTAGATAGACGAAATGGCAAAATGGGCCCATGAACGCGCTTATTCTCCGTGAATACTTCCTTCAGCCCTATCGCTAGGCTCATCGTGGAGAAAAGTTCCTTTGAACTGCTCTTAACAGCACATTCTATGATGCCGCAAAACATGTCTTTTATACAGGAGACACCGAACAAATATATACAATTTTTTAACATGCTGGGAGGCACAGAAACTTTATTCTAGTTACCTCGAGTAGATGCAGCCTCTGCCATTCATCCCCTAGATGAAATAGGGCGCTCTGAAAGCTTGCTGTACACGGTGCTGTTCGTCGGATTTCTGCGGTACAGCCTACCTGCAATCGCCAACACCTGCAAGACTAACCTGCGCACGATACAGAGCATTCAAGCACGAGCTCTCAACGGCTGAAACGATAGCCATAGCGCAGGATTTTTCTATCCCGACGCACATCGCCGTTGAGACCATGCGAACTCACCTGAGGTGAGTTCTCATGGTCTCAACGAACTCACCTCACTCGCACCATCTGGCGAGCCTTCTTGCTGTAAAGCCTTGAACGTCATTCAGGACTAATGTCAATGCACGCAGCGCGGCGTTTACCCTTGGGTACGCGCCTGCGGCTAAGCCAGTGCTCCCTCCGTGTTATTTGAGCCTCCCACAAGTACACCTCACAATTCCTGGGGTACGGAAGTAGTCAGATTTACCAGTACCTGCGCTAAAGCAACTGAGCTTACACATGTTGTACGAACAGTACGGTAACCACGTACGCATAAACACCGATGGATCGACTACGTCCTCCAGTTGTGGCGGAGCGGTGCTCGTACCGACGCAGGGGATAACGCTTTGACTGAAGACGTCTCATGTCACGACGTCTACGGCGACAGAACTTACGGCTCTACGTCGTGCACTAGAATTCACTAGTACTGAGAGGCCGAGAAAATGGGCTGTGTTTTAGGACTCGAAGGCGGCGTTACAGCGGCGTTACAGCGGCTTCGACACCTGACACGAAGTCTCTCACTGGTTGCAGGTATTGACGATTGCAGGTAGGCTGTACCGCAGAAATCCGACGAACAGCACCCTGTACAGCAAGCTTTCAGAGCGCCCTATTTCATCTAGGGGATGAATGGCAGAGGCTGCATCTACCCGAGGTAGAATAAAGTTTCTGTGCCTCCCAGCATGTTAAAAAATTGTATATATTTGTTCGGTGTCTCCTGTATAAAAGATGTTTTGCGGCATCATAGAATGTGCTGTTAAGAGCAGTTCAAAGGAACTTTTCTCCACGATGAGCCTAGCGATAGGGCTGAAAGAAGTATTCACGGAGAATAAGCGCGTTCATGGGCCCATTTTGCCATTTCGTCTATCTAATAATTTCGGGATACTACGATGTGACTGGCCATCCACCGAAATAGTGTATCATGCCGACAAGATGACGACGCATTGTGCACTTTTTCGGGCAAGTGGAACGATCCTTTCATAGAAAGGTGTTGCTCAGGGCAAATTTATATTGACGAAAAACAAACAAACAAACAAGAGAGAGAGCGTCTTAAGCTAAACGTGTTGGAGTTGAACAACTAACGACTCTTGCTCAACAAAACAGGAAAGCAAAGCCATGCATTCCACCCTGTGAAGGTGAAGGACCAGCGAAGCTGGAAGTTACACGCGATTAACAAGACTTGCAAGTGGGTTCAAATCATGCTGAAACCATAACCGATTTCACTCAGAACTAAATCCAATTTATTGATCGAGAATTTGCCTCAAGTTTAGCACGTGGTCGTTGAAATATTCAGCTTTGTTTTCGTAGACCGTGGGTAGGTCTTCGGGCTGCTGTCTTCTTCGCGATGGCCTGCACTGTTCTGACGCATTTGGTGCTCACGCTGAAGCTCACGGGCATAACTTTCATCCGTTTGGTTTTCTTTTGGTCGCTGGTCGTAGACACGGTGTATCTCTGGAGCCCGGCCATAGCGGTGCTGCAACAAAAATGAAATAAATCAGTCGCCATGCGGGTCACCGGCACTCCCCACTACGCAGCTGCCGGTGCCGCAGCAACCTGCGCAGCCCCCCCAGCCCCCCCCATCTCTCTTTTCCTTCTCTTTCACACACATACACACTCAGCACCTGATGTCGCCGAGGCAGCTTACGCAGTCCATTGCTCCTGCCGGCGGACACGCTGAAATCTGACCGAGTCACTTACAGCCTCGTTGTCAAACAGAAGGACCATCGAAACCAAATTGACTGTGACTAACCTGTTGAAAGGAAGCACGAAGAAACAAGTGTTAGTGGTAGTAGTAGTAGTAATAGTGTTTATTTCTTGCAAAATTGTACATGAAAAAGGAGCAGAAACAAAAGGCGTACATACGCCTGACGGAGGCCTCTGCTGCTATGGTTCGGAACAGATACACATGTTTACACAAAATAATGCATTTGACGCAAGTTGCTATAATTTCAAGAATAGTATAGTAACGGTATTTCTGACAAAAACATCAGATGACAAACTTGTTATGCTTTAGATACCCTTGCCTTACACACCCATCAAAAAAGAGAAAAAACGCAAAAAAAACAGCACAGGAGAGAGCAGCAAAAGGACTAAGCAAAAACAATAATGACGTCCATTACTTTCCCTATTGCCAAATAATTTATTACCATTTATTTTATTTGCTTTAGTGTATTTACTCTTTATAAGCTATTTCTTGTTTTAACAAGATTTCTTTAGCCTGCATTTTAAACGCCTGTGGGCCAACACGTAACTCTAAACTATTGTTTAATTTATTCATTAATCTCATAGATTGATACAGCATTGTTTGTTCTCCATAGTTTGTCCTCGTCCTTGGTAAGCACAGTGAATTTGCTCTCTGTGGCTGTAACGACGGTCGATTTCCTGTCGTTTATACAACTTCTTTTTGTGTACATCTTGTAATAGTTTATAATAATATATTTGGCTTGCTCTCAACATTTCATGCTTATAAAAGAGAATTGAAGTGCGCAAACACTCGATACTACCATGATAGTTTTCGTAGCACAATAGGTTTTGTCGGACCCATGGGCCCTTATCTGCAGCACGCACGTTGGAGGCATGGCGAGGAGGACACACGCGCATTGCCCATGCGCGTGACGAGCGGCAGCGTCGAAAGGCCACAGGGGGCGTGAAGGTGGCCGGCGGATAAGAAGGGAGGTGAGGTGTTCTTCCCAGCGTTGCTGGCTCGTGTCATACTGACCCCCCCTGAGCGGAGACGGGGCCCACAGTTTGTAATTTCTTTTGGGTGTTATTCCCCATACTAATGCACCATAACAAAGTCTCGAATAGAAGAGGGAATTATATAAATTTTTCTTCAGCCACCCAGGAATAAGGGAACTAATTCTATACAGATATCCTGACGTATGTGCAAATTGCTTAACTAAATAATTAATATGGACATTCCACGTTAAATATTTGCTGAACCACACGCCAAGAAATTTTTGATCTATTACGCGCTTTATAGTGCTCAGTTTATTTTAATGTCACATTTAACAGGTTTATTTACTGGGCGGAATACAATATATGCTGTTTTCGAGGCTTTTAACTCTATATTGGCCCCACCGCGTGGTCCCACCGGCAAAGCAAAGCGAAGCTGAATGATTAAGCCGTTGCAAGAGGAAACTTTCGCTCACTTCTTTCACAACATCAGACAGGAAGTAAGACGGACATTTATCTATACATCGATATGATCAGTTATACAAGCAGTGAAAGTGAATGCAAGAAGTGTAATGTAAATTCCTAGTATCGGTGCATCATGCAGCCTCTCCATCTCTTCTTTGGCAGTTCGCCTGGTGTTTTATCGATTGGCACTGCCTTTATTAAAGAAGCACGTTTCTGGCAAAAGTAGAGAAGTAAGCGTTCACACGTGGTCCAATGACGCGTGAAAGGACGCTCTTGAGCTCTCGGGCCGTGTCTGTCGCAGTTCTACGCGGCACCTGCTGTGGCCGGCAGGTGCTTTCCTCTGCTTGCACCCCGTGCTATGGACCGCCCAGCGGCGTTTTTTGTCTGGTTACTTAGAGGCTGCGCCGTTTGGCGAGCACCTGCGCTCGTTCTCCCTATCATTTGTCAGCACTCGCTCCACGAGGTCTATTTTCGGCATTTCAGGCGCTTGCCTGCTTCTCATCTTTAGCGCGACCAGCGTGGTCCCATTAATATCGCCTTCGCTTCCGCCTGCTCATCGATCTAATGAGAGTCGATATTCGGGTGCGGCTATAGGGGCGGCTGAGCCGCTCTGGACCATTCCTTCATTAGGAAACCACGGCGGGTCCAGTACACGTTCGAGAGGTGATGCGCGGCCTGCGTGTGACACTGTGACTGTGCGCCTATGTTTGCAGTTTGCAGGGCTCTGCATTCCAATTACGAAAGCTGATATTGCTGTAGCTGAGGTGGCTAAAGGAGGAATGAGATACCCGATCAAGCGTGTGACTAGTGGTGACAAAAGCAGAGGAATACAGAGATAGCGTTGCGAATTAGGTGGAAATTGGAGTGTGGTAATGATGTCCCTCATTAATGCGGGACTTCATTGGACGACAGAGATTAAGGTGGGGTGAAGCAATTAATAAAAAATGCGGGCAGAAAATAAATCAGCTTGCGCAGCACAGGGAACGATGGAGAACTATGGGGGAAGCCCTATTCCTCCCACTCGGCATAAACTATAGGCTGAAGAAGATGAAGACGAATCAATCAATCAATCAATCAATCAATCAATCAATCAATCAATCAATCAATCAATCAATCAATCAATCAATCAATCAATCAATTGATTGATTGATTTATTTATTTTTATTCGTTCATAGTGAACTAAACAAAAGAATAATATACAGGAGGAGGAGGTCCTGTAGTAAAAGCAGCATTGGGACCTTCTGTACGTAATTAACATCAGAGTATATTTGCAACATGAAGGAAATGAATACGATTACGTAAATAAATGTTTAGATACACATAATAAGCGAATTCTGATGTAAGAAAACACCATTTTAATAGCAGTAAGGTAAACTAGGTACAAATAACACCAAAAAGCAGAGAAAAAAAGAACCCAAATTGCGCAATAGCTGTACGACAACAAAGTTACAGGAGATTCATAGAAGAGAGTGAGTGTCGCACAGCAAGAATTTCTTTAAGTCATGACAAAAATATGTGAATCTTCTGCATTTTTATTTCAAATGATAATGCATTCGACAGCTATATGGCTGAAAAATGAACGGTCTGTTTACCATATAATTAGTGTGTACTTTAGGTAGGATAGAGTTATTATGCAGCGCGAAACTAGCTGAGTTCGTGTTCAGTAGAGATTATGAAGGAATTACGGACAATGAGATTTCTTTATTTAATAATTTGAAGAGAAATGTAGCGAGGTTGCACTTGAGAAGGGCGGCGACGTCCATAATGTTATTTTCCTGCAGCAACTGATTAGGCGTAGAGTTGGATGGACTAGACGTGATTGTCCTGATTGCCTGGTTCTGGATTATTTGTAGCGGCTTTAGGTATGAGTAATGTATGTGTTACCCCTTGAAGTTATTCAGTAGTAGTTAATGTGGGAGTGCGCAAACGCGAAATTGAGTGAGAGCAACCCCGGTCTTGAAAAGAATGTACGCGACCTTATGATAATGCGTATTCCAGGCGATAAGTTCTTTTTTGAATGAGTTATATGATTTTGAAATTTTAGATTATAGTCGATATTTACACCTAAGTAGGGGCATTCTTCACTTTTGATAATGAGTGGTTATCAATAAAAATGGGTAGTATGCACTGCAATGATTTATTTTGGAATGAGAACAAAATAAATTCAGTTTTCGTGAGATTAAAAGCAAGTATATCATTTTACACCATTCTAAGAAATTTTGAAGATCACTAGCCGGTGACAAATGTACGCTATAATTTACAATTTTTGCGTCGTCAGCATATAATATAGACTTAGAAGATGTGAGACAGTTAGCTAAGGCCATTAATATGGAGTAAAAAGAGTAAGGGGCCTAAAATAGATTCCTGTGGTACACCTAAATTAGTTATTTTTGGTTTAGAGTATCCATTGCAAACACTGACAACCTGATACCTATCTCGTAAGTAGTCACGTAGTAATAGTAAAGGAAGCTCTGTTATGCCTATTGAGTCTGGTTTAAGGGTAAGAATGTCATGGTCAATGCTATCAAATGCCTTAGAAAAAGTCTACAAATATGGAACCTGCAAATCTAACACCTTCAATGGCTTCCTTTGGTCGGTGAGTAAGAGATAAAAACGCTAGATCAGTAGGGTAACCAGATGTAAATCCATATTGGTCAGGTGAAAGAATATTAAATTTATTTAAGTATTTAACTAGTCACTTTCGGATTATATTCTCAATCACCTTACTGAAGAAGGGTAAAACACAGATAGGTCTGTAGTCAAAAAGTACCAGGCGATCTTCTTTCTTAAAAACTGGGGTGATTCTGCCGCGTTTCAGCTCATGAGGAAAGATTCCTGCTTTAAACACTAGATAATTATGTCACACAAGACAAATGAGATTGGTTTAGAAATTAAATTAATATGACCAGGATCGTCCAGCCCAGCGCTAGTTAGTTTTAAATTGGTAATCACTGTAGCCACGTCATCAGGAGTGGTTGGATACACATAGAATGGTTGTGGAAGGCGCTTTAAGGTGCATATGTCTTTATATGTATGCGCGGGACCACTAGGAAAGAAACAAATAGTCAAACGCATGTGCAATCGTAAGTGGCGTAAGTTAAATACTACCACCGTGGCAGATTTTGTCAATGCTATCCGCCCCTTGTTTCCTATTTAAAAAAAGCATTTGCTATTTACAATTTCTTTTCTTAACATCACGTCGGCATTTAAGTACCTTTTCCTCATAATATTTGATTTACGCTTTTTTAAGCCCAGCAGAAAGTGAGCTGCGAAGTTGCTTATACAGCGCGTGTAGGTTTACATGGAATAGCTCCTTTATATATATATATATATATATATATATATATATATATATATATATATATATATATATATATATATATATATATATATATATATATATATATATATATATATATATATATATATATATATTGTGAAGGTTCTTGCGTGTGCGAATCACTGACCCAAGGATTTTGAGGCGACGCCACTTTCTTTCTGCATTTGCGCATCTGAGAGCAAGATTGGTCATGTGATGATAACTGATAAAAATCGCGAGTAGGCCACCTGCGGATCATTTGCGTCGAGACCTGTCAGCATTGGACGCTGCTACTAATGATACTTTATCGAAGACAAGCTTAGTGTACGAGTACGAATAGGGATAGTGGGCAGATGTGGTGGGCATAAAGACAGGGACGCGATCAGTAATGTCAATTTAAAGTACACCGATATCAGGAGGATACAAAAGATTGGACAATGCATGATCAGTTACAGTGCTGGAACTGCCAAGAACTGAACGAGTAGGGACAGGAATAAAACCTTCGTGGCTTAAACCATAAAAACAAGAGGAGTACCTTGCAGAGTTCAGGGATTAATCCATTAAGTTTCTGTTTACATCACCCATAATCACAACGTTTTATTCTCTTGGGTAACTTTGCCATTATTTCTTCTAGAAAAACACAGAAATCTGAACCCAGTGAAGAAGGTGATCGGTAAATGCAATCAGAAAAAAAAATTCTATTATCGATGTTGAGAAAGTTATGATCGAATTCCAACCACACTGTTTCGCAGCTCTTAATACTTAACTGGAGATCGTTTCTTCGTTCATATGGGATGCCAGACAAGATATAGACAGCTGCTCCACCATGGTTACTGAACTGTCTGTGGGCACATTCCGATTTGTACGATGGGAAACAGTACAAGTTTATATCAGCGTCGCTCAGCCAGGTCCCTGAGACAACAATGATATCCTATACTAAAACAATTTGCGAGGTAAGCAATGCATACCACGGCAATAGTTGAGAAGGTGCTTCCGCAGATTAGGGTGCTAAGCACAAAGCTTATGTTACAAAACGGTGCGCTTCGGTTACAGGCGTGACTTCCCCTCCACCGCCATGGCAGTGAATATGGTGCTGCTAGCTAGAACTATCGTGCGTTGCTAGTCACTGCAGATTTCGTACGTTGCTACTGATTAAAACATACGCCTGACATAAATCAAGCAGTCTTGCGAGAAAAAGGTGTAGAGCGCTTGACGCACGGCACCAGCAAACACAAGACAAACGCACACTTTGAGCTAACCTTTGAACAACTGATAAAGTGTGTGTCTGCATCGCATTTCGTCGTGGCCTGTCTCAGATGAGCGCTGTACCTTTATATTGCACAGAATGCTATGCCAAAAAAGCCCAACGAACAACTATGATGAATCAAGTTATTTTCCCTATGTGTTTATAAGACTGCATTGTCCATTGGATTTTTATAACCCGGATATATATATACGACGCTTCGGTCAGAGGCTCTGACCGAAACGTCGACCAATAAATGGCATATCATTGAACTGCTACATCTCATACTTATACTCATGCGGCAGCCGAAGCCACACACACACACACACACACACACACACACACACACACACACACACACACACACACACATATATATATATATATATATATATATATATATATATATATATATATATATATATATAATGCTCGGTTGTGCGACCGCACAACGGAGCAAGGGGCAGCCAGCGCACCTACTTTATTGTTCGTCATGTGTCCTTTGTTATATATATATATATATATATATATATATATATATATATATATATATATTGAAACAACAAGCATTGAAGCGGGGAAGTTATTCCAATTCGTAATTGTGATATTGTAATTTTTGGGGTAAGTAGAAAGGAATTAAAGTGGACGAAAAGACAAACCTGCCTACGGTGGTCTGGTGCGCACTGAAGGGAGGTTTGTCTTTTCGTCCACTTTAATTCCTTTCTCCTTACTCCACAATTACACTACTACAGTTAACTTCCCCTATGCTTTCTAGGTTTGCGAATTAAGCTATATATATATATATATATATATATATATATATATATATATATATATATATATATATATATATGACGAGCGATAACAGGCGACGCTCGGTGCGTGTCTCGCGCCTTAGCGCGAAGAAAAGGAAGAAGATCGGCGCCAAGCTCGCGCGTGCTCGTGGAGCTTCGGCGAATAAAAAAAAGGGTGAGGCAGTCCCTTCCAGGTCACGAATGTGCTCGGACGTCTTTCTTACGCCGCCTCGGAACCCATAGAATTCCGACGGCCACTACGGCACGTCACATTTGGCGCCCAACGTGGGGCCCGAGGCGGCGTGGGGACGCCGCTCTCTACGTGCCCCTTTGGCTGAACCACTGACTTCGAGACAGCGTCGGCTCCGCGAACCCAAGATGGCGACCGCACCGTGTTCCACCGACGTGTTCGAGCACCTGGATGATGCCGCCCGGGAGGAAGCCTACCGGTCAGCTGTGTCCGAAGCCGCCGCCCTGAAGACAGAAGTGGATCAGCTCCGGCGCGAATTGGAGCTACTGAAAATGGTGCCTTCGAAGGACCACGACGCCGCTAACGACGACGACGCACCAAAGCCACCTCTTGACCCGCAGCTGCAGGCAAGTCACGATTTCCTTTGCAATTTACTCGCTCCACTTATAGAGCGCATCGAGCGCTTGGAGTCAAGGACACGTGAGGATTCGGACGCCGCATCATGCACGAGTGCAGGGGAGAGCTATGCGTCGATCAACATGAAACGCGGCTCCATAAATCAACAAAGCCAAGCAAAAGGCACTAATACCCGATGCATGTCTAATGATGAAGACGCTCGCGACCGACTTTCAAGTTTCGCGCCGAGCTCCTTACCGCATCTCGGGAAAGATCTAAACGCCTGGTTTCACCAAGTAGACTATTGGTTCAGAACCTTCAGCGTTCCTGACGAAGTCGCCGTACCGTTCATTATCTCGAGGCTCCCAGCTAAAGACTTTATATGGATGCGTCACCATACCAAAGTAGCTGATATTTCTACTTGGGCTGACATGAAAGCAGCGTTCCGCCGACGGTATAACATGGACTGCGATGTAACATCTAAACAGCGAATGTTTGGAGCGACGCAACGCGCTGGAGAGTCTTGTACAGACTTCGCATATCGAAAGTTGGACCTGATGGAACAGTGCAATTATCCTGTACTACAGCAGGAAAAATGTCAAATCATCATGGATACGCTGTCACCCAAGGCAAAAAAGCACTTCTTTGACAAAACATTTAGGCACTTAAATGATATGATAAGTTCCTTTCTGCGCTTTGACCAGATCAGAGATTCTGAGCAAAGCGTTCAGATTGTGGTTGCGGAAGAACGCGAGAGTCTATCCACAGCGCAGTCCGTCGAATGCCGCGTTGACTCGAAGCGTTCGCCGCGGAAGCCCAGGCGCCATCGTCAGCGCACGGAGAGCATCGGGTCGAGCGAGTCCTCCGATGATCAAGTAGCCCAGAGAAACGTGCCTAAAAGAGGCGATACAACGAGGAAGCCGTCTCAGTCGCGGCCGTCTACTCATTCCACGACGCGGGTTTTTGAAAGATCTCAAGGAAACGCCTCGAGAATTCGTAAATTGTGCTTGAACTGCTCCAAAAGTGGTCATTTTGTCACGCAGTGCCCTTTACCGCTAACTCATGAATTTTTGAAGTGGCAGGAAGAATTTGAATCTTCCAGTTCACAACAGCGGGGAAACGCACAACTGGTGACGCCTACGCCCGCGAGCAGTCGCCAGTAATTGAGCAGGTGTCCTGTGCCGCAGAAGCGGGTACCTTTTCCGTTCCTGTCACCATCAACGGACAACAAATTAACGGCATTTTGGACTCTGGGGCCGTGAAAAGTTTGATTACGGCACCACTAGCTAAACGACTCAAACTAAGCATTAGGCCATCGTCCCTGCGTTTGGTCGGAGCAAGCGGCCATTATCTGCAAAACTTGGGTCAAGTCAGAGCTGTGGTAACGGTGGATGACCAAACACTGCAGCATGACTTTATCGTTTCTCCCCGGTTACCTCACGAAGGCGTCCTTCTGGGCGACGACTTCTTGCGGGCCTCAAAAGCCGTCATCGATTGGGGCTCGGAAACCTTTGCTGTGTCTGTTCCTCAAGGGCTACACAAGGTCTATTTGGTTAAAGAGCAAGTGCTACCAGCTTTATCGCGGAAGTTAGTTCCCGTAGCCTGGCATCGTACATCCGAAGACGAAGATCGTGCAATGGTCATCACAGGGACAAAGCTCTTGTACGACCGCTATTCGGTCCTTGTGGAGCCCATGGTGATAGATGCATCAGAGAAGACAGTCAAGGCTTTAATCACGAACTGCTCTTCTGAAGCGATCATGCTTCCACCTCATTTGACTATTGGCCTCATAGAAGAAGCAAGCGGAATCGAGGAGATTGAGCTCTCTGCAGACGACTGTCAACAAATCCTTCAACTTTCAAGCCTGCCTTCTCCCGAGGACCTTGATTCACCACCAGCTCATACAGTCGTCGACCCACAGCACCGTTCAATCCCAATCGGCGCCGTCAGCTTTAACATAGGAACGACGTTATCTCCCAGTGAGCTGCAAGTCGTGAAGGATTTGTTGGCGCAGCATTCTGCTTGCTTCGCGCAAACACATACGGATGTAGGCTCCTGCACAGTTGAACGACACTGCATACCAACTGGAAACGCAAAGCCAATATCCCAACGTCCTCGCAGATTGTCTCCAGCGCAGCGTGATCTCGTCAAGAGTTTGATCAAGGACCTCATTGATGCCAATATAGTGCGACCTTCTCGAAGTCCTTGGGCATCACCACTGGTCCTTGTGGCGAAGAAGGACGGGACAACGCGCATGTGCGTCGATTATCGACGTCTGAACGCGGTCACTGAGGACATCGTTTACCCCTTTCCAAGGATTGAAGATGCGCTGCAAGCACTGACTGGAAGCAAGTACTTCTCCGTCATGGACTTGGTGTCTGGTTTTTATCAGATCGCAATGCATCCAGATGACATACAGAAGACTGCCTTCGTTACGCCGTGGGGTCTTTACGAATTCCTCCGGATGCCATTTGGCCTTAAAGGTGCCCCATTCACTTGCCAGCGAACCGTGGATACAATCATCGATGGCGTGAAATACGACAACGCCCTTGTTTATATGGATGACTGTGTAGTCTTCAGTCGGACATTTGAAGAACACGTTTCGCACCTTGAAAGCATCTTTAAAAGGTTCGAAAAGGCAGGCTTGAAGTTCAAGCCACATAAGTGTTTCTTCTTTTGCACTGCCATCAATTATCTTGGGCACGTTGTCACAAAAGATGGCGTGTCTCCTGACCCCTCGAAACTGGCAGCTGTTCAGATGTTCCGGCCTCCTCAAAACGTGCATGAACTGCAGTCATTCATCGGGCTTACATCGTACTTCAGGAAGTTTATCCCGAACTACAGCGTTATCGCCGCGCCTCTTCGATCGCTCCTAAAGAAGAATTCTACTTTCTCTTGGGAAGAGGATCAGCGAGTTGCCTTCGAGGCATTAAAGCGCGCTTTGTGTCAGCCTCCTGTCCTGAAGTTATTCTCCGAGAAGCCCGAATTCGGTTTCCAAGTACACACAGATGCCTCTCGACTGGGCTTGGGAGGTCTGCTGCTGCAAGAGGATGAAGAGCGACGCTACCGTCCTGTACTCTACTTGAGTAGGTCGCTCAAAGGTGCAGAGCTCAATTATTCTTCCACAGAACTGGAAGCTCTCGCAGTGAAATGGGCGTTAGAAGAGCTGCGCCCATATCTGATAGGCCGAAAATTTCAAGTTGTCAGCGACCACCACGCACTTTGCTGGGTTCTGCGCTACAAGGAAGGAAACCAACGTCTTCTTCGTTGGTCGCTGATTTTGCAGGAGTTCGATTTTGATGTCATCTATAAATCAGGAATCCTGCACAGCGCACCAGATTGTCTTTCCAGGAACCCTCCCATTGTTGCTGATTCAGACCAAATTCTTGCAGTCTCACATCCATCACAGCGATGCTGTGACAACATGGGTGAAGAACAGCGTCAGGACCCATTTTGCGCTAAAGTCCTGGATATACTTAAGGGTGCGCTGGGCACGAAGAAGCAACAGAAACGGGCGCAAAAGAAGTTTGTCACGCACGATGACGTGTTGTACAGAAGAGACCAAGGCCCGGTCACCAATCGATTTCTCCTTTGCCTTCCTAAGCAGCGACAAGCTGAGGCACTTCGTGAAATGCATGAAGGCAGATATGGTGGCCACATGGGCATCAGGCGAACATTCGAAGCCCTAAGGTCTAAGTATTACTGGCCGAAGCTCTATGTGGATGTCAGACGGTACGTGCGTCACTGCGACCTCTGTCAGAAGATGAAGATGTCGACATCGGTGCCTTACGGTCTACTACAGCCAATAGAAGTCCACAGCCCGTTCCACACAGTGGGGATGGACATAATAGGACCCTTCAAGACTTCAAGAGGTTACAAGTACATCATCGTAGCCATTGATTACCTCACAAAGTTCGTTGAGGCAAAACCACTGAGGAATATAGAAGCTCCAACCGTCCAAAGGTTTGTTGAGCGACGGATCATCTTGAAGCACGGATGCCCAGCCACGATTATCACAGACCGCGGTACTCAAATGATGGCGCGCTCCACTGAAGCCTACTTCAAGCATCGGGGCATCAGACATGCGGCCACCACCGCGTATCACCCCGCAGCAAACGGCTTGTGCGAAAGGGCTAACAAGACAATCAAACAGATGATCGCCATGCTTACCTCCGGGGGGGAAAAGTGGGCCGATGTTCTCCCATATGTTGTATTCTGTTACAACACCGGGTACCAAGACACGGTTCGCCAAACTCCATTCTTTTTGGTGTACGGTAGAGATCCAGTGTTACCATTGGACGTTGTTTACAGCCGCCGGGAACTTGAAGAACTTAAAGAAGAGTCAAGTTATTTCACGGTAGTGCGTGAACGACTCCAAAAGGCCAGAGAGCTCGCTGCTACGTACATCAGACTGGCTCAAGAAAAACAAAAAGAGCACTTCGACAAGAACCACAAGGACATTGTGCTTGAGAGAGGGCAACTGGTGCTTCTGAAGTCTCCACCGACCGGTGTGAAATCGACGACATTTTACACTGGACCTCACAAGATTGTGAATAGACTGTCTCCCGTGAATTATGAGATCGAACTCGCTAATAACATGGGAAGTGACATTGTGCATGTGGAAAAACTCAGGCCCTATCTGAGCCCCATTGCTCAGTTGGAACGACCTCATGCTTCGCACTAAAGTGTATACATTTGTGTGCGTGAAAGCGGAGAAACAATGCTTGAAATTTGTAAATAGTTACAAATAGGACTGTTTAAGTTAGTCATGCCTCATATTTCTTCTGTTTAGTGTTACGTTATGTATTTCGTTATATGTACTGTTATAATCAGTCGGGACGACTAGTTTCAAAACCCGGGCATGTGACGAGCGATAACAGGCGACGCTCGGTGCGTGTCTCGCGCCTTAGCGCGAAGAAAAGGAAGAAGATCGGCGCCAAGCTCGCGCGTGCTCGTGGAGCTTCGGCGAATAAAAAAAAGGGTGAGGCAGTCCCTTCCAGGTCACGAATGTGCTCGGACGTCTTTCTTACGCCGCCTCGGAACCCATAGAATTCCGACGGCCACTACGGCACGTCACAATATATATATATATAATTCGGGGAAGAAGTTCTGTGGGTCCGGTTCAAAAGTAGTTTAGAAACAAATTGCGCACTTGCGAAAATCGCACGTTTATTATTCAACGTTTCGGCCGTGGCACGGCCTTCGTCAGAACGTTTCGGCCGTGGCACGGCCTTCGTCTGACGAAGGCCGTGCCACGGCCGAAACGTTGAATAATAAACGTGCGATTTTCGCAAGTGCGGAATTTGTTTCTAAACTATATATATATATATATATATATATATATATATATATATATATATATATATATATATATATATATATATATATATATATATATATATATATATACATATAGGCGCTGGAAAAACTCACCGCGGAGCTTCTGATGTAATCGCTCCACATTTCACGCATTTCTGTCACTGTCCAGTGGCCCGTTATATTGTCAAACGCGATGTCGTTAATGTGTTTATATATATATATATATATATATATATATATATATATATATATATATATATATATATATATATATATATATAATCTGTAGTTTCTGTATTCATTGTTTCAATGTATGTCACACCTTGCCCCGCCACGGTGGTCTAGTGGCTATAGTACTTGGCTGCTGATCGGAGGGTCGCGGGATCGAATCCCGGCCGCGGCGGCTGCATTTCGATGGAGGCGAAATGTTGAGGCCCGTGTGCTGTGCGACGTCAGTGCACGTTAAAAAACCCCAGGAGGTCGAAATTTCCGGAGACCTCCACTACGGCGTCTCTTATAATCAGAAGTGGTTTTGGGACGTTAAAACAAACACATGTCGCACCTTCTTTCAAAAGTGTTATGGCAACCATGTGCATTGCTTCAGAATGTTCTGTAGTGCGTGACAATGTGATATTCTGCGGCAATCTGCGCTAGCCACGCGCAGTGCATCAGATTGGGGTGAATTGCTTGACAACGTGAGACTGTGTACCCTTAAATAGCGTGTGCATCTTTGTGCTGTCTTCATTCTGACGAAGGCCGCCCACCGGCCGAAGCGTTAATAAACTAAGCATTTCGTACGTCTGTCCCTATTTTCAACTCTGGATCGCGCCAGACACATCGAGCTTCAAACCGAAAATACTATATATCCATCTTATGCACTGTAAAGGTCGTCGGAATGAGACGGAGAATGCGGTATGCCGAGGTGGTCAAGTAGACGCCGGAAAAGACGCACAGCCACGTGGTGAACAAGCGGGGCAGGAGGCGAACGTTGTGGGGATGTATTGTACAGCTGGTTTGGCGCTCTCGCCCCCCCCCCCCCCCCTCCCGCGGAGCGTCTCTGTAGGAAAGCACAACCGAGCAAGGGGCAGCAAGCGTACCTACTTTATTGTTCGTGGTGTGTCTTTTGTTAGTGCGGCGTCTGACATTCGGCGTTTGTAATTGGCTGTGAGGGATTCAGGGGCGGAGCAATCAGGGTATATAAGGTGGCCCCTCTTCCTTGGCATAGGGGGTTGGAAGCGGAGGTTGCAAGACTGAAGGTGAGCAGAATGTGGAAGGTAGCCAGAAGGCTGGCGAGGACGGAGTGGATATTGCTAGAGAGGACATCTAGCACGAGTCCGGGTGGTGGTTGAGGCCGCAGGAGAGGCGCTAGGCACTGGTCGGCTCTGCCGAATTGGAGCAACGGTCCCACAGCGAAGCCCTACCAACCGAGGTGGGAAGCATTGCTTGTAAAGTGTACGTACTGTCTGTCTGGTATATAAAGTCACGTTGTGTTTGCGTGAAAGGCTGGTCTCCATCCTTCAAGTCGACAGCGCAACGGCGGACAGGTAGCAGGAAGGCTTCCGTCCATCCTTCTTCGCAGCAGCAACGCTAGCTGGAGGAGCTCTGCTCCAAAAGGAACGAAGAAGAGAAGCAGGAAGGAGGAGAAGGGGGGAACAGAGGACAGGTTCACCACATCTACACAAGATCACCTTCTCTACCTCTTCCTTGCCTGGAAGTTTACTTGCAGATTGTGCCAATTATTTAGAAATTTCGGTCACGTTTGATAAAGCGCTGTGGATATTGATTTTAACAGCTTACACCGGCAAGTGTACCAGCTGCGCAGAAATAGAGAAAGCTGCACGGTTGAGAAGGATACCCGCTTTCCAATGATTACACATGAGGCTTCTGCTTGTGAGGAGCCATCCGTCAAGCAGCCACAGTAGAGAGAAAAAGAAGAAAACCTGCAGTGACACGAGTTTCAGTGCGCGTCCGCTGCTGCTTCCTTGTCGCCCAAACTGCGGATCGAAATTGAAGTGGCATGTAGAAGAATGCGTTATTCAAAGCTCAAGAGCCGCACGAAATTTTGCAGTAGAGGACGTGATACAATGACGTGGCCTCTCGCTGTATCCGTAAAGTGCACGCGATACCGAACAAGGCAACGGCCGGGTACAATCGCAGGGCCCTCCTTTCCCTCATCCTCTTGAGTTTTGATCTTGAAGCACAGCGCCCTTTGCCACCTTCGTCTCTATCGCTAATTGGATCTTCTAATCAAGGAGGCACGTCTATTTAGGCGAAAGCGTGTTCTGAGCTGGCATGTTTTCGACACATCTAGTTAGGTCCGACGGTTGTCGGGTTATTTCCCAGTGTCAAACACACATATATGGAACAAAGCCCTCGACGTATCACAAAAACGGGTCTGCCGGGCCTTCGCTTATTAGCGCCCTAGACACTCTTCTGCTCAGCCCGACATCCAGCGCTTGATCCGTAGCCGTGGTGTCTGAATTGTGATGGTAACGGTTGCGAAAACGCTCGTGTACGAAATATTTGGCCGCGTGTCAAAGGACGCGAGGTGGTTGCAATTCATTAGAAGCGATGCGCTATTGAGTGCGCTGTAAGCGTGTGATGGGCGGTGAACCTCATCGATCAATGTTTCTTCGGATTGCGCTTTCGGCGCTCTGACGTGGTACTTAAAGCGGGGAGGCTAGTCAAAGAGATAAGGTTCGAGGAAAAAAAAATCCACCAGCTACCGCCGTACCACACAGTGCGGGAATCGGTATCATGCGAAGCATTCAGCAAAGAAATTGCCTTTTCCGAATGTGGCACTGAGTCAAGTGAGTAGGACCAACGTCTTTGTTCAAGTTGGGTAGTTGCGCGCATAACGTGGGCTTCACAGCAACGTCGACAGTACTTGCGATGAGAAAAGGGCGGCTCATGTTATGGCCTGACGTGAGCAGTCACGTTAGTGCACGCACGGCTTTTTTGTCGAACAGAAATGCACGCTACGGTGTCCTGATGCGCATATATTTAGTGTCGTTCGTTGATGTATTCCTATACGGGATCGAGCAGAGGTGGGCGAAGGCATCGCGAGTTATAGTAGTACATATGCATTATTGCATTGCTGAAAGAGCGGTTAACGCACACTACAACCGCAATCGACGTTGGACAAAACACCATCCCAGCAACTGCTTACGCAATAGGTTTATTTACGGCATATGTACCGAGTGGGAAGAGCTTCCGTGGACCAGCGGTAGCGTGCTTGCTCTGAACGTAGGGGATCCGGGTTCGATTACTACCGCTACATCGTGGTCGGTTGCCTTCGGTCGTTACAGCGTGCTTACCTGTGTCGTTGTGCTTGTTATGTCAGCATTTCGATCGCAAACTACAAAGAACGGTATGTCTTTCTCTTCCTTAACCCACGCAAAGTCTGTTCTCATGCAATTTTTATTCTCTATTTTGGTTGGTCCTTGATTGACATAGGCTGTAACGATTAATGTTCAATCACCTGTGTAGCACACCCTCGTATCGCGGGTACGATCTACATGTGAACGCGTTCTTGTTAATCGTCCGCGTGCTTCATGGAGGGGTAGTATGCGCGGCTGTCTTCATCGGGCGCTGAAGCTCTTCTGCACCCGATCTTTAGAACTCTTTGCTGTGAGTGTAGGTCCTAAACGACTTCATTTGAAGCCACAACCAATGTTTAAGCCTTGAGCTAACGCTCTCGCGAGCCGACTGCCACAACGGCCGTGGTGCTTAGCTGCTGACCCGAAAGACACGTCTTCGAGCCCGACCGTGGCAATCATATTTTCGACAGAGGCGAAACGCTAGGCGTTCGTTTTCTGGGATTTAAGGTCCAAAAACCAGCTATGGTTATGAGAGACACCGTAGTAGAAGGCTCCAGAAATTTTGACCACCTGGGGTTCTTTAACGTGCGCTGACATCGCACAGTATACACAGGCCTCAACATTTCGCCTCCATCGAAATGCAGCAGCCGCGGCCGGGGATTCGAACCCGCGACCCTCGGATCAGCAGCCGAGTACCATAGCCACTAGACCATCGTGGCGGGGCATTGCTAGACGCCAGCGTAGTGTGTTACTTCAATGCACGTTAAAGTACCCCAGGTGGTCGAAACTTCCAGAGCTCTCCGGTACGGCGTGCCTCATAATCATATGTTGGTTATGACATGTAAAACCGCAGGAATTATTATTACTCTAACATGGTGTTCTGTTTGCAGCCGCCGCGGTTCTCAAAAATCAGCTTCACCGCAATGTCAACATGACAAAGTGCTACCAATACTCGGAAGGGGCCACCGTTACAGTACGGAGTATGTTTGCTTTAGTACACACGAGCACCCGCCGTATGTCGCGAGTAAAACATCAGTAATACGGTTCAACACAATGCGTTGTCGGGCTAGTTGGTGTGAATCCATAGTGCTTATTTAGCGCAAAAAAACAATACACAGGAAGGAAGGACAGGACAAAGCGCTACTATCAACTGATATCGTTTATTGCGTCACCCCACTCTTTATACCACCCAGATACTGGAAGGACATGCGTAGTGACACCAAGCGCGGCAACCATCACAACTTCATCATCCGAGCACACTCATGATAGCGCTTCCAAAAAAGAAAATTCATTGCTAAACAAGGTCAAGGAAGGCACACTAATACACTGGGAACCCAAGGACTTTATGTAAAACGCTTCTGATAATTCTCGGGCGGTGGTGTCACCGCTCTTCTTTAAAATACTGGTCTGTCTAAACAAGGCTTGACACTTACACTTTTTGCAATGTTGAGCTAAATGGGAGCCTGTACCGGTTGGCAGGGATCGCTCATGTTCTTTGAGGCGCTCATTGACACAGCGGCCTGACTGACCTACATACACTTTGCCACAAGAGAGTGGAATCTTGTAGACCACACCTACGCTGCAAACTACAAAGTTGAAATGTTTCTTTTCACATTGCGGCTTATTTCCTTTACCGATACGCGAGCACAGCATTGACAGTTTCCGGGGGGCAGAAAACACTACTGGAATTTGGTAGCTGGCCGCCACATTCTTAAGATTGTGAGCCACTTTGTGGCAATATGGCACGACTACAGGCCTCTTCTTCTGTGTGTCATTGTTACACCTCTGGCGCTTGCCTTTCAACTTTTGAAGCAACACCTCGGAGACCGACGTCACTTGGGTATCTCGCATCCTGCAGTCGTTTTAGCTGCGCGTTAAAGCTCTCGTTCGCAGTGTGATGGCACGACTTCATTAAAGATGATTCTAAGCACATCATGGCAATGGCGCGTTTCACAATTTTAGAGTGCGCAGACTCGTAAGGCAAGAGACCCTTACGCGCACGTGGCGAGTACATCCAACAGACGTGACCTGTTTGTAAGGACAATTGTAGATCAAGAAACTGCAATTTACCGTCCCTTGTGAGCTCATGCGTGAAAGTTAAACCCTTGCCATTGTCAGTGAATATAGTTAGAATATCTGCTACAGCGACAGAGCCTTCGTGGTTAAATTGTTTTATCACAACAAGAACATCGTCAATGTATCTAAAAATCTGCACGAGGTCACTCTCTAAAACACTCTTAAGAGCGCGGTCAACGAAAGATAAAAAATATCACAAAGAGCAGGCGCCACACACGAACCAATACACACAGCCTTTTTTTGAATAAAAAGCTTATTTTCGAAGGAGATAAAAGTTGCACTAAGGTAAAACTCAAATTCTTGTCCCTTCTTGAGCTTTACCTTAGTGCAACTTTTATCTCCTTCGAAAATAAGCTTTTTATTCAAAAAAAGGCTGTGTGTATTGGTTCGTGTGTGGCGCCTGCTCTTTGTGATATTTTTTATCTTTCGTTGACCGCGCTCTTAAGAGTGTTTTAGACAGTGACCTCGTGCAGATTTTTAGATACATTGACGATGTTCTTGTTGTGATAAAACAATTTAACCACGAAGGCTCTGTCGCTGTAGCAGATATTCTAACTATATTCACTGACAATGGCAAGGGTTTAACTTTCACGCATGAGCTCACAAGGGACGGTAAATTGCAGTTTCTTGATCTACAATTGTCCTTACAAACAGGTCACGTCTGTTGGATGTACTCGCCACGTGCGCGTAAGGGTCTCTTGCCTTACGAGTCTGCGCACTCTAAAATTGTGAAACGCGCCATTGCCATGATGTGCTTAGAATCATCTTTAATGAAGTCGTGCCATCACACTGCGAACGAGAGCTTTAACGCGCAGCTAAAACGACTGCAGGATGCGAGATACCCAAGTGACGTCGGTCTCCGAGGTGTTGCTTCAAAAGTTGAAAGGCAAGCGCCAGAGGTGTAACAATGACACACAGAAGAAGAGGCCTGTAGTCGTGCCATATTGCCACAAAGTGGCTCACAATCTTAAGAATGTGGCGGCCAGCTACCAAATTCCAGTAGTGTTTTCTGCCCCCCGGAAACTGTCAATGCTGTGCTCGCGTATCGGTAAAGGAAATAAGCCGCAATGTGAAAAGAAACATTTCAACTTTGTAGTTTGCAGCGTAGGTGTGGTCTACAAGATTCCACTCTCTTGTGGCAAAGTGTATGTAGGTCAGTCAGGCCGCTGTGTCAATGAGCGCCTCAAAGAACATGAGCGATCCCTGCCAACCGGTACAGGCTCCCATTTAGCTCAACATTGCAAAAAGTGTAAGTGTCAAGCCTTGTTTAGACAGACCAGTATTTTAAAGAAGAGCGGTGACACCACCGCCCGAGAATTATCAGAAGCGTTTTACATAAAGTCCTTGGGTTCCCAGTGTATTAGTGTGCCTTCCTTGACTTTGTTTAGCAATGAATTTTCTTTTTTGGAAGCGCTATCATGTGTGTGCTCGGATGATGAAGTTGTGATGGTTGCCGCGCTTGGTGTCACTACGCATGTCCTTCCAGTATCTGGGTGGTATAAAGAGTGGGGTGACGCAATAAACGATATCAGTTGAGAGTAGCGCTTTCTCCTGTCCTTCCTTCCTGTGTATTGTTTTTTTTTTGCGCTAAATAAGCACTATACACTCAATGCCTCAAAACTTCAAATGTACCCGAAAGCTGGAAAAACGCAAATATTCTATTATTACATAAGAAGGGAGATGTTAAAGACTTGAGGAACTACAGGCCGATTAGTCTACTCTCAGCACTTTACAAAATATTCACAAAGGTTATCTCAAACAGAATAAGGGCCACACTTGAATTTAATCAACCGAGAGAGCAAGCAGGGTTCAGAAAAGGATACTCTACCATGGACCACCTGCATGCGGTCAATCAAGTAATCGAGAAATCCGCTGAATACAACAAACCCCTCTATATGGCTTTCATAGATTACGAAAAGGCTTTCGACTCGGTAGAGATACCAGCAGTTCTGGAGGCACTACGTCGTCAAGGAATATGTGATAGCTATATAAACACAATAGCCAACATCTATAAAGATTCTACAGCCACCCTGCTCCTCCATAAGAAAAGCAGAAAAATCCCAATACAGAAAGGTGTCAGACAGGGAGATACAATTTCTCCCATGCTATTTACTGCATGTTTGGAAGAAATCTTCAAAAGGTTAGACTGGGAAGAGACAGGGCTCAGGATTAACGGCGAATATCTGAGTAACCTGCGATTTGCAGATGACATAGTACTCTTTAGCTATGATGGCGACGAATTGCAAAAGATGATTGAAGACTTAAGCCGAGAAAGCGCTAAGGTAGGATTAAGGATGAACATGCAGAAAACAAAGATAATGGTAAGTGGCACGGCGAAAAAACGTCTATTCAAGGTCGAAACCCATACATTAGAAGTCGTAGAAGAATATCTGTACCTAGGACAGCTACTTACTGGAGAACCCACCCATATAAAAGAAATCCACCGTAGAATAAACATGGGATGGCGCGCATATGGCAGACATTCACAACTCATGAACGGAAACCTACCACTATCACTCAAACGGAAACTATATAACTACTGCATCCTGCCAGTACTGACTTACGGATCAGAAACCTGGAGAATTACAAAGAAGCTAGAGAGGAAGTTAAGAACCGCGCAGCGGGCGATGGAACGGAAAATGATAGGCGTTACACTAAGGGATAGGAAGACAGCCGAGTGGGTCAGAGAACAAACGGGGGTCGCCGACATAATGAACGATATTAAGAAGAAAAAATGGACATGGGCAGGCCACGTGATGAGAAGGCTAGATAACCGATGGACAGTTAGAACGACGGAATGGATACCAAGAGAGGGTAAGCGCAGCCGTGGGCGGCAGAGAGTAAGATGGGGGGACGAAATCAAGAAATTCGCAGGCATCAAATGGAATCAGCTCGCGCAGGACAGGCAAGGATGGCGAGGATTGGGAGAGGCCTTCGTCCTGCAGTGGACATAAAATTGGCTGATGATGATGATGATGATGAAGCACTATAGATCAGTAATACCCTGGTAATACCCTGGTAATACGTTCCCGTGTTAAAGGTATTAAATAGGGAGCTTTAGCGGCACGTTGTTACCGTACGGTAACAGCTTGCCGTCGTTGCAGGCACGCAGCCATTTCAGCCGGGAACAAATGCACAAGCGGCTCTACGCGTGCAGAAACGCGATGAAAGTTTGAAAGTGCCCAATACAAGCCTCTTAGACTAAAATAACACTGTGCCGATAAAGGGGGAACCGTGTTTGCGTGCTTATCGTACGGCAATGAACACCACAATGGCTACGGAGCGTGAGAAGCTGGGCTGGTTGGTTCATGATTATTTGCAGCGAAAAGCCAGCATACCAGGACATGTAAAGAGAAAAGGCACACACATACACACCGTCGCCGGACTAAGAACAATTTATTGAGTCATCCACGTGCTTATAAGCACGTGGATGACTCAATAAATTGTTGTTTATAAATACATTATACCACGCAAGCGCCTAGCTAGAACCACAGGACTACACCACCTGATATTCAAGCCCCGATAAGAATCCCCACTCTTTTTCTGTTATAACCACAGCAGGTTCACTAATCCATGTCTGAACATTCTTTTTGATTTAGCGATATAGTACGCTTCAAGCAGTGCGCGCAATTCTCGACTAGCCTATAATACTGGTCTGACGAAACAAAGGCTCGCAATCATTACATTCTTTCACATGTAATGCTAGATTGTCCCCTGTGCCCGATCTCCTCGTACGCGTGTTCTTTTAAACGCTCATTTAAACGCAGTCTGGCCGATGTAAACGTTTAAAAGAACACGCCTACGACGTAAGGTCGGGCACAAGGAAGAACATAGCGTTGTCTACCTAAATTTCAGTACCGGGTATTCTCCTGATTTCGACCTCGACGACATCGAAATGCGACCGCCGTTGCCAAGATTTAACCCCCTCCCCCCTTTAAACATAGCAAGCCAAAACCTAAACTGCTAAGCTACCACAACAGGTGGTAAAGGAGTTCTACGGAGTGTGTCAAGGCGGGGAAAGGCTTACGAAAGGGTAAATTGACATCCACCGGCTCGTAGAACAAAACTACGAGGAAATCCATACAGATTTCTCAAAACGCAATAACTACAAGTGAACAGAAAAACTCGTCCTGGTATGGTGTTCGAATACAGGCGAAGGTGCATTTTTCTACAGCCCGAACGTCAAGGCAGCGCCCACAGCCATTTAACCAGCGGTGACAGCCAGCAGGCACAGTACTAAAACGTGTACTGCAGTATAGCCTGAGACACCGCAAGAAACCGCTTGGCACGAGGGTGTTCTTCACCGGGAGCTTCAAAGCGGCGCAGCATCGGAAGCAGCCCGGTACCGTTCCATGCGGCGGACCGTTCCATGCAAGATGTCCGTCACCGACGGTACAGGGTTGTCAACGCATCGGCACCGTTCAGAGGCTAGCCATAGTGCACCAGCGAGAGTAGAAAAGAAAGCGGTCGACACTAACCTTGGCCTTTGACAGCGGGGACAGCCAGAGGCGCAGGGCTGGTCAAACGCCGTGTGGTACTACAGGCGTTTTTTTTATGTTTGTTACAGACTCGCTCTGTTTCTTTGATATCACTGCTGTCAACGCGCTGTGTGGCCTTGCATATTCAATTTTGTGCACATTTCTGACTTTCCTTCGTGATGCCACAGAAGGACCGGTATGCAGGCGGTGACTTGCGCGAACTGTGTGCCGAGACAAATGAAAGAGTGGCTTGAATTCATGGAAAAACAGCTTAAAGCAATGGGACAACAGTTAACGGAAGAATGCACCGAGAGAAAATGCTTAAGAAAGGAAAATGGCAAACTCAAGGCTAAAGGCTGCGAAAACGAGTCAGTCACTGTCGAACTGCAGAAGCGACAATCTGCTTGGCCCTGTCTATCGTTCCTAGATGGCGGTACCACAGTAGCGAACCTGAGGGAACCAAGAGTGCAGTACAAAGGAGGCGATATTACTTTAAGAGTAATTTTGCTCGTTAAACACCATAGTTCACTGTACTATAGACACATTTGCTTTAACCGGACGACAATGCAACTTCTAAAGCGCTATAGTGAACATATAACGCCCATCTGTTCCCTGTACGAATGATGTTACCGTGATGTATCGGTATAGCTTCCAGCTCCTTTCGTAAAGTCCTTGTTGAAAGTGGGTTCGAGTCCGCCTGGGTGGAACTTTTGCCAGTTCATTTTTTCGTAGATCCACTTCCGTTATAGGAAGTACGTCACTTATTTCTTGGTGGACCGCGGCATAAAACACTTTCGTGTTAAAAAAAGCGAAGCTTGCACTAGTGGCGCAAGGTTAGCTAAGCTGATCGCACATGGGTGGTCCGGGTTTGACTCCGGCACATCTGCATTTTATCGCGGTTCGAGGTTTCGAGAAACGCCTCGCAAAGCACTGCGACGCCTAGCGAACGCTTAATAGAGTTTCGCATCGAGCTCGGCGTAAATACATTCGCGTCGAATCTCAGACGGTAGAAGACACAAAGAGGCCTCGGCTTGACGCCGTATCACCTCTTTGCTATACTACACTGTGCGTTTGTACATAGCTTAGCGCCATGAGAGGACGCATGCTCTTGTGACGCGAAGCTATGCACACACGCATCGCTTTGCGAGACGCTGTGCACAGGTCAAATAGACGCATACTGCCTCTCTCTTCTTTTTTTCTTGTACTTGCGGCAGTTTTACCAGTGTACTAGTGGCCTTAAGTCATGAGCGCGAGAGGAGAAAGAAGAGCGCGTGCGAACGCCGCACATTGGGCATCGCATAAAAGAAGTGCACGCGCACTCTTAGACCTAAACTAACGATGATTATAGTTTTTTGGTTCGCCGGACAAGGATCGATTTGCTAAACAGCTTTGCTGGTAATGAAAGACAGAAAAAAGTTCGACAATCTCTAAGCATATTCTTATGAGATGGGAACGCGAAAGCGTTTCTTTTGGCTAGATTGTTGTTGCGGAGGGATGCTGCAAACTGGTGTTGCCGAGTTGTGTTATAAAGAATGAGGCAATGTGGAAAGGCGGATTGTGTTTAGATGATTTGATGCCATCTAAGTGTTTTCGACACTTCACATGTCCTCTTGTATTAACGCGAAAACGTTTCTTGGCTAGGTTGGCGAGAGCGCGCGCCCAGCTGCCGTCCACAAAAAGCGTCCGCAAAAGCCGTGCCCGGAAAGCACGTGACCTCTCCCACCGGAAGTGACGCCGGCGCCAACACTCGCCGCAGCGGCAGTCGGCTCGCGCTCTGCTCTGCTGCAGCTACCTGCAGCGGCGTGCGACCGCGTCGCCGCGTTTCTTCGCTGGGTTGGCGAAAGGGCGCTCCCAGCTGCGTGGCGTCGCCATAGCAGCACTAGGAACACGAACGCGCCACCTAGCCTATAGTTCCTCGCCGCCATACGTGCCGAGTTTTATCTCGAATTGAAGACACCCACTGAGATCATCACGACGTCGAGATGTACGTCCATATATCTCGCATTCACTACCGACCCATACATTGTGCGAGATGCTATGTATGTATCCACCTACTACTCGGATCATAAGGCCATGGTAGTGCCTTGTATACCGGCCCAAGTACGCCGTCACCAGAACGATAAGAGGGTGACGACACCAGTGACTGTCTAATAACACCACCCACGACGCCGCGGCGGCAGTACTACTTCGACATGCCCGAGACCTGGCTCGGGCATATCTGCGTACACTGCCTGGACGACAAAATACAAGAGGACATGTGAAGTGTCGACAATACTTAGATGTCATCAAATCATCTAAATAAACACAATCCACCCTTCCACATTGCCTCATTCTTTAGATATGCCCGAGACCTGTTTTTTTTTCTGCTGCGCGCGTTCGGCGGTGGCAGGTGGCACTACAGCGCTCCCCCCAAAAAGAGGAGACCGATACGACGAACGATTACAACCGCCTCGGGCGAAGTGGGTCCCAGTGGACACTGCGCGCAGGAGATGGGGAAGAGTGGGGAGGGCACAGAACTGGTTGGGACACGGTTTGAAAAGAAGCCGACACGGACGAGACAGTGTTTTCACTGCACGCGGGCTTCAGGCGCTCGAGTGCAATTGTTTCTCGGGATCCATTAACACCTACAGCAAAGTTCGAGGGGAGGCGCTCAAGCACGCGGAAGGGTCCGAGGTAATGGAATTGCAGTGCACCGCGCACAGATCAGTACCGCACAAACACATGTGTGGCATTTTCCATGTCTCGCCCAATGTAAGCTGCACGGGCTTGGTTCCGTCGCTTCGGTTGGGGCCGGAGGTCGAGGAAAGCATTGCCAAGGAGGCTCACATATTCGGTGGCTGCGCTTGGGTGTGCGTTGTCCTCAAAGAAGTCAGCCGGGACGCGCAGTGTAGTGCCATAAACGAGCTCTGCGCAGAAGAGGTCCTCTTTGTATGTGGATCGGATGCCCAGCAGAACGAAGGGAAGTGCTTCTACCCATTTGGTTCGGGAACCGCGCGCTGTCAATGCTGCTTTGAGATGCCGATGGAAGCGCCCGACGATGCCGTTTGTTTGGGGATGGTAAGCGGCTGTTAGCAGACGGGCCGTTCCGAGGAGCTTTAGAAGCTCTGCGAAAAGTGAAGACTCAAACTGACGGCCCCGGTCAGTGATTAATGTTGTCGGGCAGCCAAATCGCGAGACCCAAGTGGAGACGAACGGCTCTGCGACTGTGGCTGCAGTGATGTCAGGCAATGGCGTCGCCTCGGGCCACTGGGTGAAACGGTCAACGCATGTCAACAAATAACGGTGGCCTTGGCGAGGCGGAAGTGGTCCAACTATGCCAATGTGAACTATACGGCAAACTGTTCGTTAGGTTGCAAGAAGCGGCGGGGAGGCGGTACTGGGTAGCGGTGAACTTTAGCGCGCTGACAAGGCGCACATGCGCGTACCCAATCGCGAATGTCCGCGTTCATGTGGGGCCACACGAATCGAGCTGCGAAGAGCTTTTGAGTAGCTCGAATACCTGGATGAGCCAGTTTGTGGAAGGAGTTGAAGGCTAGCTTGCGAAAGGCAACCGGTAAAAGTGGCCACGGTGTGCCCGTGGAGGTATCACACACAACAAGTACAGTCTGAAAAGTTATTGGCTCCAGTTGCAGGGACGTGGTCGCTTCGAGCATATCGGTCAAGTCAGGACAATTCTCTTGCGCTGTCGCGAGTTCGCGGCAGTGTTGTACGGAACGTCGTTCCAAGGAACGACGTTCCTGGAACGAGTTCCTTTTGGGAGGAACGAAGGAACGCCATCGTTCCATTTAGCATTGGTGGAACTGTGACGGGAACGCGTTACATTTACGAAGGCACGGCAGAGGGAACGGCGTTCCTTCCATACACGTTCCACTCCACGACGATCGAACGTACGCAGCATATCATGCAGGGCGTATAGGCTGGGCTACAACAAGCCGTCCCAAATGTCTCCGTTTTCCTGCCGCCACTATCCCTCCCTTATAGAAAATCACGCACGAAAACGCTATTCTATTGAGGTTTCGATGATTGGACGAGGGTGACGTTTCCCCTTCACCGCGGCCACACGACGTCAGGGTATCCCGCTACTCCTTGGTGGTGGCTGCTTACTATGGCTGCTGGACAAGTAGAATCCGGCAGTCAACCAGCCCTGTATAGATGTACGGCAACGCGAGAGGAACTGCATGCAACAGCGAAGTTCCTGTCGTCCTTTATGATCCCGCCGACAGGGCTCCTTCCGAACTAAAACACTGTCAACGCGTGCTTTACTATATCGCCTCTCCCCGCATTGGTTCTGAGAACGCGGTTACGGCCATGGTTGTCCATACTTGTAAGACACCCAGTGCGTCAATCTCTTCAAGGTATTAGGGGCGAAGCTCCTCTTGGTCTAACCTTGTCCCGCGTCAGGCGTCAGGCGTAACCCGCGTGCTGGGAGGCACGCGCTCGCCCTCGGCGCGTGCCTGTCTCTCTCTCCCGGCGCGTGCCTCTGCTGTCTTGTGTGAAAGAGAGAGAAACAGAGAGAGAGCGAAAGGCGCGCGTTGGCTATGGACGCTCTACCAGCTCGCAAAGAAAGAGAACGCGCCCTCACCCGCGAGAGACAACGTTGGCGTACCGACTGCTCGCGTTGGAGAAGCGTTCACCGGCAACCCATATATATATATATATATATATATATATATATATATATATATATATATATATATATATATATATATATATATATGCACCGGATCATGACAAGTGCCGGTGGGAGATTTCACTTGTGCACATTTGAACCATGAGGATTCGTAGCGCGCGTGTTAACTAAGTTAATCCGGAACTCGGCACGACCTACGATGAACCTCCCGAGCTTCGCCCACTCATCATCATTCACTCCGTGGATATGCTGTAATTTTTTTTAGTTCAATTGAACGAGCCGCGCCTTAATTTAGTGTCAACAGCCCCATGCCCCCGGGAAAGAGCAGAAACGAAAGGCTTTTCGAAATGATATATGCACGTGCTAACGTGTGGTGAACATGCTTACGTGCGTGCGTCGTTTGTAATGCTGAGCGAAGTTAAGATCGCTCTAACCCGGACCTGGTTAACTATGTTTGGTGATGCCCAGTTTGTTTCAAATAAAAACTGTAGTTTCATTGCTATCATTAGTACGCTACGAAAAGGTTAGCTATACACAGGAATAACGAAACATTTTAACGAACCGCACCCCGTGCATTTTACTGTACAGCCGCATTTGCTGTATACCAATCTCCTGTGCAATTATGCTTGTGTGGTGTGGGTCATTCTCGGTTGGCGTCCCGTCAAGTTATACATGTGAGGCTATTTATTTTCGTATTTATTTCAGGCACCACAACAGCATTTCACCCTTCGCTTAATGTCGGTGGGACGACGAATTGAACAGGCAAATAATATTTATTCCTAATGCCACGAAGAGAAGAAAACAGTACCGCGTTAGTTAATTCGGCGGTAAAGGCACAAGATAAGAATATTAAAATTCGTCACGTCGACATATATTGAATGCAGTCATAATTAACAACAAAAGTACAATATATCACAAATATTTTAAAGTGATGAAAACTATGTAAAAGTAATACAGGGTGTTTTTTTTTAGCTGCAACACATTTTTAAAATTAGAAAAACACAAATCGCGGGAATGTCTTGTGTACCATTCGAGTGTACGGGTTGGCGGCCTCTAGATACAGAACAATTACCGCACTTGTATGCATAATTAGCGAAATTACGCTAATTAACTTGTTAATTATCAGCAATTCTTGGCTATAGTAAATGAGTACTTTGGAGCCCGTCCTCGACACTACCTGTCCCAACGATCAAATTTTGAATAGCGGAGTGCATGTCGGAGCTACGCGAACAATTATTTCCCCGTGGCAGGCTCCTTGAAACCGAAAATAGACGGAAAAAGAGCGTCTGTGACGTCGATGTCGCCGCCCCCACGGCTTTCGTCACTCGCCACTCGCCCGTGGTCACCGCCGCTCCGGCCGCGCAAGCAGCTTGCGTTATCTCCTTCTTATCTGCGGCGTTGGCCGCCGCGGGCGAGTGACGAAAGCCGTGGGGGCGGTGACATCGACGACACAGCCGCGCTTTTTCCGTCTATTTTCGGTTTCAAGGAGCCTGCCACGGGGAACTAATTGTTCGCGTAGCTCCGACATGCACTCCGCTATTCAAAATTTGATCGTTGGGACAGGTAGTGTCGAGGACGGGCTCCAAAGTACTCATTTACTATAGCCACGAATTGCTGATAATTAACAAGTTAATTAGCGTAATTTCGCTAATTATGCATACAAGTGCGGTAATTGTTCTGTATCTAGAGGCCGCCAACCCGTACACTCGAATGGTACACAAGACATTCCCGCGATTTATGTTTTTCTAATTTTAAAAATGTGTTGCAGCTAAAAAAAACACCCTGTATATCCAAAACGGCCAATTAGTTTATTAAAATGTTACAAGGGCTACCAATTTTGAGCAAAATCTTTTATGATCGGGAATGCCGACGACATCGGAGAATCTTGTTCCAATATTTGCGCGCCAATGCCTTTATATACTATCCTAAATCAAAAGGTCTATTATAGATGTACCGCTGTTACATGCATTAGTGCATGCGAGTAACTAGCACATTGTAAGCGCAGTGGAAGCGCATTGGAACTGGAGTGGAAAATGACCTATGTGCCGTATTTGTAATAGACTAGCGCCAAAGTTGCAGTGGCGTTGTCGGTAGTATATTAAATATATGTGCCTATGGGAGCCTTTCTTTGGATATTTCTTTGTTTCGAGACAATACCGCCGGTGACGTTGAAATTCGTGAAACGTACACACGTCGATGCGACATTTAATATGTTCACGTTTTTTTTTCTGCGTCGGGATTAATTTTCGATTTTAGAAATCAAATGTAACGTTAATGTAACGACACGTTCCAATTTTCGAAATGTGATTGGAACGTGTTCCTTTTCTTTTAAAGGAACTTGTAACGGGAATTTTGTAGCACCGCGCAGAGCAGAGGTGAAGTCTTGGATGCTGGGTAGTGGGTCCGGTCAGGGAGGAGGGAGGGTCTTAGCATTCAGGAGCCGGTAGTCTCCGCATGGTCTCCATTCACCTGGCATTTTAGGGACGAAATGGAGAGGTGACGCCCAACTGCTGGATGAAGGTCTTATTATGGCAAGCTCCAACATGGGCTCAAACTCTGCGCGGACCACTTTGAGCTTGTAGGGAGCCAGGCGCCGTGGACGACAGAAAACAGGTGGGCCAGAAATTATGTGGTGTTGAATAGCGTGGGCAACAGGTGGAGTCCAGTCTGGTTGAGCTGTCAGGGATGGGAACTCATTTATCAAGGCGGCGAACGGTTCTGTGGCAACTGTAGCGCAGAAAGGGCCACATCTGTAGTTGCGGCCGCAGCTATGCCTTTAACAGACAAGCTCGTTAATGAGTCGAGAAGACGTTTATGGCTGACGTCAACAAGAAGCCCCTGCTTAGCAAGAAAGTCGGCCCCTGTAATTGCAGAACCGACGTCGGCGACTAAAAAAACGCACCGGAACAGCCTTCCAAGCCCCAGGTTCAGTGTGACGGAACGTTGGGAGTACACAGGAATGCGGGTGCCATTTACGGCTTGGAGGTACAAAATGGCAGGCAAATTGCGCTCTGACCTTGTGGCTGGGAGGACGCTGACCTGGGCTTCGGTGTCGATGAGAAATTTTTGTCCAGTGGTGAGGTCGGTGACGCGGACAAGGTGACATTCTTTGAGGCCCTGACCACTCGTCGCCGCTAGTGGTCTGCCGGCGGGTTTCCTGTCCAAGCGCATGGCAAGAGACAATGGCGAGCCGCGGCGCCGGAACGGCGATGGTAGTAGCACAAACGTGGGCCTGTGGACTCGTCCGACCACGCTCTTCGCGCCGTAGGGGTGTTGAGAATCGCCCACGCTGTCGTGAACGACGTGGAGGATTGTCTTGCCGCGTGGCTGCCGCCAGTATTTCTTCTAATCTGTCGCAGAGGTGGTCAGTGTGAGAAGTGGTCGTAGTAGTCGGGCTAGAAGCAGCGCATGACGACGAGGACGGTGTGGGAGGGGTGCTGACAGCAGCGACTTGCAAGTGCTGTGTGGCCACTTCCATGACTGTCTGCCAATGTGGCAAGTGTCGGCAAGTCCATGGTGGATGCAGTCGCCAGCACCACTTGCACGTTGGACAGCAAGCGCTGGAGGAAGAGTTCGCATAGCACAGCACTATCGAAGGCGTGTGCACGCGATCCAAGGAGTTGCATCACTTGTCGCAAGAGCTGCCTTCGGTCACCGAGCTCCGCAGTTGAGAGCATCTGTTGGATTCGCGTTCGTTCCGATGCAGCTGTTCGCTCCAGCAGCGGCGCCTTTAGTTCGTCGCAGTGTTGTACACGTTCCCTCAAAACAGGAACGAGAAGTCGCTCCTCGTTCCTTCACAATTTTGTAACGAGTTCCCGTTACAAGTTCCTTTAATAGAAAAGGAACGCGTTCCAGTTACATTTCGTAAAATGGAACGTGTCGTTACATTAACGTTACATTTGATTTCTAAAATTGAAAATAATCCTGAGGCAAATTAAAGTTAACACATTAAATCTCGCATCAGCCTATGCATATTTCCAGAACTTCAACGTCACCGGCGGCATGTTATCTGGAGACAAAGAAATATCCAAAGAAACGCTCCTATAGGCAAGTATTTTCAAGAAGCACCGAACATATACTACGGACAACTCCACTGCAACTTTGGCGCTATAGTCTTTTAAAAGTGCGACACATACGTACTTTCCACTTCAATTTTCAAATGTGTAGCCAGGATACTGCGCCTCCAATGCGCAAATAAGTAGTTACTCGCATGCATCGATGAATGTAACAGCGGTGCATCTGACACTGAAAGCTAGTAATGGACCTTTTGATTTAGGATAGCATATAAAGGTTGGCGCCTGACCTATGGCATTGCGCGCGAATACTCGAAAAAGATACCCCGATTTTGTCAGCATTCCCGGTCGTAAGCGATTTTGCTCAAAATTGGTAGCCCTTCTAGCATTTTAATAAACTAATCGGCAATTCTGGATATACTGCTTCTCATCGCTCTAAAGTATTTGTGATATACTGTACTTTTGTTGTTAGTTATAGCTGCATTGAATGTACGTGTGTGTGAGGAATTTTAATATTTCTATCTCGTGCGTTTATCACCGAGTTACATAACGTGGGGCTGTTTTCTTCTTTTTTTCGTGGCATTAGGAATACGCATCATTTGCCTGTTCATTCCAGAGGCACACCGACATTAAGGCAAGGGTGAAATACTGTTGTTGTGCAGCAAATACGACAATAAATAGCCTTACATGCATAATTTGAGCAGACGCCAACCGAAAATGGCTCACACCACACAAGCACAATTGACAGGACATTGGTATACTGCAAATGAGGCTGTATACAGTAAAGTAGCCGGGGTGCTGGGCGTTAAAACATATGGTTATTCCTGTGTAGCGTAGTTACTACCACCTTGTCATTACTACCCTTTAGTCGCGTAGTAATGACAATGAAACTATAGTTTTTATTAGAAACAAACTGGGCATCACCGACCATAATTAACCAGGTCCGGGTTATCTTCGCTCAATATTACAAACACGCACGCACGCACGTAAGAATTTTCAGCACACGTTCGGGTTAGCACGTGTATACATAATTTCGAAAAGCCTTTCGTTTCCGCTTTTTGCCGAGGGGCATTGGGCTGTTGACGCTAAGTTAAGGCGCGTCCCGTTCAGTTCAGCTAAAATACCTTGAAGAGATTGACGCACACAGTGTCTTACAAGTACACTCTTAGCACGGTAACCTTTAGTTTATTTTATATAGGTACACAAAAATGTAAAAATATGCTCTTTTATAAAGATTAAAATGTTTTAACCTTTAGTAAAGGAGCATATTTTCACATTTTTGTGCACCCATAAAATAAACTAAAGGTTACCGTGCTAAGATTGTATGGACAACCATGGCCGTAACCGCAAAGCACGCGCTGACAGTGTTTTAGGTCGGAGGGAGCCCTGGCGGCAGCATCATAAGGGAAGGGACGAAAGTAACTTTGCTGTTGCATGCAGTTCCTCGCGCTTTGCCGTGCACCTATACAGGGCTGGCGGACAGCCGAAAACTATTTGCTCCAGCGGCCATAGCAAGCGGCCACCGCGAAGGAGTAGCGGGATACCCTGACGTCGTGCGGCCCGCATTGGAGGGGAAGCCTCACCCTCACTGAATCATAGAAACCGCAATAGAATGGCGTTTTCATGCGTGATTTTCCTCCATGGAGTCCCCTGAAGTCCCCTGGAGTCCATCATGCAGCCTATCCACCCACCCTGCATGATGTGGTGTGTATGGGCGATCATCGTCGAGTGGAACGTGTATAGGGAACGCCGTTCCCTTTGTCGTTCCTTCGTAAATGTAACGCGTTCCCGTTACAGTTCCACCAATCTTAAATGGAACGATGGCGTTCCTTCGTGCCTCCCAAAAGGAACTCGTTCCAGGAACGTCGTTCCTTGGAACGACGTTCCGTACAACACTGGTTCGTCGTAGGGAGCTGCCGGGAGGTTCGTGCTGAAGGAAACCAGGATGTCGGAAACGTCTTCGGCGGCTGTGGGTGGCAGCGCGCTAACGACATGGTGGAATTTCTGAAGCTGCGACGTTACTCGGCAGATGTGGAACTGCAATTCCACTTGCAGGAACCAGACGTTTGGGTTGCGTTCCCAGTACTGTGGCAGACGTAGGGATACCGCAGAAATTTCGTCCCGGGTCGCTTCTGCAGTACGTGAATTTTGGCCGATGTTCAGCGGGTCTGGTTGGTCTTGTGGCATGGTGGTTTCTTGCAGTAGTTGTGCGTGCCTAAGCGGGTCACCAATTTGTAGAGCGCGTGCAGGAGCAACCGACAACGACCACGTTTGCTGTGCAACTGCCTTCATTTTCTCGACGAGCAAACTGCGGAAGCCGAGACGCGGGGAAGCCATGCGAGAGGGAAAGTCACCAAGCGGGTTTACACAAAGTAGTGACAGGGGCCAAGCGGTTCCAGTTTCTTTCTGCTGCGCGTGCTCGGCGGTGGCAGGTGCCACTACACTAGACTTATTGTCAGCATAGGCACTGATGCAGGCGCAGCTCGCACAGTTTACGCCGGAGTGACTGACCAATGTCCTGTCTTATTGTATTTCGTAAAACAGCTGGAAATGAAATGTAAAATGATAACGCAAAATATGGATGTATCTCTAGCAAAAAAAAAAAGAAATGAGAAAATCCTACAGATCCGACGCATTGTGCCAATCGGTGCCACGCGAAGCAGTCAGCGAGAAAACTGCCTATGACGAATTATTTGGCATTCAGACAACCGCGACCAGTATCAGAGTCCTTTTGCTATCTTATAGCTTATAGTTTCTGCTATACTTGGAGCTTATACTTAAAGGTTGTGCTATACTTAAAGGTCGAGATAGTAATGACACCAACAATTGCCGGCCAATTTCAATAATACCTCTATTCCCTAAGGGACTGGAGAATATAATTTTCTATCGCGCAAATAGTTTCCTTGAGAAACGCAACATACTTTAAGAGTATCAGCATGGTTTTCAATGTGTTAAATCTACAGAGACCTCGGTTTTAGCTCTAATAGAGTTGATAATTAAAAGCCCCGCCACGATGGTCTAGTGGTTATGGCACTCGGCTGTAGATCGGAAGGTCGCGGGATCGAATACCGGCCGCAGCGCTTGCATTTCGATGGAGGCGAAATGTAGAGGCCCGTGTGCTGTGCGATGTCAGCGCACGTTAAAGAACCCCAGGTGGCCGAAATATCCGGAGACCTGCACTACGGCGTCTCTCATAACCAGAACTGGTTTTGGGACGTTAAACCCCACAAATCAGTCAATGATAATTTAAAAAATCATGACAGCTTCACTACCTGGGGAGGTAGTGGAGCTGTCCCCTAGGGACACGTCAATTGCTGCTATTGGGCTTGCTTTACCACGGCCACGACGGCGACGCTAGACGCCGGCAGGGACGACGACGAAGTGAAGAATCGCCGGGCGTGAGTTCTATTGCGCTGCAGTTTTTCACTATATTCTGCGGGTTTTCTCAATCGTATTACGTCTCTTACTACCAAGATTCGGCCATCGCCTTCACGGTGCACGAGACGCCGCGTCCCTCAGGCGTCGAAGCCTCACCTTCGGCTGTCTCGGCGACCGAAGGCTTCGGCTGCGGGCGGCGGCCATTCATCCCAGCGGCCACCTGATGTCAGCGCACCGATGAATGCCTCTGGAGAGCAAGACAACCCTGCGTTGAACAGCCCTGATCTTCCAGGGCTACAGACGTGTGGAGATCTTCCAGTGTCTACAGACGTCGGAAATGTGGGTGTCTCCCCGAAGAAAGCGCGAACCGATATGCACGAGGAAGACAGTGACGCGAGGAATCGCGATCCCCCGGAGGACCACAGTGAGATGGAAGCGGACGACAGGCCTTTCACTACAGTTACGTATAAGAAAGCGCGACCAACAGGGATACCTATTATTTTAAAGCTAACGGACCCAGATGCTTCGTTCTGGAATGTCAATCCGAATAAACTGGCCAGTGAAGTGGTAATTGAGGCAAAAGAGAAAGTGCAGTCATTCCGCGTCAACAGAGATGGCAACTTCTCCGTGAGTGTTTCTACAGTTGCTGCATCTTCCAGGGTTGTCGAGCTAACACGTGTTGCTGGTCTTGAAGTGACGCCGTATGTACCAATCGTATGTGAGGAACCTCGGGAAGATTAGGCACGTGCCAATTCAATACAGCGAAGAGCAGCTGCTGGAATATTTGAAAGACAGCGGTGTTATTTCAGTGAAGAGACAAACGAAATGGCTCCGTCGAGAAGATGGTACCGCAGAGCCACGGCTACTCGGCAGTGTCATTCTGGAGTTTTCGCTCGACAAGCCATTACCACCTCGAATTCTGCTAGGATTTACAAGTCACACAGTGAAATAGTATCTACAGCCCGCTACCCGCTGTTACAAGTGTCAGCGATATGGCCATGTTGCCAAATCATGCCATGGACAACTGCGCGTCAAGATCTGTGCTGGAGCACACTATCACAAAGCGTGTACATCGAGGAACCATCCGAAGTGTTTGAACTGCAATGGAGACCATGCGGCATCGTATGCAGGGTGCCCAAAGCAGCAAGTGGCTTCTATACTTAAACGACAAGAGATTTTGCTGGGAAAGACCCCAAAAAAGGGTTCACCATCTCCAAATTTAGAGACGGTAAGCCCACTTCCAGCGACATCGACGTCACAAAATAAAACGGCTCCATTATCCTATGTGAAGGCTGCCAAAAGTGCTACAGATCAAACCAATAAATCTGGCGTTAAAGCAGATCATCGTAGGCGATCACCCAGTGCTTCAAGGCAGACACGCGAGAACAAGACAGCGAAGATGCCAACAACCCAGGAACATCACGAGTCTGCGACACTGCCCTCTCCGAAGCCGAGGGGATGTGATCCACGTGCACGTCATACAACTACCGCCGACATGTTCGGAATTCAGAATTATTTTATTTGACGTCAAGAAGGAAGAAAATACATGGTAAGTATATACAGGAGGAGGTCCCGTAGTTACAAACTGAAATGGGACCTCCTGTGCGTGATAACATGGTGAATAATACAAAAATGGCAATGTGTGGACTAATAATTGTGATAGTTAATGTGATACAAGCGAGAAGCTAACCTGAAGACAGCGTTATCAAAAAGCATGGAACAAGTGAAGGAATGTGCCTTAGTCAATGAAAGTAACACGGATGGGTGGAAGACAAAACGGGATAAGCAGTAATGCTTGTCAGTAATGTCAATGCTCTTCGTTGCTTTCAAGGCAATTCTCCGAGTGTTTCCTCAAGCTAACGATCTTCCAGAGGTGAGCGCCGTTCTTTCGTTAGAACCTCTGCTGGTACAGCAAAAAAGTTCTGCATAGCACAATGGCTCTCCAAATGGGCAAATGTTTCCGCAACACTAGTGTGTTCCAGTGGAATGCAAACGGCCTCAGGTCTAAAGGTGCTGATTTTAGGAAACTTGTTCGACAGTACAGTTTCCCCATTTTGTGCCTAAATGAAGCGAATGTAGTACACCCCGACTTTCGAATTTCTAATTACGTGACATATGCATCGGGGAGAAATTCAGGCGCAAGCAGGGCATTGTTATGTGTCCGGCGTGACATACCTTCTTCGCTTTTATACTCGTCGGACTCGGACGTGCCAGGATTCGTAGGATGCAAAATTAAATTCGGGAAGCTCGTCGTGACAGTAATTTCTGTCTATTTGCAACCGTCGACACGCCTCACCTCATCAACTCTCACTCAGTTATTTCGGAGAACACATGGACCAGTGTTTCTTTGCGGAGATTTCAACGCTCACAATACTACATGGGGAAGTACCCACACAGATTCTCGGAGGAGACTCCTTGAAAGAGTCATCGACAGCTGCGGCCTTGTTTTACTAAATGATGGATTAATTACGTTTTTAAGGGGCTATAATTATGCCAGCTGTTTAGACCTGGCTATAGCCTCCCCTGACCTCGCACGAGACATGAGATGGTGTACAGATCTTGAAGCATGAGGGAGCGACCATTATCCCATCCTCATGCAACATCCCCGAATGAACACGCCAGCAAAAGGCAAAGTGTCCAAACTAACGAATTGGCAACTCTTTCGTGAATACGCTGGTCATGATTTAGAGGGAGTAAATGACTTGGATACGTTTACGTCCTGTATTATCAACAGTTACTCCCGTTCTACACGATATACGGATGTACCTGAAGGTCATTCCAGTGTAGATGGGGAGTATGAACGCTTGCGTGCAATTAGACGGCGCGCAGAACGCCGCTTCCGCCGTACTGGACGGCTGGAAGATTATAGAGAGAGTCAGGTTACACATGCCAAATCTAATCGACACATGCAAAGGTTGGGTCAGAAGCAGTGGCGTGACTTCTTCACCTCATTGACCCCATACTCCGCTTCCAAAAATTTGGCAAGTAATCACCGCTTTAAGTCATCCAGTATGCCAGCGCAGCCCTTTCCGAGCATTAGCCACTTCTCTTGGAGTATCGGAGCGTGACGTTGCCGATGAGTTTTGTTCCCTTCTCACGGGAATTGGACAGCTTGGCCAACGAGTAAATGCGCTAGTCGTTCCTATCAAAAAGCAAATCGAGGATGCTTGTGCATTACCACATGTTCAGCTGGACACTACATATTCTCTACAGGAACTACGTACCGCTTTATCGCTAACCCGCCTAAGAACAGCGACTGGCCTAGACAACGTGTCTTACAGCATTTGAAAAATTTGGGCCCCAACGGTACACCTGTTCTTCTAGAGATATACAATAACATGTGGTTGGAGGCATATGTTCCATCGTGTTGGAAGATCGCTAAAGTCGTCCCTTTGTTGAAGCCTGGTAAATCACCACTATCGTTCGACTCATTTCGTCCCGTCAATCTCACAAGCTGCATGTCTAAAGTCATGGAAAAAATGATCGACGTAAGGTTGCAGTGGTGGATTGATTCGAATGAAAGCTTTCCAGAACAGATGGCCGGCTTCACGAGACATGGCTGCACTATGGACTGCATCTTTGATATCGTGACCTTTGTAGAAGAGGAGATGAAATGTGGAAACATCGCTGTTGCTGTGTTCATTGATATAAAAAAGGCATTTGATTCTGTCAGCCACATGTCCGTGCTGCACGAACTAGCCTTACTTGGAGTGCATGGCCGTATTTTAAAATGGATCGCTAACTTCCTGCAGGATAGGCAGATCTATATTTCAACCAATGATGGCGACAGCAATACACACCAACTTGGCAGAGGCGTCCCTCAAGGAAGCGTTCTAAGCCCGCTTCTATTTAACGCTGCGATAGCAGGGCTTCCAAAAGTGCTGCCGGATGATTTGGGTATATCTATGTATGCAGACGACATATGCATATGGACTTCCCATAAATCTCTAGAAGTTATCAAGCACCGGCTACAGCAAGGATTGAACGCAGTAAGCGATTACCTCAAGGACCGAGGCATGGAGATTTCTCACGCCAAGTCTGTGGTTCTGCCGTTTACCAGAAAGAAAGCAAAAAACTTGAAGCTTTTAGTGGGCGGTCAGAGGATTCAAACTGTACGAAAACATCGTTTTCTTGGTGTTACTCTAGACCGTCAACTCAAATGGACCCAACACATATCTGATCTCGAAGGCCAGATCAACGGTACGATAAATGTTCTCCGCCGCATCGCGGGTACGAAATGGGGTGGTACATCGGCGTCACTACTCCATGTACATTGTGCCCTCATCCGACAAAAGATTGCCTACTCTGCGCCAGTTCTGCAAGACATTTCCCAGGCTTCTCTACACCGCCTTCAGCTGCTACAAGCACGTAGCCTGCGCGTGTGTCTGGGTGTTCCACAAGCGACATCAAGCTCCTTAACATTAGCAGAGGCACGAGAACTTCCCTTCAGTGTGATTCGGAATGTGGAAACATTTCGTCACTTGTTTCATTTAATTACGCAGCACCCTTCACATCCACTGATTTCACGCATTGGAAGTCGTGCTAGAACACAGATACACTGTGTGTACCAACAGCACATACCACGGCTTCCTCTTTCAACACACTGGCAATCAGATTTGAACTACCCACCTTGGCTTCTGGAGATACCACCTATCGAAACATCAATTGAAGGCCTTTGCAGTAAGCACGATGTACCACCCTTTGCAGTGTTGCAGTTGGCCTCGCACCACCTGTTTGAAAGGTACATCGACTACGTCCATGTGTACACGGATGGTTCGGTTACCAAAGAGACATCAACATCAGCATTTGTCATACCCGAGTTGCATGAAGAATACGCATGTCGACTAGGTCATCTATCGTCTTCAACAACATCGGAGCTGGTGGCCATTTTATGAGCAGTCAGCTTTATTAAATTATCAAAGCCGCCTCGAAAGTGGGTAGCCCTTAGTGATTCATTGGTGGCTCTCAAATGTATTGAAAGTGCTACTCCAAAACATATAGATATACGTGTCATATGCGCTATTCTAAAGAACTTGCACAAGCTACGCAACAACAGCATCATGTTGTCTTCCAATGGGTCCCAAGTCATTGCGGAATCAAAGGAAATGAACTGGCTGATGCGTTGGCGAAAGCTGCTCATGATTCTTCAGAAATTCGCCTCATTCCCATATCTCAATCCGATATACGCCACATCTTACGAGGACAAAAACTGGAATTGTGCTTGCTCAATTGGTTCACAGAGAAAACAAAAGAATCCATTTTGTACGCAGACGACCCTAATCTTGAGTATCAATTAGACCATCAGCTCCCGCGATGCACCGACACCCTCATTCACAGTCTCCGGCTTGGAACTGCCTACACGAAGCATTTTTTATTCAAAATTCAACGTGCTTCATCTTTGACATGTGCATGCGGCCACGACGACGACGATATCCATCACCTGTTGATTGATTGTCCCACGTACACCACGCAGAGACAGCGACTCGAACATGAGCTTATTAGATTCAGCGCGCACTTTTCGCTTGAGAAAATATTAGGACCCTGGCCACCAAAGGTGCACCACAAGGCCTTAAAAGCCCTTGAACGCTTTTTTCAAGAGACGGAAATCAGTGACAATTACTAACTGGACCGTTCTTACAGTGTTGATATGTGTGAGACGCGAGCGGACTCCTTTGGGACTAGTTTATTATTATATTTTCCTTTTTATTGATTTTATTATCCAAGCGAAATGGCGTAGCCGTCACCAAAAATGGAGACAACTCCATAATTTATTTTTACATCAATAAAAAAAAAAGATGCCGGCAGCCCGGGCTCGTTAACAGAGATTCGTTAAAATTGCTTCTAACACGACAGCCATACACATTCACTGAGACAGCCTCCACGATCGGCCCACACTTTCTGTCTACGGAGCAATTTAACAAAGTTCTGTTAAATAACGCAATTAAGCCTGATGATTCGTGCATTTTAAGGTAGCTGTGATCGATGCGCTGCGAGTACTGAAGCCCCAACTGCTGGCGCGCATTAACACGACAATCTGCTTCGCTGTGTCATTCCTAGATGGCGGTACCACTGCTGCGAACAATGAGTGCAGCGGAAGGGAGGCGATGTTAATTTGAGAATAATTTTGCCTGCTAAACGCCTTTGCTTCAACGAGATATCACTTAGACGTAAATAGTGAAATGTGGAGCGGTGAAGATGTAAGGCCCGTTTGTTTCATGTCGGTGATTTTGCACTTTTGAAGATTCTATGAACTTAACAGTGCAAGGTGTTTTTGTACATTAGAGTGCAATTAATACACGTGTAACTGTAATATAAATAGTGTATACCCATTTACTGGAATTATTGTCATGCAGGAAAGAGAGGAAAAAGGTGTCGGTGGTGTGACCGGTAGCGCTTCCAGCTGTTGATGTATCCCGGATAGTTGTGGGTTCGAATCGCAGCCGGTAGTACTTTTCCTTGTCAATTATGTGTTGATTTTTTTGTTAAACCATAGCTTGCTTCAATATGACGATGACGGCAGGACACGCCGACAGCCCGAGCGCATAAGGTGCTTCGCACCTGTACTATTAAAGGAAAAGAAAAAAAAAGCGCTCAGACTGGGTGTCTTCATTGGCCATGTATAGCGAGGCCTTCGATAATTGAAACCCTTGGGCTGTGCTCCGGAGGTTGAGCGCTTATAGAGTACGTGGTGAAGCTAATTTACTGTTTTGTTCTGATCTGTCTGAGAGGAAACAATGCGTTTTTTCAACTGCTGTCTTTCATCTTCTAAAACCATTTCAATTTCTTGTGGCGTGCCTCAAGGAAGGATTTTGGGGCCAATACTCTTCAACATCTACATAAATGATACCGTTCCTTTCTTTCCTTCCATACGCGGATTACACCAGTCTTTTTGTTTCTGGAAAACCCCAGCTTACATTGTTGCCAGCACCCAAAATGTATTTGCAGATGTGCTTGCAAAATGTACTTGCATCAGAATAAGGGGCGTAGCTAGTATTTTATTTCGGGAGAAGTCCGAGCCCCGTTTTCGTATGTGCATGTTTGTGTTTGTCTGTGCATTCGTATATATGTGCATACAAACATCAAAAATGTCTGGAGGGGTGTTACCCTCCCCTCCCTACACCCCACCCCCACCTCCCACCTGGCTACGCCTGTGATAGAATGTTTCATTACTCTTTGTAATGCGTTTGTTTTCCTCAATTTATATATTCTGTTTTATATATTCTGTTTTATTTGCTCAATTATTCTACCATTCTGTTTGCATAATTTTCATAATTTTTTAGTTGCCCTGTCCCCTGCTGTTGTAATTTTTTTTCCAGATTGGATTACCGCTAAGCCCTTACGCACTTTCAAGTTGTTTTGTAACCGCTTTTCGCCTAACGGCCCTCAAACTGTTGCTGGAAATAAAAATTTAATTGATTGATTGGTGGACACAGAGCACAGGAGATCAGTACAGTGGAACCCCACTGCGCTGGGAAAATGGTTATGGAAAGGACAACTGTCGTGAAGCCTCATTTGCAACGCAGAGCTGCCGCATGCACTGTAAACACAGTATATTGTCAGCAGGTATGGGACTCTTTTCCTCGGTAACATCAAAAAACGATCATCATCATCATTTCATTCATTTCATTCTTTATTCCTTAAAGACTCCAACAGGGGTATTACATAAGGGGTTGGATTACAAAAAAGAAACAGTTTCGCCGCAAGGGCGAAGCAATGAATGCGATAGCAAGAAACTGTAATGCCATACGAAGTGAGGCTCGCAGCTTCAGGAGCAATATTAATTGTAGCAAACATGCACTTGCTAAGTAAGCGCCTCCCGTGGGCAGCGCGTGCTGGTACGGAGGGCTTTATGCGTTGTGTGTCACAAAGCTACACATAAAAAGCTAGGGGAGGCCGCTAAATGACCAAACAGAAGATGAGCGCGAACTATCAAGTGAAGCACGCACGAAACGAACGCACAGATATACACCGAATGAGCGCGAATAAGCTGTCACAATGGATACTCTCAGTTTGAACAGCGCTCCTGTTGCAAAGGCGGCCGAAGCAGCGAAGGAGACTAGCGTGCTTCAAGTGTCGAACTGTGACACTTGATAGTTCGCGCTCATCTTCTGTTTGTTCGTTTAGCGGCGTCCCTTGAGCTCGAGTGACTTCCGTACGCTTCCGTAACATCAGTGCGGACATCACGGTGAAAGCTCGAAACATCCCTCTTCTTCTGACCACGAGACAACCGCGCGAGCAGACAGCAGGAGGGCATCTCCCTGCGCAAATCTTAGAAGCGAGCGAGCTGGCCGACGACTTTTAAATGCGATCGTTGCGCTCTTCGCGCCATCTCGCTGGTAATGAAGAAACGCTTATAAGCTCCTGCCGTCTCTGAGTCCTGCCAGTGGTAAAGGTTGTGTATATAAGGGTCGCCGTTAGCTCTCTGAAGGAACTGCTCTTTGTGGCGTAGTGGTTAGCGCCACGCGCTGCGGAGCGACAGGTTCCTGGCTCGATTCCGCGCTTCGGAAGCATTTATCTGAATTATTAGCGGCGAAGCTCCTCTTAGTCTAACCTTGTCACGCGTCAGGCGTCAGTCGTCAGGCGTAACCCGCGTGCCTCCCGGCACGCGCTCGCCCTCGGCGTTCGCCTCGGCGCGTGCCTCTCCCTCTCTCCCGGCGCGTGCCTCTGCTGTCTTGTGTGAGAGAGAGAGAGACAGAGAGGGAGAGCGAAAGGCGCGCGTTGGCTATGGAAACGCTCTTTCTTAGAGGAACGCTGTACCAGCTCGCAAAGAAGGAGAACGCGCCTTCACCCGCAAGAGACAACGTTGGCGCAGGCAGCGTTTCCTAGCGAGTTTCTTGATTGAGAAATACCGACTGCTCGCGTTGGAGAAGCGTTCACCGGCAACCCATATATATGTATATATATAGGCACTGGATCTTGACTTGCAATGAAATGCCGGTGGGAGATTTCACTTGTGCGTAGTTGAACCGTGAGGATTCGTAGCGTGCGCGTTAACTAAATTAATCCAGAATTCGGCACGGTCTACGATGAACCTCCCGAGCTTCGCCCACCCATCATCATTCACTCCGTGGATATGCTGTAATTTTTTTTAGATGCGGAGCATCTCTTGCTCGCGGGTATGCCACGCGTCAACCGGCGTCCGCACTCACACTACGCATGCGCAACTCTCCTCTCCCTTCCCTCTCTCCAACAGCTGCTGCAATAAATAAAGCGGGTAGAGAGCGCGCGCGTGCTTCGCTTCAGTAGTATCTCCTCCTTCTCCGATGAAAGAAGTTGGTGGTGTTGTGTGATGGAAGCAACAACACTGCAAACCTGTAAACACCGCCATTAAATGCACCGTTGAAACTCCCAGCGATGCTCCGCATCACCCCATGGTCCCATTCGGGGAGATGGTGTAATTTTTTCTTGGGATATATATATATATATATATATATATATATATATATATATATATATATATATATATATATATATATATACACATGGTTTATGACGGCGGCGACGGAGACGGCAAAAAACAACTGAGACTGTCCATATAATTGCTATCGCAATAAAATAAAACATTATTACAGTAAAAGAAACGCCGACCCTTGTTCTGTGAAAGCAGATGGACAGGTGATGCCAGCGATGTCGTAAGGAGTTCCAGTCTACAACCACACGAGGGAAAAAGAAGACGAAAATGTGAGAGTGCTCACTTTGTGGCGAGCAGAATTTAAACAATGACCGACCTGTGCGATGTGATACGCGTGCTGGCAGTGAGATGTATGGTGCGATGGCAAGAACGGATTCAAAGCCGTTGATGAGGTAATTTTCATGCGGGCACCAGATTGGAGAAGCGTATTCAAGTTTAGGTCTGACGAAAGATGTGTATGCTAAATGTTTTACGTGAGGAGGAGCTTTTAGTAAATGACGTTTAAGGAATCCTAGCTTTTTATTAACAGATGCTACGATGGTGCTAATATGTAAACACCAATCAAGGTCATTGGTTATAGTGACGCCTAGCTGTTTGAAGGACTTGACTGATTCGATGGGTTTATTATGTATTATATAAGACGTGAGAAACGGATTGCGACGGCGGGTTATTGACATAGCCTTGCACTTGAAGGGTTTAGTAGCATTAGCCATTTATCACACCAGTTTTGAATATTGTTTAGGTCAGTTTGGAGCAAAATTTGGCCATTTTCATTCGCTATAGTGGGGTAAACAACACAGTCGTCAGTAAATATGCGAATATTACTAGAGACACAGAGGGGTAGTTCATTAATATATGTTAAGAAAAGAAGGGGACCTAGCACAGAACCTTGCGGAACGCCTGATGTCACTGGAAGTTGGCTGGAAGAGTTTTAATTTGCACAAACTGAGCGCGGTTGGTCAGAAATTGTTTGGTACAGCTTAGAACGTTAGGATAAAGGTTAAGATGTGGAGGTTTTAGCAGTAGTCGTTGATGAGCTAGCTTGTCAAATGCCTTAGCGGAATCGAGAAAAATTGCATCAGTCTGTGTATTAATATCGAGATTTAAGTGTAAGTCATGAACGAAGATGGCTAATTGAGTTTCACATGATAGTCCTTTTCGAAAATCATGCTGTTAAGAGTGAAAAAAGTTATGAGAGTCAAGAAAATCTATTATGTGGGAGAATATGACACGTTCCATGAGTTTGCAAGGTATACTTGTTATGGAAATTGGGCGGTAGTTTAGTGGTGATTCTCTATTACCTGATTTGTAGACTGGAACAACCTTTCCCAACTTTCATTCTGTTGGCAGGCTACCTGTGGTTAATGACTGGGAAAACAGCAAAGTTAAAAATGGAGCAGAAATTTTTTTTGTATTTTTCAGCAGTTTGAAGTGATTTTGTCAGAGCGAGCCGATGATGACAATTTAAGCTTATCAATTAAACAACAAATACCTTCTACGGAAAAGGAAATGTCAGGCATCTCTGGCATGACTAAGGTAGAGAAATCTGGAAGAGGGTCGTTTGCTTCTAGGGTAAAAACTGATGAAAAAGTTGAGTTCACGATGTTAGCGCAGTCGAAGTCTGCTAAGGGATCACCTGCTATGATAGGAATAGTGACTGTTCGGTGTGACTGGGGATTTATGATGAGCCAAAATTTCTTTGTGTTATCTGACATCATGCGATGTAGGTCGTTATGATAGAAGGAATGCTTAGATGTGCGAATAGCGTCCAAATATGCGCGTTCTGCTTCATAATATCTGTCCCATGCGCCCGGTTTCGGATTCGTTTTAGCGGATCGAAACTAACGTTCCTCTTTGTATTCCAGATTTTTAAGTGATTTATTAAACGATGGATGACGTCGGTTTGATGGAGCAGTGCATGGTGGGATATATTGACCCGTTAGGCTGTTAAGTTTATCTTTAAAAAGAGAGCAGTTATTTTCTACAGTTTGTAAATGAAAGCGCGATTCGAATGTTTCGTAGAAGTCATGCAATGCTCGGTTTATCGCGTCATAATTGGCTTTATCATATAGGCGAATTACCTTTTTAGTGGGAGTTAAAGTGGGAGTTAAAGCGAAGGGAGGATGGATGATTTTATGATCCCTAATTTCACGAAGATAGTCAATGATAGTAAGGCTATCAGGATGAGGGGTTAGTATAAGATCTAATATGTTCTCGGTAGTCTCAGTTACACGTGTTGGTTTGGTGACCAGTTCAGTTAGGTTAAAGTTAAGGAAAACGTCAAAGAAATCATTAGAACCGGCTTGGTTTGAGCGGGGCAGCGCTGCAGACCAGCCGATGTTTGGGTAATTAAAATCACCAAAAAGTATAATACGGGCAATCGGATACTTTTTAGTTGACTGGCTGAAGATGTTAAGTTTGTAAGGGAAATCAGCAGGACTATTTGGAGGGCGATAGCACCCACCAAGAAGTAGTAGTTGTGGACTAATGTTGAATTTTAACCATAAGATATTTAGTTCAGAGGATACGTTTACTTGCGAGCAGGATAATTGCTTATTTAACGCGATGAGGACCTTAGATCCTTGCCTATCCTTGCGAAACACTACAAAGTTTGGAAAGTCTGCAAGAATCTCCGTGTCAGACACGTCATCACTAAGCTATGTCTCGGTGAGTACAAGAAGGTTATTTTCAGAAGATGGCAAAAGACCAGATATTTTATCACGTTTTGGAATAAAACTACATATGCTAGAAAAAATGACTAATCGAAAAGAGGGCGGTTCAGGATTACGTACAGGAAGTTGAGGTGGGCGTCGGTTGCTACGCGGTAGCTATAATTCCTTGCCTTGTTTGCTTGATCTGTTTAAAAACTATCGCTTGGGACCGATATGTAAGGTTTTATACCGTAGCATGGCAGTCGATTTATTTTTCGCAAGCGCGATAAGAAGCTTGCGCGCGGTCTGAGTTAGTTTTGAAAAATCTTCTCCAGTGCTGTAAACAGTGCCCTTTAGCTTTCGGCCGTTGCGCAGAATTGCTTCTTTGGATTTAAAGTTACCGAATTTGACAATTATGGGTCGGTTACAGTCTGGATTATTGCGTCCAAGCCGATGGGCACGCTCGATGTCTTCCGTTTGAACACTGAAATGTAGATGTTCGGAGCAGTGGAGAATAATTATTCCCTCAGATCGCGCGAAAGCTTCGCTGGAAGAAGTGCGCCATAAAACAAGATGTTATTACGCCTGGTGCGATCTTCCGCATCCTCTGTATAATCCTCCAGCCAAGCGACACGACCAGTGGTTTGGTCGGAGTCGGCTTTTACACTCTGCAGCTGTTGTCGCATTGGTTCAATGTGCTGACAGGTGGTTTCTACAGCAACCAGCCTTCTGTTCAGTTCCGAAAAGGCGTTAGTTGTTTGTCTCCGCTGAGCTTTTAAATCTTTCCATAATCAAAAGAAGAGGCGTGCAGGACACGGACACAAGGAGAGCAGTGAACACCACGAACGCCGACTAACAACTGATGCACAGCACAGAGGCGAAAAAGAAAGAAGACACACAGCTTATCTGCGCATGCTCGGTATGGTAGCGCCACCTGTCAATCGGTTACACGTGCCGGTCTTCGCGATAGACAACTCCTAAGGCATTCTATCTCCTCTCTGTTTAAGCTAATCGACGGCTGACTCAGGCATGCACTTCCACTAATACTGATATGCCAGGCCTCAACCAATAAACGCGTTCGTTCTTATGCCTGTACAGGATCTCGGTTTTGTCTAACTCGGGCATGCAGCTACAGACCTGGCAGTGCAAGGATAGATTGGACGGCGTCCCACCTGATAGCGACCTTCTGTGTTCAATTAATCTTTGATTAATACAACGCGCAGTTTGCCCTACATAAAAACACCCGCAGCTAAAAATAATCTTATAAACCACACCCATGCGACAGTCGGTGAAATTGTTCTTGGCTAGGTGCTTAACCGGACAGATATCCGTTCGCTTCTTACCTTCCATCTGCTCATTTCTTCTATGCACTGCAGCACAAACCCTTCCTAACTTATTGGAAGCCGAAAACACACATTAACCCCATATTTAATTCCCACTTTCTTAAGCCTAGCTGTGCGAAACTGCGTGGATATACGGAATACTCACGACCTTTTTCTTGTTAATGTTACTCTCTGCTACAGCTTTTGTTCCGGTCGAGATCGACTTCTTAAGACGCTCAGCTACTGTGGCTATGGCTAGTCTAGGGTAACCTGCATCTAAGAGGCGCTCGACCTGCGCATTAAAGCTAATGGTCAAACGGTGCACGCACGACTTCGATAGGGCTGACTTTAGACAGGACAAGGCTATTCCGTTTTTTACTACTTTCGAATGCTTGGAGTCAAAGTTTAACAACGGCTTAGATGTTCTAGGGGAATACTGCCAACACACGTGATTCTGCTCAAATGACAACGAGATATCTAAAAATTGTATTACGTTTCTCTCCGGTAGTTCTTTCGTAAACCTTAGACCATCTCCATTATGTTTAAATTGATCGCTTACATAGGTGACGACGGATTCAAAATCATCCTTACTACAAAGTACCAAGTAATCGTCCGCATACCGAAATACCCTAATGATGCGGTCCCCTAAGGCCTCTTTTAAACGGCAGTCAAACTTGCTCAAGAATAGATCACTTAGAATAGGGGCTACCTTTGAACCTATACAAATGCCTGATTTCTGCACAAACACGCCTTCCCTGTATCCAACTAATGTTGACGTTAAGTACATGGAAAGAATTTCTAGAAAGGTACCTGTGGAAACTCCGCATCTATCTATGAAACCGGACTCTTGCCCTTGTTCTTGAATACATTCTTTCACGCAATTTAGTAAACCTTCATGCGGCAACGAGTAATACAAATCTTCTACATCCATGCTAAACGCTGTGCAGTCACCAGGATTTTCCTCTGTTAACAACTGAACTAGAGCCTGAGAATACGTACACGGAAGGGGTCAGAAAAACTTAAGGATGTTAAGCACTTCTGCAAATAGCTAGCTACACAAACTTGCCAAGTCCCTGACTCTGATACAATCGAGCGAAACGGAATTTCTGGCTTATGGGTTTTCGCCGAGAAAAATAATTCTAAAGTGAGCAATTTTGCCTTTTTAACACTGGAAGCTTCCTTATCTAGATTATGTTTCAACAGGAGATCGACAGCTCGTTGTTTTACTACAGAAGGTTTCAGTTTCACAGGTCTAAAATTCTTTTCAACAGCTGCTGAGGCTTTATCAGAAAAAGTGCTATTCGGCATTAATACAAAAGAACCTTCCTTATCAGATAAAACAGGTCGAAGCTTATGTTCCACACAGTAATTTACAAGCGGTCGGATAGTGCATGCGTGAGTCAGCCGTCGATTAGCTTAAACAGAGAGGAGATAGAATGCCTTAGGAGTTGTCTATCGCGAAGACCGGCACGTGTAACCGATTGACAGGTGGCGCTACCATTCCGAGCATGGGCAGATAAGCTGTGTGTCTTCTTTCTCTTTCGCCTCTGTGCTGTGCATCAGTTGTTAGTAGGCGTTCGTGGTGTTCACTGCTCTCCTTGTGTCCGTGTCCTGCACGCCTGTTCTTTTGATTATGGACTGTTACCAACTCGCTCAACTTTCTGTCCTTTTGATTTTAAATCTTGTACGTCTACGAGTAACTTCGACTGTCTTACCGACAGCTTTTTTAGTTCCGCCGAGACAGCAGCCATGTTGGGACCAGGATTTGTCTCGATATCTCCAGCGAGCAGCAGAAGAGAGCGTAAAACCGAAATACCACCACAAGCAATCATTAACAAACACTATGGGCTTGTTAGCTGGACGAGAAAGTTGTTTTTTTTTTTTTAGTAAAAGGCTGCATGGTTGACTAAGCTGCATGGCGAGAGGAAACTCGTGAGGCGTCTTCTCAGCGGCACAGCCGCCAAGCCCACAGCGGATAGCAGAAGGAAGAGGCAGTTTTATAGCCGGCGTTCCGAGTAGTGTCACCGTCGATGGTGTCTGCCAAGTTGTATTGATGATGGCAGGCTCTGAGTGCCCTGTCTCCATCCACTACCAAGCAGTGGTGGATGGCAGGGATGGGCTCAACCCACGCCTGTCACTGCCACGGCCAGGCGTTTTGGTAGCAGATCCGGCACAAAGGTCCGTTGATACCAAGCCAGCGGGTAGGCTTCGCGTTTTTGGTGAAGGCACGGTGCTGTAGCAGGGTGGCGGTACGCATGCACGTTGGGTACTCAGCGGAGAGAAGGGGCCAGGAAGGAGCATCAGAAACGCTGCTCGGACGATCACCTGCATGGCGAGAGAAAACTGGTGAGGCGCCTGCTTAACGGCACAGCCACAAGCCCACCCATCATCATCATCATCATCATCATCATCATCATCATCATCATCTATTATGTCCACTGAAGAACGAAGGCCTCTCCCAATGCTCTCCATCCTTTCCTGTCCTGCGCGAGCTCATTACATATGCTACCTGCAAATTTCTTAATTTCGTCATCTTACTCTCCGTCGTTCAGGGCTCTTGGTATCCATTCTGTCGATCTAACTGTCCACCGGTTATCTAGCCTTCTCATCACGTGGCCTACGCATGTCAACTATTTCTCCTTAACATCGTTCATTATGTCGGCTACCCCTGTCTGTTCCCTGACCTACTCGGCTGCTTTCCTATCTCTTAGTGTAACGCCTATCATTCTTCGTTCCATCGCCGGCCGTGTGGTTCTTAAAGGAGCACTGACACGAATGTTTGACATTCTCGTATTATTGCTGTAAAATAAAGCACGGGCGTGGAGAATCCCGAAAAGAGTATCGTGGTGCCTCACACGGCAATGAATATATTTTAATAGGGCTTCCTTAAAAGCCCACTTTCGGTTTCGATTTCTAGGGGGCGGTTTCCTAGTGACGTGTCAACGTAGTCGGACGTACGTCTAAGTCACGTAGGGACAGTAATTTGTGATAGCGTCGCTGCAACTCTGTCGTCTGTGGTCAATTAGACGTGGGGAACGCAAACAAGGACAATTTCATCGTTGTCCAGTGACTCTGACAGCGATTTCGGCGATTTTTAATAGACTGTGCTCATACGTCATCGTAGTGTCCACTGCGCTGGGGCTGGCTTGCAGTGCTGGATGACGAAAACTTTAAAACCAAACTAAAGTATTTTGTACGTGTTTCCTGGCTTCCGTGTGCGGAGGGCGTTAACGATACATGGCTAGAAAACGAAGAATGTACATTTTGAGCAGCTGCAAAATCGTGTCAGTACTCCTTTAACTCCCTCTCAAGCTTCCTTGTAATTCTTCAAGTTTCCGCCCCGTATGTCAGTAGGCAAAATACAGTTGTATTATATAATTTCCGCTTGAATGATAGTGGTAAGTTTCCGTTCATGAGTTGGGAATTGCCTCCCGTATGCGCGCCATATAGTGCTAGGCTTCGAGTTAATGCTTGCGCTTATTGTCCTCGCTTGCTCTCTTGTGTTTGTGTGTTTTTACGCTTCCATTTAGTCTTTGTGCTTTAGGTTTTCTCAACTCGCACTGAATGCGCTTTGTGCGAGCGTTTTCAGATTTCATCGTCATCGGAATGCAATCTCTGTGGATGGGAATCGAACCCGGTAATTCGCGCTCAGCGCCATGTCACATCCACTGCGCCACCTTGGTGGGGGTGCGCAGGATTAAAATGGCTCAGGGTAATAAATTTCCCAGGCTTGTCTCGCAACGAATGACAACAGTGCTTGAAGGGTAGGAAAATTGACAAAACATATGTAGCACGCTGGGTGCTGCTAGTTTTCTCGTCCTTCTTTCTTATTTTTTTTTTGTCTCGCCGTTTTTTCAGTTTGACTAGAAGCGGCGAAAGCGCATGAAATGTTGATATTACAAGCCCGATACCAAATGGAAAGTTTCATCCATCACAACAAAGACAACATAACTGCTCTTCGTGCAAAGCGATAGCCACTATGCGCGACCGCTCCCCGCGCTTAAAAATGGATGCATTCATTCGTTGCGAGAGAGAAAGAGAGGGAGAGAGAGAGGGAGCTACGTTGAAAGGCAGAGAATTTAGCCGGTGTTGAAACATCGCTGATATGCTACTCTGCGTGGGGAGGAAGTTTGGGGAGAGAAAGACTAGTAGAAAGAAGTGCAAGAGACAGTGAAAAGGTAGAACGGAAAGAACAGGTTGGGCTCTCTGTTTCTGACTAATAACTAATTACATCTAGCGATAGTATTTCAAGTTTGAATCATCCTGCAATGTGGTGATAGCGCACGTTGCTGTCAGTGGTGAGTGATGGTGATGTTGAAAATAAAATTAAGGTCCGTCGAGTTGGCCTATACTGCGTAAATATGCAAATAAAAAGTTCATCGCATGTCTCTGTCGCGCGCGGCAAGCCATAGGCCCTAAAACAGAGTCAGGTGATAAAGGGATCCGTGTGAGTGATTGCATGCAACGTCCATACAGAGCGCACGCTCATCGTCGTACGCTCGGCACTCAAACAAAAGATGCTCTGCTCTTTCAGTAGAGCCGCAGTCGTTGCAGGGCGGGCTTGTCTCTTGATCGAAGCGGTACCGCAAGTCGTTTGCGTAAGCAATGTTCAGCCGACGTCGATGATATATAAAGTTCCCATATGTCGAAGAATGCTGGATTGTACTTCTTCACTTGAGATCTGGATCGCAAATCGCAACGTTATAACTGATCGCAAGGGCTTGCTTGCAAGTACTAACATTTACGCTGTAGACAAATGTTGTTTTCATATAAACATTTTTTTTTTTTGATAGCCTGGCATCGAAACAAGTCCGGGAAGCGTCTTTACAATGTACGGACAAGTCGTCCAGCACAACAGTGTTCGGCGCTTTATTTAAGTTAGGCGCTCTGCTTTGAATGTCAGCTTTCGGTGTACCGAAGATTTGAAGGGTCTCCCTCTTATCCCCACCCACGCACACACACATTAGTATGCGTAAACAACCGCCCACACGTGAACTCAATCGCGCAAATACGCGAGTACAAGCAAAACAGAGCATGATAAAAAAGAGGGGGGGGGGGGGGGTTGAGAGAGATGCTGCCGCTTGAGCACGGACTAAACACAAATAAAAGGAGTCTTTCGCAGCACTAAAGAAGCACCAGGTGTGTTTGTTCTTTGTATTTCTGCACACCGCCGAGCCATAAATGCAGGCGAGCTACTTTTGGCTCTGCTTCGCGCTCTTCCATGCGCTCGCTCATGAGCGGGCATTGCAGGAGAACGCTGACGCCTGCGAGGTAAACAATGACATCAGTGCAGAGAAGCAAGAAGGGGCCGGAAGAGGGCGCAGAAAGTGCCATGATTGCACATCAAAGTGTGCCACGTACATTCGAGGAAGGCAGCGGATGCTGACGCAGCTGCAAAAAAAACGGACGATATTATACAGCAAGAGGCACACAATCAAGGCAATGAAGGCGGAAGAGAATATCCGCGCAGGATCAACGTCTTTTTTTTTTTCTTGCTGAATCATGTGCGGACCTTCTATTATGTTCGACGTTTGCCACCAGTTTTCACGGCATACAAGCTTGCTTTGGAAGAACGGATGATGGCACGAGTCGACCTGTCAACATAACGAGACGGAAAACAATGGAACATGTTTTGTTATTCCAAAGTAACGCATCAGTGAGACCAATATGGCAATCGGTACATTTTGTAGGAAGAGAAGAAAAAAGGTGAATATAATGACATTTATCCGGGCTGACCTCTCAAGCTCTTTTGAGCGAGAGAATAGTTGTACTCGAGAAGTACAGCCATCAATTAAGTACGATAAAGGTATAGTTCGAACGTTTTTGTTTATCAGATATTTGTGCATTGATATGACTGTAGGTGCGTAATGTTGATTGTTCAATATTTGCGAAGTGACGCGTGCTAATGTCTCGGTTTTGGACGGTGTGTAACGCGAATGCCTCTGGGCTCGATGCTAATGCGGATATTTCATCATTCAGCCATATCGGTGTACATACACGGCAAGTTTCGTCTACATTTAATAATAATAAAGATTTTAAGGGACGTTCTATTGCTACATCGTTAGATATATTTTGAGATAGGGAGGATTACGGATTTGATAAAAGGAACTCTTGCATTTCTCTCCATCGGAATGCCGCTGCCGAGAGCGGGAATCGAATTCGCGCTCTCGCGCTGAGCAGCGTGACCCCATGCTGCCGCGTTGGCTTAGCTGCTAAAACATATGAATGATTGCTGAACAGGGTAAACACACCCTATCATTTGCTTTTCCAGTATATGCATGACATTATGGACCACGTAGTTAAGACGCGGTGTCCACATTTGTGGATGGAACTTGCCAGTTTTGTCGGCCGGTAGCCAAGGAAAAAGGTAGAGACACCGAGCTTTGGGTGATCTGAACCTCTTGCGCAATCACTCTATGCGTCTTTAATTAACTTCAGTGTGTTTGCGTATTGCTGCAGACAATTCCATTGCTAAAGGCACTACTTTGTTGGAATTGTTAGGCGTGCCGCGTTATGACATGTACGTTAAGAACTATAATTTTTCTTTTCGAAATGAATTCAACTACTAATAAATTGCGCATGTATACTTCTAGTCTGATATTTCACACTTCTTGTGCAAAAAGAAAAGAAAAACACTGGTGAACTAAGAATTATGTTGAATTGCCGTAATCTGAATTTATCAATGAGATCCTTTAATTAAGACACCAATAAATTGTCTTTCTAGCTGTTGGATATTGGGCGCATTCAAATATTGTTGCGTAATTATTGTTGCTTGGGTTTCTGCAATCAAGCTGCTTGCGTCTCTTCCCTAGCGCACGTTGGTAGTGATTTAGCTGAGGCTAACGATTGCGTCCTATTTTATTCATGATTTAAGGCCGGAGCTGGCTAAGGGCGGCGAAAAGATATACCGAGTAAGGAAAAAGAAGGTGGCCGATTGTAGCCATTACGACTTTCGTTTTATTGGGCAAAATCGCGTACGTTGAATATTTGCTCGCTCGAAACAGTGACTGACTGCCCCGCCACGTGGTGGTTCAGTGGTATGGCACTCGGCTGCAGATCCGAAGGTCGCCGTATCCGACGGCTGCATTTCGATGGAGGCGAAATGTTGAGGCCCGTGTGCTGTGCGATGACAGTGCACGTTAAAGAACCCCAGGTGGTCGAAATTTCCGGAGCCCTCCACTACGGCGTCTCTCATAATCAGAGCTGGTTTTGGGACGTTAAACCCAACAAATCAATCAACAGTGACTGACTGCTGAATGGGCAGCAGTCGTTGCAATCCGCAATACATGCGGCTGCCGTGAGCAGTACGGGTGCTGTAGCCCTGGCAGAGGAATTTGGGCGTAGGCGGAAAAGAGAGAGAGAGAAGATGAAAAATGAAAGGCGGGAAAATGGAAAGGCGCTTCTACAAGTTGCCATCTGCATGAAACACTCTGCCGCTTGCAAGTCGCTGTTGGTGTATGGACACATTTATGCCTCGCGCACTTTGTGTACGTGCGCTTGCGAAATTGCATGCGTTTCAAAAGCCCCGATGTTTACATTCTTTAGTTCGATACTCGTGCACTCTCTCCAACAAGCCGTACGGCGTCGTGGATAATTGAGCAGGAACAAAGAGCGATTAATGCGCGATTATTACGGCAGATTAGCAGCCGCTAATTTTGCTGCAGCCCGTCGTGTACGGGAGCAATAAACATGCCGCTTCGCGCCTAATTAGCGACATGCGACCCGGCGCTCTGTCTTCTTAGCCAAATTTAAGGCCTCCCGACTGGCTGCGCGCTCATCCGTTGGCTGCTTTCGCGCCGGGGATAACATCATCAGATCGATGCTTCGACGTGCAAGAGGCGCTCGTTCGCCCTCGCCAGCTGCGGCGGCGTCGTATATTATACCGTGTATCTTCCTCGCCCCATCAATATGTGGGGACGTGGTTGGTTTTCGCAAATTGTGTCGGGGCTGTCCCTGCGAAAGGCAAACAACGTAGTTGCGGTGCGAACAAACTATCAGCGGGCTTACCGCAACGACAACGTGACCACCGGGACACTGCACGCGGCGGGCGCAGCAGTGTCGCTCCAACAAATATGAATTCTTTAGTATGACAGCTATTCAGGTATGCGGTTCCTTTGCGGCATACTTAGAACTTAAGAAGGAAAGGCAGTATAGCCACAGCGGCCACTTGTAGTATGTCCCGTGCTTTCAACGACACTCAGGAAGCGTCCTTTTATTGTGATAGCAACTACATGGACAGTCTCGACGGGTTTTTGCCGTCGCCGTCGGTCCCGTGTAAAATCCAAATTGATAGAGTGAGTGAAAAATTTTTTTCTGCGGAGTTCGGAGTTCGCGCTTAAAGCGCCTCCTTGCATTTTCCACCGGCTAGGTAATAGAAGCGATGGAGGGGCTTTATTCGTGCTATCCTCACACCCGTCATGCATGGCAGGACACCTACCGCCCGCAAGAGGTGGGGGGGGGGGGGAGAGGGAAGAGCGGAACAGCAGAAAATTTCCGCGTGGTAACACGTCTCAGCTCATTCCAAGAAAAAAAAAGTAACGAGATACCCGTGTCCTTCATAGTATATCGCGATACGGGCAACACACCGTAAAAATATTTGACTACCGGAATAAAAATAGATTTTTCAAATGTATCTCGATGCAGCAATACAGATACTCAAGAGTATCTCTGAAATACTATCGCGATACTGCCCAGCCTTGCGACGAACACGGCTGAAGCGGACATCCAAAGAGCCCAGCCCATCTCCGTCAATCGGAGGGCGCATGCGATAACATTACCCGATCGGGACGCCTGCCGTCGAAGCGGTCAACGAGCGTGAAAAAATAGCAAGGGGGGCTTTTCGCTCGAGCAGCAAATGTGAACTTCGCCCGGTCGCCATCGCTGGCGCGCGCGCTATCTCGGCAGCCATAAGCGGGCGGCTCGTAAACCCTTGCACGTGCTTCGCTCTCAACGCGAAACACTGCCAAAAGTGTCCCTGGAGCAGCCGTATTCTCTCACACGAGCGTTTTGTAGAGTTACGTGAGATCGTATCCAAAAGAGTTAGCTGCCAGCCTGACTTCGTATAACATTTTATGTCATGCATTGTTATCGTATTCATTGCTTCGCCCTTCAGGCGAAACTGTCACCTTTTGCTTCCTTCTCACATCGTCGTTAGCGCACGACGCAGGTGCTTTTTACGTGTAGTTCTCTTCATGGCCTGTTGTTGCACTTCATTCTCAGGGTACCAACAGTAGTTGCAAATTGTGTTAATTCACGTGTGTTAATTTCACTTGCTGCAGTTCAAGCCAACCACGTGAGTTGCCATCATTTTTTATATGTATTCAATGTAACTTACGCTCAATGACGCGCGAAAAACGTTTTAATATTTAACAATGCTATCATATTTGCGATCCAGCGAGCTAGTGCACATAATATGCCTTGCAAGGAAGATTAGGCGATGGATCGAATTTTATAACGACCTATATTGATTTTCAATCTCTCAGCTTTTCATTATTGTCTAGGACGTGGCTTCGACTCCAGCGTTATAGCTGGGATGGCCTACTCGATCCGCTGACGCACGGAAATAAAAAAAAAATGCTACAGATTGTGCGGACTACGCTATGGATACCAAGAAAGCGAGGGCTTCCTTAATCACGTTTCAGTGGCGTCGGCCGTGCTTATTATATATGGAAGACGTCAACACATTGGTTTGTCCGCTTAGAAGTGTGATCACACGTAATTAACTTCAATATTTCAGTGTTTCGTTTCCCTAACTGGTTGAGTAGCGTATGTGCCGCTTATGTAGTATTTCCTACGGAGTTGGAATTTGTGTTGAGTAATACTTCCTGCTTCACAGGTCGAATAACAGCGCAACATACATTTAAACGTGTGTCGAATATTTTCGCGAAGATTAAGCAAACTCAGGCGCTAAGGGGCTTGAAAAATATATAAAAAAATTGACGGCAGATCCACGAGGTGAATGATGATGAGATTGGGCGAAGCTCCTGGAAGTAACCATTGGTTAAACCGTGAAATTTCTTCCGTTAATTCGCCCGATAAAATTGACGTGGAATGATTGATTAAATGTTTTATCAAACTTTTATTGCTGGTTTCCGTTGTCCTTTCATTATGACCGCTTTGTGGTCGGTGAAATGTAAGCTAAGTGGTTCTTGCACTGGTTGCAGATGGGTTTTGCCTTTGAACGCTTCTCCAACGCGAGCAGTCGGTATTTCTCAATCAAGAAACTCGCTAGGAGACGCTGCCTGCGCCAACGTTGTCTCTCGCGTTTGTCGGGGCAGTGCCGGGGCACAGGAGAAATCTCACCAGGCGCTACCTTGGAGGTAAACAATGGCTGCTAATGGGAATGAGAGACAGAAGAAGTCGGCTTTTAGCTAACACTTACACTGCTACTTCTACTAACGTTTCCTACTGGAACATGCCAATGGCTGCTAATGGGGAATGAGAGACAGAAGAATTCGGCTTTTAGTTAACGCGCACGCTGCGAATTTTTTATTGTTCAACAACGCACAGGAGAAATCTCCCACCGGCACCACCTTGGAGGTCAAAGCGTAAGACTGGTTACGCACTACGACTACGACGAGGGACGAACGGGTGCCGCCTTAAGGAGCTTCGCCCCTAAAATCGGCAGTTACGATCATTCGTGCATCGTACCACCAATGTTTGGGCTACATAATGACAGGGAAACGCTGGTGAGCGACCCTGTAGTCCTTCACTTAGGTGCCTCATACAGTGGCGCTTGCACCTCAGCGTTAGGTGTGTGTGTGACTTGGCGGCTTCCTCGTAGTCTTTCTTTCTTTCTTTCTTTCTTTCTTTCTTTCTTTCTTTCTTTCTTTCTTTCTTTCTTTCTTTCTTTCTTTCTTTCTTTCTTTCTTTCTTTCTTTCTTTCCTTAATGAGCAAACAGACAGTGAAGCCTAGGAAAGCATAGGGGAAGTTACTTGTAGTATTGTAATTATGGAGTAAGTAGACAGGAATTAAAGTGGACGAAAAGACAAACCTGCCTTTGGTGGGAACCGAACCCACGACCACCGGACTTTAAAGGGACTGACAACCGATTTTTAAGGACCCTTCTTTTTATGGCGCAATCGAAAGCTCGCCCTCTTTACTGTTTTCACATGCAGCGGTTACTTCCAAAAGCGCGTGGATATTTCGCACGCGGAATTTTTCGATGTGAGAAGCCTCTAAAAAAGGCAGAGTGCGCACTCTAGCAACGTTGAAAAGTGATCGCGATGCCGATAATCAGCCTCGCTTCCGGACATCGTTCCGCTTTCGCAGGAGTGAGCGTAGCTGTGATTAACTACTCACACTTTGACCTGTTCAACTACTTTTTGAAATAAAAAGACGGTGCGACGAGCTGGCATTGTTTGCCAGGCCGATCTTGTATTTGTAAGGTGTTCTTTCGCATGTCCGCGCCTACGTCATGAATGGCCGGGCTCCGGCGCTGCCACTCTGGCCATAGCCGAGCCAAGCCAGGCCACCTAGTTCCGAAACCACGCTTTCGCACGTGACGGCAGAAGCGTGCAGTAGCAACACGCGCTACAAACGAAGGGTTATCTGCACATTGTAAGTGACAAAAAGCTTATAATATCAAAAATTTCATGCGGTTCGATACTAATAAACAGATAAAATATTGCGTAAATTTGTAGAAGGTCACGTGACCGCACTCTAGCTCTAGTTCGTATGTTTGCCGCTTGAGTTACCAAACGTCAGTTTTCGCGACTTTGCACGAAAAAATAAAAACATAAACCCGTGTTTATTGATGAAAAGTGGCGTCGTTTGAGCCAATGCAACACACAATCTTTCCGCCAGTGGGGTCATCTCAATTCAAGTTTTGGGTGGTTGTCTGTCCCTTTAACTCATTTCTACTTTCTCCACAATTACAATACCACAAGTAACTTCCCCTATGCTTTCCTAGGCTTCATTGTCTGTTTGCTCATTAAGTTGTTTCTAACAAATAAAGAACGAGCCCTTGACCCCTTCCCTTTCGTTATTTCATGGCTTGGGCCTCGTTGCGGCAGACTTGGTGCCTTAGGTAGCATGCGAGGGCTTATTGGGCAGCAGCCATCTCACCTAGGTTCACGTTCCACGTGACGCCTCCTGGCAAGAAAGTGTGTTCCACACACGCCGCCTTGGCCACGAGTGGCGCTGCCTAACACTCCCAGGATAATACGTACATAAATACACAATAAAATGGACGAGGGGACGACCGCCTTCGCAGCTCAGTGGTAGAGCATCGGACGCGTCATCCGAAGGTCGTGGGTTCGGGTCCCACCGAAGGCGGGTTAGTCTTTTCGTCCACTTAAATTCCTTTCCACTTACTCCACAATTACAATACTACAAGTAACCTCCGCTATGCTTTCCTAGGCTTCATTGTCTGTTTTCTCATTAAGTTGTTCCTACCTGCTTTGTAATTTGAACTGGAAGTGCACATTTAATTGTCATTATTTATTACAGTGCTTAAATGCATATTTAGTATAAAAGATCTATGTCCTGGTATCACACCTGCCATACACAACTCTCAGCGTAAGCCTTAGTAATTAAAAGTGCGTGCGGCGACGTGGGCCCATCCTGGTTGGCAGTGCAGTCAACAGCGTGCACGTGTATGTTACTTCTTTGACGGCCACATGCGTTTCCCGGTATAGACTACGCTCGCATATGTAGCATCTACTAGTACGCGGCCGTGGCAGATATAGTTAGGAATGTGTTACATACATCGCTATGCGCATGATTCGCGTGTACGTGGGCTGGTCCCGGGGGGTGCGGGGCGCGGAGCAGCGCATCCTCAAAAAATGAAATGTGAATTAAGCGTACTAAAGGTGAACTGAGTTTATTCAAATGTGAATTATACCCCTGACACACGGGCATGCTAAAGTACTTTAGGTAAGGGGACATCTGCCGGAAAGGCGTTCACGCCCAGTGACACACGACAAAGGAGTATCTCATTCCCGGCAAAGCTCCTTTGCAGAAAGGTAGATCGGCGATCTACTTTTCGAGCGTGAAGGCGTACTCTCGCCGACAGTGTACACGACCCGTAAACGGGAGAGAACTTTTCACAAAATTACAACACCCCGCAAGTATTTTCTTGCTTTGCATATAAGCTTTAGCTTTTAGCCGTGTAATGAGATTTCTCGAGACGCAAATATTTATTTTTACCGCACTCTCGAACCCTCACATCGCTGCCATGCGGGATTTCGGCAGTCACTATCTTTTTCCTCGTGGTGAGACGAACAATCAACATGATTAGCCATCAGCAATAAGAACGATATTTTTACGATTCGCAATCGCTAGAGGTAAATAAATGCGGAACTAAAATGTTCACTATCTTGCTGCTTTAACAAGGAGCGCCATTTTTTTTTTCGGCGTTCGTGTTAGGAACCACCTAAAGAAGTTCACGTGCTGCCGTGTGTCATTGGCGCAACTACATTCTGTAGAGGGTCCTTTAGAGTAGAAAAAGGGGTTCACTACAAAGGACTTTACTTTCGCCCGTCTGTCAGGGGTATTAGGCGAAGCATACGTTAATCAGAGGGATTGAAATGTGTCCTAAGTGATTCAACGGTGTAGTGAAATCGGTTGTGTTGCATGCCAATGATTTAATGAAGTACATTCTTCAGTTGTTCAAGGCTGTGTCACACTGGAGAATTGGGTCAGGTGATACCACAGCTTCGTCGCTCATACACGTTCACAAAGTGAAATGGCTCCGGATATATAAAAAAATGTTTTTCATTTAATCAAGTCAGCGATCGTCTGAGGAAGTGAATTGGAAGTGCTGCAGAAAAAAAAAAAGTGTTGTTCTCTGCCAGGTGCCACTAAAGGCACTCGTAGAAGTATTGCAGGGCTCCTTCCAGCCCTTGTTGCATGCTACCGCGTGACAAGCAAGGGGAAGCGGACCGTTTGGAGGCGAAGGCAGAACCCTTGTCACCAAAGTGTTCCGCTTTTGCTCCATCCAACCAAAGACCTTTTTGCTTCTGAGCTCTCATGGATTCTTGTCGACCGGGGATATCGAAATCGTGTAAGAAGGCAATGACATTCTTCTCGAAAAAAAGAAAAAAAAGAAACGAAAAACAAAATATATCCGGCAAACACGAAGGGCATTTGACTAGCTGTTGAGAAAAAGTTGGTCTTTGCCAGTCCTTGTGCGTAAACTTAATGTCAGCCAGAGCAGAATACAAACAAGACGGAAGAATAGTATCTTATAGGCAGCGTGTCGTACAGAAAAGAAATACGGGTTCCGGTTTGGGTTCGGGTTACACGCACGTGTTTTGCTCCGGTTCATTTCCGGTTCGGAGAAATAAAGGTTTGAACCGGTTCGCGAACTGGTTCGCAACACTGAACTGGTTCACGAACTGGTGAGGCGCAGAAAACTTCATATTTAACTTTGTCGGCGCTATTTATGCAAGGCAGCCGGGCAATGGCAAGGACCACTAACATACTTGAAGCTTTTATGACTTGGCCATACAGAACTTACATTTTGTCATTTTTCATCTAATTCCATCTTCGTTTCCGATCCCGTGCTGCGCCGCAAGCACTGTACATACGCGAGTTTCTTTTTTTTTCTCAAACTGAGGAAGCCCCGCTAGCACATTGGAAACAACTAGCGATGTTTTCACATAAATCAGCGAAACTTAGTGAAAAAAGCTGAAGCAGGCATAGTGAGAAACAGGGCTATGAGAACCAATTTACATGGCAATTGTCGTGACGCACCTCCGTGACTTCCATCCTTGAGCTCTCTACCTTGCACGTCTTTCTATTGCTGGTTACTAAGGCATCAAGTAAAAAATATGTATGAATGTTCACAGGGCTAAATTTTCGAGCCGCGTCAGATAACACTACTAGTGAGAAATAATCGTTGAGTAGCGAGTAAAACAAAATCAAATGGAATGTTTCGTAGACTCTTCCGGCCACAAAAAAAAAAAAAAAAACGCCCTATATAATTTGATACATGTGCATCACACCAGCATTGCAGCCAGGGATCGACGTTTGGCTTTGTGGTAAAAAAGGGGCTGTTATTCTGGCTAAATGCGTCTATTGTGAAATACATCTCGCAGAGTAGACTCGCAATTATAAGCGAATACAACAAGCAGAGAATAGCGACAAAATAATTAGATTTGTCTGAACTGAAACAGATAATTGATCGATTGCATAAAGGGGACACTTGCTTGCTCGCAAGTTACTTAAAAAATTAAAAGTTGGGCTAGTTGGTGTTCAGACTTCACGTTCATCGTAGTTTAGCGCAAAGGTAACACACACAGTAAAGAAGGACCACACAACGCTGCGCTCAAATATGACGGAGTTACCTAACGAAATCAACACAGACCTCAGACTGTCGGTTGGCTTTGTTCGTTAGCACGTACATCAAGCGCTTGCCGGTGTAAACACTGGAGTTTGGAATAAGCATGTTTTCGCAAGTTCATTGGAAAATGGTATTCTTAGCTAAGCGGAAATTTCAATTTGTGGAGAAAGAAACGTATGTTTTCATGCTCCACCCCAGTGCGCCGAACTGCGTTAACTTTCACAGGCGATTCCGAAGAGAAAGGATATATAGTTGGGATTATCCTAAAGAACGCTGCTTTCTGTAGCCCTTGTAGGCATCGCGCCCTAGAGTCGTAGGGGAAAGGGAATGGGAGGGTGGAAAGACGGGGCGTTCAGTTTTTGGGGGCTCCGGAAGTTTTGATCACCCCGGGTTTATTTAGCATGCACTTGCATTGCGGAGAGCACAGCCCTTAACGTTTTGCCTCCATCGAAAGACGACCGCGTGGTTGAGTTTGCACTCGCCTTTCGGATCCGTATTCAAGCACCACTAGACCATCACAGCGGAAAAATAAGAGACAATCGTAAGAACAAAATGAGTTGTTGTTGTTATGTGGGGTTTAACGTCCCAAAACCCCCTCTGATTATGAGAGACGCCGTAGTGGAGGGCTCATTAAATTTTGACCACCTGGGGTTCTTTAACGTGCACTGACAAAGTGAGTCAAATGAATAAAATGATAAAGGCCAACACAGAGAAAAGCCGGGATCAATTGCAGCGACGGGGCGGTGCTGGCAGATCGCTGCGCCGTAGCTATTTGGCCCGGTTTATTTCGAACCTATAACCGATATTATTATTTTCTTTTCAGTTCAGGTTCCGTTCTGCTTCAAGCACATTCCGAGAATATCGGTTCCGGTTCAGTTGCGACCAAAATTCTGGTTCGGATACGGTTTTCGGTTCCGGTGCGGGTTCGGTTTGACACTCTGGTTATAGGGCACCTGGAATGGCAATTTTTGAACAATAGAGGGCACTCCGTTTATGTGAACAAACAATCCTCTGAAAACTCCTTTTTTTTTCAATTTAATGATCTTGCCGTAGACGTCGCCTTGAATACGCGTCTGTTCGCCGTAACGCTGTCGTTGGGAGTTGCTAGAGCATTCCTAACACGTAACAGGGCAGCGCGAAAAACTTGATCAGTGACATAGAAAGGGAAGTACACAGGGTGGGCGCGAAGTTGATTATATTTAACTGCCAGGGCAGTTTTATATGAATACACATCACACGAACGCTTGCCACAGAAATTTAATGAATTACAAATTTTTAGGTTCTTGTCAGAGAACCAGCCCTCTCGTGCTCATGCGTCCTTCTTCGGGCTGCCTTCTGCTAGCAAGCGTAAGAATATGGCACAGCAAGTAACAAAAATGACTCTAAATCTCTTCACATGTACAAGGATGAAACCATCACGTGGTGTAGCTGATGCACAACGTCAACGCGCTCTATCAGAACGTTACTATAGTTTCTTGCGTCCGCATAAGGATTTGCGGAATTTGTCCTGTTGATAAATAAAAGCCCATCGGGGTCACCGTTTTCAGTATTATTATCATAGTCCGCTCATGCCACAATTGTTACCAACGAAGCAATCCCGCGTTGGGGCAATTTTAACAGCATTTGCGTTTTACTTTTCCCTCCTTAAAGGGTTACCGAAGCAGGGTTTTTGACATTGCCGTTGTGTCGCTGATTAGGCTACGGCATTATCAAATCATTCACACTACTAATTCAGCGAAGCACTTTGCACCAAAGCAGTTATGGGTTTGTTTGCCTCGCCTTCTTCCTTGACACTGCTCTTCCTCCTCAACTCGTTTAGCTGAAGTGTGCATGCTAGCGATGGCTGCGCCTGCCACCTTGCCGAGGCCTTAGAAGGTGGCCTGCCACATGGCCTCGGCAAGGCCTTGCCGAGGCCTTGCCGAGGCCATTCGCTGCTGAGGCCTACCGGCCTATATAGTGCTGAGGTAGCTATAGAATACTGCCCTAGTAGTCTGCTGGCGACGAGCAGTTGGTACATCGACGTCGCTTGTGTGTGCACCGCGAAGTGCCGCGGCGATACCGGTCGCTGACCCAGCGTTGCTGATGACGTCAGTCGGGGAAAGCCAGTCACACCGCTCTCTGCGAGTCCATTGCATGCCCCATGGGCAGGGGTGGTTGAACACTCTAGGCTGTGTCCCGTCGATCCTTACGGAGGCGCATATTTAAAACCTCGTAGTAAGTTGCACACTAAACGCAGAGCGCTGATATTGGTCTGCTAATGTAGAGGATGACTTGAACTCCCAGCGCCGTGCATTTGTAATAACCTATCAAAACCGTTTTAGGGCTCCTTTAAAACTGCTGGCCTATCTAAAACGCGTTCGACTTAAGTTGGAATAGGCCTGGTCCGTTTGGGACCGACAACTGAATCTTCTTAAAGCACTTGAAGGCATGGTACAAAATTGCCCGCTTGGTTACATTTACTCCGATTACTTGCGTAACGCCTCGCCACGGTGGTCTAGCGACTATGGTATTTGGCTACTGACCCGAAGGTGGCGAGATCAAATCCCGGCCGCGGCGACAGCATTTCGATGGAGGCGAAACGTTGAGGCCCGTGTCAGTGCACGTTGAAGAACACCGGACGGTCGAAATTTCAGGAGCGATCCACTACTTCTTTCATAGTCATATCGTGGGTTTGGGACGTAAATACCCTTACATGTAGATTTTCCCTTTACCACAAGTTCCGCTTCTCGCCGTGCTCCCGGTCACACTAGCCACTAGCCACGCGAAAGCTGACTCCCTGGCGCAGACCACTGCGAACCTGTGCTCCATCAAGTGTGGTTGAAATATGCAGACTGCTTGGCACCTGGAACATGATTGTTTCTCACACTGCCCCAATGTACACGTGACAATGAGGTAACAAACATCACGTGCTGCGCATAACGCATGCGTAATCAGGATCAGCATTCGAGCAAAATTCCAGCCAATGTTTATACTGCATTGGCAAAGGTGGTTGGCCAATGGAAAATTTCGAACTCAGCCCTAGGTAAATTGAATTAGTACGTACAACAACAACAACAACAACAACAACAACAACAACAACAACAACAACAACAACAACAACAATACAACAATAATAATAATAATAATAATAATAATAATAATAAGAATAATAAGAATAATAATAACGAAACGGGATGGCTAGAAAAAAATTGTGACTGATCCCTCCGTCATAAGAATCGGCCCAACATGAAAGTGAAACCTGTCTTCGCGAAGCTGTGGAATACATAAGCGGTAATTTGGCGAATCTATAGGGGCGGCAGATGGTTCGGGTACTCTGGACTTGTGAACCCGTTGCATGTAGACATCAGCAGCACCTTGACACTGCACATGGATCCTCGACAGCTGAGCAGAAGTGAAAGTTCTTGAACGACTCATTTCTCCGAAGACGCTGCATTGCACACGCCAGAGCCCTGCGCAAACATAGCATGAGCCAGGAGGAGCATCCGCAAACGGTGAAGCCTTGCAAGCGAAACGGGACCGGTTGTCAGCGGATCGCTTTGCGAGCACGCAGTCCGCTGCAGCGAAAGGCGCATAATTTCCTTGTCGATGGCCATCTTCACGTTCCTGGAGCAGAGCGCGTCGCAACACAACTGGCTACAATATGACGCAGGTCAAATTATGCAGCGGTCATGGTTTCGCATTGCCCGCTGCTACAGAGGCGATGAGACTGCCGAAGCGCTAACTGCCGGCGCGCATCAGCACAATCTACTGTTGCCCTCCATTGTTCATATACCACCGCTGCGAACCAAGAGGGCAGCGAAAGGGTGACGATCGATGTTAATTTAAGAGTAGTTTTGGGGCTTGCTGAAGGCCTTTGCCTTAACCGGAAGTCCGTTATATGCAAATTGTAAGGCGATGTAGTGAAGATATAAGGCCCATTTGTTCCCCCGTATGTCTAATGCGTCGGTGGTGTGATCGGTAGAGCTTTCAGCTCCTATATCGTCGCATCTCGGGTGGTTGTGGGTTCGAATCCTCGCGCGTGTTAATTTCTCATTGTCGAATGTGTGTTAATTTTTCAGATATCCACTTCCATGACGGAATTACGTGAATGATATCTTGGTGGAGCCGAGTATAACACACTTTCGTGTTAAAAAATTTGGAGGATGACTACGCTTCGCAGTGAAGCGCGAGTATTATCGGGCCCCCTTTGCGTCGCAACGCTATCGCGTTAAAACCAGCAGATGACATTAATAAAAAAAAACAGTTTTCTCTCTCTCTTTCTCTCTCCATATATATGTATTCGCAACACACTGTCGATCAGGCGAGCGCCATGTGGACGCTATTTACGTAGGTGACCTACCCGAGCCAATGCGTCATCTGTATATGTGGCGCTGCTGATTTAATCCTCCAAGGACGCCGACGCCGGATTTTCTGCGACATGAGTTCCTTAACGCTATTGCGTTGAAAAGACGAAGACAAGCGCTGCCCTTGTTCTAGACTTTCTTGCATCCTGCTGCACCACTTCGGATATGAAAAACCAATGAGCGCTGTCAACAAGACCTGTAAGTTACTTCAGGGCTGTTGTTTCATTACACACACATACGCGCACAAACACACACACACACACATACATACACGCACGCGCGCACACACACACGAACGAACACACACAGTCTTCCGCACAAACACCCATTTCCTACACAATAAAAACCTGGACATTTGCCTCGTGGTTGACCTTCCTGCCTTTTGCAGCTCACTTATCTCCGTCTCCCTCTGCGTCTTGCACAAAACATAGTTGAGTACTTCCCTGTTGGCCACCATTCAGCGCAAAACTGTGTTCGGTGAAGCAAAGGAGCATCACTATAAACAAGCAAATACGTTTCTTCGGAGAAGGGCTCTGGCGGAAAAAAAGAAAGAGAAAGCCACTACTGCGCTTTAATAAGGAACAAATAAGCTCGGCGCCTGTTAAATAATGTGTTGCTACGTGCAAGTTTGTGTCGCAGATGCCAAAGCTGTAGTCACCAAGAACAGGGAAGTTTTGTTCACTTAAGGCTTGACGACAGGTGTGCGTCTGAGCTGTCAAAGGGCCATTGATAAATTGACCAAATTCGGTTTGAAAGACAGACTAACACTCCACTCTAGGGCTGTGTTTGGTTGTTTTTGTTTAACATGTACCGGTGAGGGCACTATGGGTCACCGGGACCTTGGCCACAACCTCGTGTCAAAAGATGTTCACCTTGTTGCAGGAACGACGGGGGAACGCCGTTCCAGCTGAACGCGGGCCAGGCGGCGCAGTAAGCAGGAAGTGACATGACGTTTCATTACACGCGCGTACCGCAGCTAAATGAGATTTTTTTGTATTCTTGTGAAGACAGACGAACAGGTTACTTTGCAAGGCTCATTTCTAATTCAACCGTTGAGGCTCACAGACCACTTATGGTCACGAAGAGCCAGACGGCGGATGTTAAAACTTCAGTGCAGCTACCGTCGCGGCCAGGCTGCATAATGCATAAGACTGCGTCGCACATAGACGCCCAAAGCGCTCGGACACTAGACGCTCGACCGGCGTCTTAGCTGATGCTGTAGTGGAGGACCGCCACCACTAATAGTCGCTTCAGGAGGCCAGTGAGCGAACTAAATGCCCTTAGCAAACGAACAGGTCGCACGAACGCGCCTCTGACTGTCTTGATGCAAGAATTCGCCACGGTCTTTATTTGATCCTTCTATCCCCCTGTTCTTTTCGCTCGTGTGTTGTTACAGCCAACCAAGCGCTTTTCCCGTCTAACATGGTTGCCTTCCCTCGATTTTTATGTGCCTAGTTATATGTTTCTAGCTACGAAGAAAGTTGGTTGTACTGTAGCCACCTCGTGAACATTATCTGATAGCCAGCCAAATTTATCAAAGAAAGCACAAGGCTGAAAGATGGCGCAATATAAACTACCTTTCTGCCTCGGACAGAGGCTCTGGTCACCTGTGAAACCTTGGTCGCTAAGACGTGAAACTGGGTCACTACAGAGTAAAGCTATCCCGTTGCGGTCTTGTTCCATTCTCATGACATCGAATTTTGTAGGTTTCTTGTGCTAGATTTGAAAGGGAATAGCATTGTCTGCACGTTTTCTCAGCAGCTGACAGTAGGCGAGGAACAATCGGAAGTTGAGGTTTATAGTTGGGCGAGTGCTAGCGGAACAAAGCAAACGCGTATCACCGGGGAAGGAAGGTAGCGCCGGCATCTCCGACAGATCCGCCAAGGTTTGCCCGCGTGGTGGTATTGCTAGTAAATGATTACGGCGGCTTGCGATTCGCAGCTAAAAATAGCAGATCCTCAGAAAGTACAGTTACCTACGCGAGGCCGTGGCAAAGGGGTTCGATAACGCTGTACTGCTATACACACACTATAGTTATTCTAAGCAATCTATTCCTTTCGTTTCAGAACGGGACGTTATTCGGCTATCCCAGAAAGGTTTTAACGCAATAGCATTGAGCAGCTCACGTCGCAGAAAATTCGGCGTCGGCGTGAGGGGTAGGCGCCGGAGTCCGTGGCGAAAGAAGTAATCCGCCACTACGCAGGTGCTCCACCATGGCGCAGCTATACGTTAGTGAACGAAATTGAATATCGATCTCGAAGTAAGATCCCTCTGAACAATTGTAAACTACGACTTAACTACAACGTACGCAGATGATGGCTCGGACAGGAATTCGAAGGTACGAGAAAACACAGTTGTGTTACCAAAAAACTCGAGCACAAACCTCTTATTGAGCATTATTACAACAGCAGCGATTCCTGACCGCGCTACCTTCACAGAGGCGGCATCGGCCCAGGTGTAAGTTACTTGCTAAGCATCATCCAGATGGCATTTTGCGCTATCGCGCTTCACTATTAAAGGCGCAGCTTAAGCGTCTTCCAATTGATTTAGTTCAGTTTGACATACTTATATGCACTGTCTCGTAATGTTTCTTTCCTGCAGTAAACAACGGCATTTAATCGATGCTTCTCTCTTGCTCCGTGTCTATTGTGACGCGTGGCCTTAACCTCAGCGGGATTTGCGGTGCGTGCGCTGTGAAATAGGCGCGGATGAGGCAATCCATCGCTGGTTTCCGTAAGCGGTGGCGCTACAGTTTCGTTTAAATAGGAGCTTTTTTTTGTGGCAACGTGCTCAAGTCATAGTATGAAGGACGTACGCGATATTAAGAGACTCTGGATTAGGTTTCACCTACTGGGTTCTTTACCATGCCATGTCCACGTCCTATAGCGGGTCGGGTGATTTTGCTTCATTTTTTTTTTTTTCGCGTGGGAGGTATGTTACACAGCACGGCACAACCTTGATACAGCTCAGAGGCTCATTGCACGAGTCAACCAGCTGCTTTTTGTGCGCACTTCTTGCTCCTTTCTCCTCTGGCCATTTCTTCATTGTGTTTCATCCATAGTGGGCGCAACACGGCTGTAGCCCGCAGTAGGGGCTTACTTTTCCTTACATATACGCATGTTTCCTTAATAAACAGATCGTTGAAAACGACGGACAACAGGGAAGGTCGCTGGAGGCCAACGCTTCGACAAGTGGGCTTGTCTTCGCCAGAGCGGCAACAAACGAAGACAAGTCCGCTTGTCTAAACACTGGACCCGTTGACATTCCTGTTCTTAATCGTTTCTAAAGTCCGTTCATCAATTAAAGCCTCCATCTTCTCATGTGCTTCAGTTCGATATATGTAGAGTTTATACAGGGTGTTTTTTTTTTAGTTGCAACACACTTTGAAAATTAGAAAAACATAAATCGCGGTAATGTCTTGTGTACCATTCGAGTATACGGATTGGCGGCCTCTAGATACAGAACAATTACCGCACTTGTATGCATAATTAGCGAAATTACGCTAATTAACTTTTTAATTATCAGTCATTGGTGACTACAGCAAATGAGTACTTTGGAGCCCGTCCTCGACACTACCTATCCCAATGATCAAATTTTGAATAGCGGAATGCATGTCGGAGCTACGCGAGCTATTAGTTCCCCGTGGCAGGCTCCTTGAAACCGAAATCGGCCGGGAAAAGAGCGCCTGTGACGTCGTGTCGCCGCCCCCACGGCTTTCGTCACTCGCCACTCGCCCGTGGTCACCGCCGCTCCGGCCGCGCAAGCAGCTTGCGTTATCTCCTTCTTATCTGCGGCGTTGGTCGCCGCGGGCGAGTGACGAAATCCGGGAAGGGGGCGACATCGACGTCACAGACGCTCTTTTCCCCGCAAGTTTCAGTTTCAAGGAGCCTGCCACCGGGAACTAATTGTTCGCGTAGCTCCGACATGCACTCCGCTATTCAAAATTTGATCATTGGGATAGGTAGTGTCGAGGACGGGCTCCAAAGTACTCATTTGCTGTAGTCACCAATGACTGATAATTAAAAGGTTAATTAGCGTAATTTCGCTAATCATGCATACAAGTGCGGAAATTGTTCTGTATCTAGAGGCCGCCAATCCGTATACTCGAATGGTACACAAGACATTCCCGCGATTTATGTTTTTCTAATTTTCAAAGTGTGTTGCAACTAAAAAAAGAAACACCCTGTACGTACTTAGTCACTGCCGCGACTGTAGAACAAGCAAGTGATTTAGACGCGTTAAGGATGTCTTGCGTGTTTTTCGTTTTGTGGGTTTTTACGTCCCAAAACCAGTTCTGATTATGAGAGACGCCGTAGTGGAGGGCTCCGGAAATTTCGACCACCTGGGGTTCTTTAACGTGCACTGACATCGCACAGCACACGGGCCTCAACATTTCGCCTCCATCGAAATGCAGCCGCCGCGGCCGGGATTCGATCCCGCGACCTTCGGATCTGCAGCCGAGTGCCATAACCACTAGACCACCGTGGCGGGGCATGTCTTGCGTGTTGTCCTTCTTAATGCGCGTTGCATTTCTCTAGAATAGCCCGCGAAAGGCTGCTTCTGTCAAACGAATAAAAAAAGCGCGATGTTTGCTTTCGGTCTCGTGTGCGTTACAAGCTCGCTTTGTTTTTATTTCAAGCGATGCACGTGTTATACCCTTCAGAGTCTCGGGTAAGTGGAGAGGCGGGACCGGTTCCACCTGATCTTTGTCGACTTCCAAAGAAAAGCAAACAAATGCATTCGACGCTTCAGTACGTAACGACCCGTGAAAGAAGAGCCGTCTGTAATTGTGACCGGGGTCGTAGCAGAATGGATTAGTTTGTCGACGATTGCTTCGTTTGCCGAAAATGCTATATCCAAGAAGCAAGGCTGTTGATCTTGCCACCTACGTTAGTTTTCTTCCACTTTCCCTTCAGTGTCAGCATAACTCGGGCAGCAAAGAGATTGATCTTAAGATAATCCTACGCCGATCGAAATACCGGCTGCTTTCCAGAAGATATGGCACACTTATTGCAGAGCATGCGAGCTTAAGGAAAAAAAAAATAATTTAGCAGAAAGAAAGATGACGGAGTTGCCGTTGTCTAGGAAGTCTCGTAATTATGAAGCAGACCTGAGCACTATACCAGCATTCCCTTCTTGACCCTCGAGCGCATTGCGCCGGCGCGTTTCTGCGGGCTCCTGCAGACACAACGTAACCAGGCGGCAAGGTTCTAAAGCACGAAACATCGAATGAGAGCATGGAAAGTGCCTGAGAAGCGCACAAAAAGGGAAGGCGAGAAAAGTAAGTTTTCTAATGGTCTCATATGTGCTTTAGAAGCGCATGCATTAATCTCTCGCTGACTGCAGCAGCCTGCGCCCAAACGGCGGCATCTTTGAGCAGCTCAGCGGTGCGGAAAGCACACACGCGCGGCGGCCTCGGCTAGCAAGAGGCCATGAAAATCCGCGCTCCTTCTCAACCGAGGCGGAGAAAGAACGGCAAGTCCCGGCCTCGCTCGGTGGGTCTGGAAAGAAAGCCGACAAGCAACAGTGCGTGAAAGCTAACGACGGCAGCCGGGAGGCGACGTCCGGTGAAACACCCCCATCAGTGGCGCACCACGCTTTAGGGCCGTCCTGGCGTTCTTTCAGGCTCTGTCACTTAAGATGTCCCCTTGAACACCGTTTTCGAAGTGACAGCTAGAGATATAGTGCCTCACCGGGTAACTGTAAATGTGTCGCCTTCTAGGAAGATTATGATTCGCAATTGACAGCCTTTTCTCTTAGTGCGGTCTTCCTCACGGCCGGGGCTTGTTTACAATGAACGGAAGCCCCGTAGTTTGCTCTTACGAAGTGAAGAACAGACTACACGAAGGTATAAAACAATGCAAGATCATCCCCTTTCAGTTGCAGGCGTGGAGTAAAAGAGATTTACTTTTCCCTGGTTAGATAACATGTTCAGCGCCAGCGGACGAACACAAAGGGCGAGGCGTAGACTTTCGGTATGGTTCTGTGCAAGGAAAAGCTATCGTATTTGTGCACCATACACTTACATACCGCCCTTGCCGGTACTGTTCAATAGCTATTTCAATAAAGACCACCTCTTTGTCCAAAAAAAAAAAAAAATCAATACACGGGGCACTAAAGCTGCCTTGATAACTTCGAAAGATAGCCTGGCCTTAGTAAACTCGTGCATATTTTTATCTTGGTGCTTTGCCAGAGCCACACAGGATCCGAACAATGGAGCGCAGCTGCATTCCTGACAATGAACGGCCAATTAAGTGGTTGTTCTTAGCAATTAAACTGTGGTCGCTTAGCCGGCCATTCCCTTACAAAAATGCTATATATGGCGATATCAGGAATTGGGCAAATGTGGCTATATATGGCACGTGCCCGTATGTGGCCGTATTTACCCAAATTGCTTTAGAAACATATGTGGCAATGAAAGACCAACACGAGGAATGTCATGCAAGACTGAGATGCTTATTGGGCAGATACGGTCACGTTCGGACACGTGCCGTATATAACCAGATATGCTTATATGGCCATATATGCATATATGGCTATATATGCATATATGGCCATATATGCATATGCATATATACACGGGCCTCAACATTTCGCCTCCATCGAAATGCAGCCGCCGCAGCCGGGATTCGATCCCGCGACCTTCGGATCTGCAGCCGAGTGCCATAACCACTAGACCACCGTGGCGGGGCCACCTGAAGCTTCACTCTCAGGCATCATGCACGGTAATAAGCGCAGGGTGTACATCAGCCAAAACGTAAGGAAATACACTGTGGAAAATCAACGTACGTCGTACTCTCTCTCTCTCTTACCCCCCACACACATACATTACCAACACAAGGTCGCGGGATCGAATCCCGGCCGCGGCGGCTGCATTTCGATGGAGGCGAAATGTTGAGGCCCGTGTATATATGCATATGCATATATGGCCATATATGCATATATGGCCATATAAGCATATCTGGTTACATATGGCACGTGTCCGAACGTGACCGTATCTGCCCAATACGCATCTCAGTCTTGCATGGCATTCCTCGTGTTGGTCTTCACAGGCTTTACTCGATTTGATGTTAAATTTCAACCTCCATCAAGTTGTTTCATCCCCAACGCGTGTTCAAGGAACAGCCACAAGTATATTAGACCTTTATTAGTAGTCATCTTAACTTTGTCGACGCTCAAATTAATGTTGTGGAGGGTATTTCGGACCACAGAGTACCCATGTGCCGGTTGACAGTTGACCACAGCTTACGCTTTCAATCAACAGCAACTCATGTTCCAAACTTTAACAAAGCAGACGCCGCCAGCGTACTAACCTATTTAGCTCATGAATTTTACGAGTTGTTGGAACTGAATTCTAATCCTGCCACAACAGTTAATGACCTCTGGCTACGATTCAAGCACACTGTTTCTTACTGCATGAATAACTTCATCCCAGTACGGCTTACACGGCCCCAAAGAAATAACCCCTGGATAACACGAGAAATTCTACATGCGAAACGAAAAGTTAAACGACTACGGAAAGCAGTAAAGAAAAAGCCTTGCAGTGCGAATGCATCAAAACTATAGACAGCTATTTCAGATTTCAAGACTAAAACAAAACAAGCAAAAGAGCACTACTTCAGGGTAACGCTGCCGTCATTCATTACTGGTAACCCACAGAGGTTCTGGAACCATTTCCGCCCTAGGAAAACAGGCAGTTCTCAATTATCATTAGAACAGAAAAGGGCCAAGTCTAATAAATACAACAACTTTTCCACTCTGTCTTCACAAAAGATAACAGAAAAATCCCGCAACTTACACCCCCTGATATTTCGGGAACCAATCCAATAGAAGTAAGTGACGAAGGAATATTTAGTCTTTTGCTGGAACTGGACCCTAAAAAATCTTCGGGACCGGACGACATCCCCAATTCTTTTCTTAAGCGATATGAAGAATAGTGCAGCAAATACCTTGGTTTAGTTTTCCGCAAATCACTCGCCGTATCGAAGCTTCCTGATGACTGGAAAAAAGCTAAAATAACGCCGATTCCCAAAGCAGGAAAGAGCGATGATCCTTCAAACTTCAGACCTATTGGGAGCGAGGACATACCGTGGCGCCGCCACGCGGGAGAACCGGTGTGACGCGCAAAGTTGGATTGCTCCAACAGCACTGCCTTGCTCAGCGCGGAGCTGCTTTGCGCGTCGCCCTCTTATTGTTGTTGCCGTTTATTTCAGCTAGACGATATCTGTAAAATACTGTTGTGGCTACGTTATTGATTCTTCAACAAGGTAATTAACTCTTCCGGAAAAGGAATATAGGTTCATTACAATGCAGTTTAGACACCGCGTCGACTGCTGTTGTCGTCTGCTATGGTCGCCGGCGAAGATACCGCGCGTGCGCAGTCCGCTGGTTTTTTTTTCGGTGAGATAGCATTTTGATGAATGAAAATGAATGAAAAGTAAGCATCAAGATGGTTTTAGCGCGCGGTTGCGGTAAATACACATAGCTTTTGGCCGCAAGAAATGCGTGCGACGTGTTTCTCGTGCAATTCATTCATTGTATGTTTGCATCAACAAAGGGGCCGCCGTTGACAAGAAGAAATCGAATTAGCAAATTTGTATTCATGCTGAACACGCATACCTCTATGCAGCGCGATGCGAGTGGTTCCTTCATTTTGCGGAAAGCAGCAGGCATAGAGCTGCATTCAATCGCGACCTTTCTCACATGATTTAAGGTGTACACACGACATACGCACATGCGCGCCTCATTAAACCTTGTTATTTTCGAGCATGGGGTTCACCTTAGGACGTTGTGGCTTGATCACAATTTAAATTCTCGCCAGTATGACCCCAAGGACACTAGCCTGGAGCACAGTTGTTCGTTGCTTCTCTTTCTGTTGCTTATTTTTCCCGCGTGTTCAAGACGGTCGTCACACGGCGATTTTCGATCGCGGTCGAGCCAGTTCATGGCTGCATTTTTCGACGAATGACTCCCGTCCGTATTTTGCACGAAGGGGCCAATAGCGATCGAAAATACAGCGTAAGACCGGACGTATTAGTTTACTCATTTGAATGCACTAGCAGAGACTCCGGAACGGGGGTGGGGGGGGGCGGTCCCCCCCCCCGCCCCTACCATTTTTCTAGAGGGGGCTCCCCCCTCCCCCTCCCACTTTCCAACCGTTTACGCTGAAATCAAAATTTTTCGAGAAGAATTTTCAAGCTGGTGGTAGTTAAAAAAAACCCCAGGTGGTCGAAATTTCCCGAGTCCTCCACCACGGCGTCTCTCATAATCAAATCTGGTTTTGGGACGTACGTTAAACGCCACAAATCAGTCAATCAATCAAGGTGGTGGTTCTGTGGTGCAGTGCTTTCCAAAACACTGGACCACACAACCACGTGGGTTACGCGGTGTGCCGCAGGTTTTCAGTACTTCCGAAAGTTCCAAGCATTTTGAAATATATACCAATGTGAAATAAGCGATGATGCAAATTTGTAAAATATTAAACGGCTAAAATGAATTGAAACAATAATTGATTTCATTATTATTATAGTAAATAATAATACATAATATGCATTTTAAATAAATTAGAATCGACAAATACTGAGAACAAAAATAATCAACGCAACATGCAAAGACGACAATAAGTGCCCCCCCACCCCCCCCCCACACACACTCCGAAAAACGTTCCGGAGTCCCTTTGCACTAGTACGCTGCAAGGTGTAACTTATTGTGGTCTAAGTGATTCAGTGAAACTATCAGTGTCCAGCATCTGCACCTTCATCGATAAGCCGTATGACACTCCGCGACTGCTGATAGAAGGAGAATCTGTGTTTGAAGCTGGCCACGTCGTCGTCTGCAGTGTAAAAGGGGAGAGAGAGAGAGAGAGAATATTTTATTGATGAAGCCGGAGATGTTAGCCTGGTTAATGGCCTGGGTGTAAAAGGGGAAGAAGTGACACTGGCTGGGTTCATTTTGCAGACGACGTCTTTTAGAAAATAGCAAGTTTCCAATAACTCCGAGCCCACTTTTCAGCTTTTGTGGTCGCTAGGTGTCCGCGAACGTGAAATAAACGCGAAGCGACGATGTTTGTAGATAAAAACGCTGGCGAATGGCCCTTGAAAGCGCGCGTGAACTGCGTGAACCGTCCGCTTCGGCGGAGGCTCGGCGCGAGGTGGGATCGTGGGGTCACGTGATCCAACTTTGCACGTCAGAACGACCGCAGCGCCAGCCTATCCAGTGGTGGCCCTCGCGCCCAATATCGTTAACCAGCACATCATGCAAAATATTAGAACATATACGTTTGAAACACTTAACCGTTTTCTTGGAGACGAACGGCATCTTGTCATCGAGTCAACACGGGTTCCGTAGCAGATTATCGACAATAACGCAACTAACAGGGAATCGTATCTCGTATACAGGTTCAATACTCTCCAACCTACAGGCATAAACCTTTCAAAGGGAACTCTTGAGTCCATTAGATACGGTAGAGTGTTAACAAAGACGACAAAAGGTTGAGGTATGCACAAGCTAACAATGTTTCTCCCAGAAAGTCTACTTTCAGGTGCTGAGCCCCCATCCAGTTCCAGGAGAACAAGGACGTTAAACAGTGTAGTTACCTTTTTTTAGCCCCAAGCTTTCCCTGAAATGCATTGTTGGTGCGGGGCAGGTGGTACGGGGTGGAGGGGGGGACACATGACATAGGAGTAACTTCTGTTCCGAGCGTGTGTTCCTTTTTCCACCCTGCTTTCTAGCCCTGTGCACACAATGCATTTGCAAGATATGTACAAAGAGCGGATTCTCTGGAAGCTTTCGCTCTTGCCATTTATATTAGTCACGCTAACACCTGTCACCCAAATACCCCTGCACCCAACCCCCCCCCCCCTTTTTTTTTTCTTTTGTGTGTGTGTGTTCGCACGTGCTGCTCTTCTCCTCCTCTCTTTCTGAGGACGGGGGAGAGTGTGCAAAGGCGTACATAAACGAACGCTGGAGAAGGCAGTTGCCGCCCTGACGAAGGCAAGTCCGCTTGTCGAAACGTTGGCTCCCGCGACATTCCCTGTTTGAAATCGTACCTTGCGATTTGTTCATCGATTCAAGCATCCATCTTCCCCTGAGCTTCTCTTCTAGTTTGGATTTCAACGAACGGAAGATGACGGAACATGGTGAGTGTCCCCTGCTTTCTCTAGCACACATACCTTTGATAGGTGATAGCCAGTACAAGTACATACATGAACATTTCCCAAGAGGCAAACATGCACCATACATTAGATCTAAAAGCGGCGCCACAGTTCACGACATGAAAGATCTCATTGCCGCTGCACCACAGAACATTACGCACTTCATCATTCACTGCGGAACTAATGACTTGACACATCACACGGGTGACGACACTGTGCAGGCCATAAAAACACTCATAAACGATTTCCAGACCAACAGGCCAAACACTAAACTTACCCTCACAACAGTGTTCCCAAGGATCGCAAACAAACACAAACCGCTGATAGTACAAACACACACACTCCTAGCTCACGCACAGGGTACGCGCAAAGTTAATGATTTTCTTCTCGACACTGAACACGGCCACGAAAACGTTGACGTCATCCATCACGCTGAAATCCATCAGGACCCTGACATTCTCCTAGCTCGGGACGGACTACACCCGAATTATTCAGGCGTCGCAGTGATCAGCAAAAATATTAAGTACATAATCAGGAATGAATTTAAGGAGACGCAACCAAGGACACGCTCTAATGAAACATCCCATACAGAACAAGACGCAACACACTCTACCAACAGTAGCAACAACACGAGATCCACCAAAGTTAAGTCACAAGATGCCTCTACCCAGACGGTGGACGTGAAGCCAACACCACCAACACAATACATACAACAAGCAGAGGTGACAGAGACACGCACTATTTTTACACAGACAGCTACATGTGTTAGCAAACACACAGATACACAGACAGACATCGTGGCAGACCTCACCACCAAAACTAGAAGCGGCAAGCAAAGACTACCCGTAAACTCTAGCCCCCGGAGGTCTGCTCGAAACAAACACAGATGACTAACAAACAGAGAATCCATCTTAGATAATCACAAATCTCGTTCTTTCCTACAATCACGGAAACTCGCCGCCAAACAAACAAACTACAGATTACATTTAGCTAAATACTCTAGCTACACCAAAGAGAATAAAATTCCGAAAGGTTTAAGTATTAAGGTCAGATGTGCGCTGGGTGTACTTCCTCCTAGCCTATTGGAAAAATGGAATGACGTCCTAGAAAGTGCTTCATTATCGCTAATAGATATTTTAAAAGAGCATTGCCACAATCAGCTTATTGTAATAACTGACCAACTGAATAACATTAAACTAACTGGTAAAGAAATAGAAGAACTAGCCGAATTTGTCGAAAGGAAAGAAACCAAGATAATAGCTATGCAAAAGCGCAAAAGCACCCACGCGACGAAGTGCGTCCAAAATAATTCTATAAGCGCAGTAGAAACAGTATGTCCCTCGGTGCAGCGCCGAGAACTCACTAACAAGGTAGTAGATATATCACAGAGCCGAAGTGCAGTTGAAATAGGTCTTCTAGAACGCGGTTTAACATTCTGCCCGACAAATAATGCGGTTAACGAATTCGAGCTACACAAAGACATAACTGAGTTTTCAAGGCGTCTGCGGATCAGAGAATTCTTTTTTGATAAAGTAGAGGCAGGAAACACAAATACTGACGCGCTCCGACCGCCAAGCACGTGGACACCAGATTCTGAGCAATGCCAAGAGCTAGATCAATACATAAAGCTAGTCACAAGAGACATCCTGAATACAACAAGACAGAGTCGCAAACCAAAGAACCTATCCCGCGAAGAACACGATTCCCTGAAACAACTCGCGGACAGAAGCGACATCATAATAAAACCAGCAGACAAGGGCGGTAGTATAGTAATATGGCCGATAGAAAAGTACAAGAACGAGGCAATCAAGCAGCTCTCTAACAATGCACATTACCGAAAATTAGATTCCGACCCAACTGTAGAATAGAGCAACAGGATACGGCGTACGATAGCAGATCTTTTAGCCAGCGAATTAATCACACAATCCGAGTACCGGTTCCTAATCCCTGATAACAAACAAGCAGGCCGTTTCTACCTCCTTCCTAAGATCCATAAGGTTAGCACAGAGGAACTGCTTACTGCTGAAATACCGGGAAGACCCATAATGTCTAACAACAACACCCCGACAGAGCCATTATCGAAGTTTCTTAATCACCATCTATCTGACATACCGCCCAACCTTCCCTCCTTTATTCAGGATACGCCTCACTTTCTGCGGATTATAGAGTCTATTAACGAAACACAAACACTTTCAGATCAGGCCATTTTGGTAACGCTAGATGTCACTTCCCTATACACGAATATACCTATCACAGAAGGAATCGAAGCGCTCTCGAAAGCAATACAGAGTAGCAAACGTGCACACGCCGCTGAAGTTTACATCACGTTACTAAAATTAGTACTTACACTTAATTACTTTGAATTTGACTCGACCAACTACCTGCAAATTTTTGCACCAGCATGGGAACTCCTTTCGCGCCGACCTACGCCAATATCTTCATGGGGCAACTAGAAGCACAGCTTTTGGAATTGTCACCGCTAAAACCTCGCACCTACCTCCGTTACATAGACGATATCTTTATTATTTGGGAACATGGTGTAAGTGCACTAAGCACATTTTTTGAGCATTTTAACAACTTTCATCCCAGCATTAAGTTTTCCATGCAGCACTCTTCTAGTAAAATTGATTTTCTCGACACGACAGTATCCATCGAAAAAGGAAAACTAAAGACGACACTTTACAGAAAGCCAACGGATAGCCAGCAATATCTAGATTATAGTAGCCATCACCCGCGACACTGCAAACAGGGCATATTTATAGGACAGGCAAGGCGCATAAGAAGGATTTGTAGCAACGACGCGGATTACGTCCACCACTTAAGCAATTTAAAGGCAACCTTAGCTGAACGAAATCACCCGCACGACGCTCTCAACAAGGCATACAATGACGTGCGTAAACTAGATAGGACACCAGCACTAGCAACAAGAGCCCCTAAAGCGCAGGCCAACCAGCCGCTAGCATTCATAACGAAATACTCCAATGCGCTTCCAAACATAAATAATATTCTTCGGAAATACTATCCAATACTAACAAGCAACGATCGCCTTAGGAAAGCGTTTCCGGAAATACCAAGAGTCACCTACCGCCGTAATAGAAACTTTAAGGACCTGCTAGTACATGCCAAAGTAAACCCTCAGCGCACCGCCTGCGTAATAACTTGCTCCCGTCCCAGATGTAAGACTTGCAAGCATATTCAAAATGATCTTAAAGTTAAAAGCACGGGAAGTGACTATGTCCATCATGTAAAATCAAGTTTCACTTGCACTAGTTCGAACGTTATTTACATGTTGGAATGTTCACTCTGTCACAAGCAGTACGTCGGCGAAACTGGTCAACCAATTAATGTTAGATTAAACGGGCACCGCGCGGACACCGCGAATAACCTGCCGAAGGCAGTGGCGCAGCATTTTAATATGACAGGTCATAATTTCGATGAACTGAAACTCTACATACTCCAAGGAAGCTTCCGCTCGCCGAGGGACAGAAAATACAGGGAATCGTATCTCATATACAGGTTCACTACTCTCCAACCTACAGGCATAAACCTTTCAAAGGGAACTCTTGAGTCCATTAGATACGGTAGAGTGTTAACAAAGACGACAAAAGGTTGAGGTATGCACAAGCTAACAATGTTTCTCCCAGAAAGTCTACTTTCAGGTGCTGAGCCCCCATCCAGTTCCAGGAGAACAAGGACGTTAAACAGTGTAGTTACCTTTTTTTAGCCCCAAGCTTTCCCTGAAATGCATTGTTGGTGCGGGGCAGGTGGTACGGAGTGGAGGGGGGGACACATGACATAGGAGTAACTTCTGTTCCGAGCGTGTGTTCCTTTTTCCACCCTGCTTTCTAGCCCTGTGCACACAATGCATTTGCAAGATATGTACAAAGAGCGGATTCTCTGGAAGCTTTCGCTCTTGCCATTTATATTAGTCACGCTAACACCTGTCACCCAAATACCCCTGCACCCAACCCCCCCCCCCTTTTTTTTTTTCTTTTGTGTGTGTGTGTTCGCACGTGCTGCTCTTCTCCTCCTCTCTTTCTGAGGACGGGGGAGAGTGTGCAAAGGCGTACATAAACGAACGCTGGAGAAGGCAGTTGCCGCCCTGACGAAGACAAGTCCGCTTGTCGAAACGTTGGCTCCCGCGACATTCCCTGTTTGAAATCGTACCTTGCGATTTGTTCATCGATGCAACTAACAGAGGTTGTTCATGATTTGGCGCTATCTATTAACAATTGCGCGCAAACAGATATCATATTACTAGACTTTTCTAAGGCATTTGATACCGTATGTCACAACAAATTAATTGCAAAGCTCCGAAATATCATTGGAGATGGATTACTAACACGTTGGATTGAAGACTTTTTAAGTGACCGTTCCCAATATGTCCTGTTTGAGCAAGTACCGTCACATATCGTACCTGTCACGTCCGGAGTACCACAGGGCTCCGTTCTGGGGCCTTTGTTATTTCTTATTTTTATTAATGACATCACAGACAACATAACCTGCAACATTAAGCTCTTCGCCGACGACTGCATTATTTACAAAGAAATCAACAAACATTCAGATCACCTTGCACTCACTGATTCCTTAAACATTCTCTCCAACTGGTGCGACACGTGGCAGATGTCGATTAACCCCCCCCCCCCCCCCCAAAAAAAAAAAAAAACAGTATGCATGACGATAACCCGAAAGAAAGAAGCTATCAATTATGATTACAGCATTAAAGGCACTAGGCTTCAAAAAGTGAGTGAACAAAAACATCTAGGTGTCACGATTATGTCAGATCTCCGATGGGATGCGCACATCTCCAATGTTACTTCAGTTGCTCTGCGCAAGCTCTTTTATCTTCGCAGATGCCTCCGGCTGGCCCCTAAATCTACCAAGGTTTTAGCCTATACTACCTACATTAGACCGGTATTAGAATACGCTAACACAGTATGGTTTCCTTATACAGTCACTAACATTAAAAAAAAAAAAAGAAAATGTACAGAGGAAGGCTGCTAGATTCATCTGCAACAAATATAAACGGACTGATTCTCCCACAAATATGCTAACAAGCTGTGGCCTCCAAACACTAGCGGTTAGAGCAAAGCAAGCGCGCCTGAAATTTCTTTTCCAGCTACTTCACAACTATTATAAAATTGACACATCATTGTACGTCTGTCCATCAGAGTCTCGCGTAACCCGGCGCAAACATTCGCACACACTAAAAGAGTACTGTTACCACAATGACACTTTCAAGCATTCTTTTTTTCCGCGTTCTGTCAGGGAATGGAACTGTCTGGATCGCTCGGTTACTAACGCGAATTCGTTATCTGACTTTGTCTCAAAAGTAGAAAGTATCACCTGATTAACACAATAGCGCTACCCGCCCCAGATTCATTCATTTCGTCACCATTGAAAGCATATCAGTGGCCAAGTGCTCAGTACAGAGTGTTTTCTGGTTTGCTGTAACTTGCCTGTGTAGCACTTCATTTCATGTATACTTTCTGTAATATATCTATATTACGCGCGTATTGTATAGTGTATATTTGTATATTGATTCTTTTATATCTCTGTATATGATTTCTATATGTATATTTGCATACTGATTGTCCATTATTATTAAGAAAATTACATTGTATAACTCTTGATCACTGCACTGGATTCCTGCTTTTGTTTTGTTGCACTTGCATGTCCAACCTGTATGCCCACCTGCTATGGTCTCGGAAAGAGACTGGCAGTATTGAAAAATAACTAAAGAAATAATACACACACACACTCATATATATATATATATATATATATATATATATATATATATATATATATATATATATATATGGACAGATAGACAGCCATCGCTCCAATACAAGCGGTACGTACTCCTCCAAATGAGAGAGTTGAGATGACACCTTCTAAACGCAACATGTACACGGCAGTTTGAAAAGAAATACGAGTGTGCCATGCCGTATATAGCTGTCTCTATAGGCGTTGGTTCTACTTGCTGCTTGCAGACGCGTTTGTGAAAAATTAAAGAACTTGACTTATTTCTCATACCCTAGCCTACATGTCGTGAGAACTCTGCGCGAGCTTTTTCACGTATAACGCATACGTATCATCCTCGGATACAACCCATTTCTGAAGAAATAAAAATTACAGACGGGTGACTAACACAAGCAGACCCTTTGTTTTTAATATGGTGCGCTTTCAACAACCACCTGGCAGTTTGATCCCTATGTTTGCCAAGAATTGACGTTTGCGCAAAGTATGCTCGCGAAGGCAGGCTTTGCAGTGCTCAGGAAGGTGTGCTCTGTCATCCTTACTAAGCCTGAAGGCATGCTCCCTCAGTCTTTCATTTATGCAGCGTCTCATTTGTCCAACATATTACTTGTCGCAATATTGGGGCGTCTCGTAGACCGCCCCTTCAGCACAGCTCCTGAAAGGATCGAAGTTGGCTCGACTGTGCCCTCGTATATATGACATGCGATGGAGAGAGAGGCTGTAAGAAGCAGCACTGTTTACCGTGGCACAAATCAAGTCGCTACCTGAGAAACACACATTTCTATGACATATTGTACAACGCGAGAAATTATATATATTCACGTATATGCGACTTTATGTATATATTAGGACCTTTTGTTCTTCCTTCGACCCCCTTATGAGCGACAAATTTACATCATATATACATGAACACCCTTATTTTATGGTGTTTTATTCAAAATTGGTGTTAACACCCTTATAAATGACAAATGTACACCCTATATGGATAAGCACCCTTATTGTAGGGTTTCTATGCCAAAAGGGTGCTAAGAAAGGCTAAACAAGAGTGTGAATGCGAAGAACACCCTTTTTACACCATTTGAGGTGTAAAATGTCTACCTGTAAGTGTTTATTAACGCTGACTACACAATTTGAGATGCTACTCTGCAATCTCTGACTTTCGCGTATAACACTTCCGCGCAGCGGAATCGTCTTCTTTTTTTCCTCTTTTTTGTTTTGCTCGTTAACGGCTGCTTACCACTTCTCTACTCGACGCCTTGTTTTTCGGTGTACCCGCATTCTCATCGGCATAACTGAAGGGGCCGTTCTTTTCACGCCTTGCCAACTGCCATCGTCGCATCCGCCTAACCAACGAAGCAATTAAGGCTTAGCACCGCACAGCACGCTACGACCAACCCTGCTGTGCTGTGTTTTACGCGATGTTGCTACAGGCTCCGATTTGCGCTATTGTATCACGTTTTCTCAGTTCTTGCACAGTTCTGGAACAAAGCCTCGTCACGTAACCATCACAACTATCACGTAACTCCCGTTGTCATGCCTTCTGAAAGCCGCTCTCACGGCGCATATGTAAATTGTCCAGCTTGTGTCGCGTTTGAAACCATTTGCGCAGCGTACTGCGTCACCAAATCGAGCCGACCGGATGACTGCTTTCACGCAAGTAATGTTAGCGTGAGCATAAAATTAATCCTGAAGTGTCTTCATCAGTATATAGACAACAGTCCTCATCATTTAGCGTGATCGCCGCTCACGGCGCGGCTCAGCCGTATCAAACAGCACTGAGGTATATACAGGCCTATATACATGCGTGTTCCTGCCTTTCGCATCCGCCTACGGGGCCTTGAACCGAACCCGTGCCGTCGAGCTTAGCAGTGTGATACCTCATCTACTATGCTACCTGTGAGCATGTTTAGGCCCATGCAATATCTTGTAAGGAAAGACGCAATTTTCGACACCACGGAAGCCAAACAGACAACAGGACGAGCGCCTGTTTGCTTCCGTGATGTCGAAAATTGCGCCTTTTCTTACAAGATCTTTCACCAACTAGTCCCTCATGATGTACGCCGATGCAATGATTGGGGAGGAGAAAAACTTTTGCCATGCGTTTGTCAAAGGCTGCTTTCATGCAGCTCCCACCCAAGTTAAAAGGCTGTCTACTGCCCCCTTCTTCCCGAAACTAGAATCCAGGGATGAAATCTCGAGAGGCCCGAATTGTGCAAAAGCTGCCAAGCCAGACAAAAAAATGCGGAAAAGGAGGACAGATGCGTCCGTGAATGAACGAAGTGTCGGTCACATGAATTTTCCTTTTCAGTCTTGCGCCTGTCACCCCCAAAATACAAACGGGAAGCTTTCACGGGATCCCGCACGGCCTCAGGAGTGCGGGCGCGAGCTTAGGAGACATTTCAAGCATGACCCCTTTCTGCTGCTCACAGCGTGGCTGCGGACGTTATGGATCTAGCCGGAAGGGCTTGGCAGAGAAGAAAAGGAGGTCATACATGGCATGGAAGTCTAGCAACTGACAGTTATTAGAAGCTTTGCTCATCTTGGACGTTTCGCTTTGTGCTATAGAGAGCTAAGCTCGGCTAGGCAGCGCTATACTAGACGCCAGCAACAAGCCCCTTGGCAGCCATATATGTCACGTTTAAGTCGCCTTTGTCGTCGGTCTCGTCCTTGAGAAAGCACAGCTGGTGTATACGGTTCACGCGTGCCTCGCGCTGTCGTTTGGACGTCGCCGCTCGCACAGCTTTTAATGAGTAGGAATGACGTACAGGTTACGACGCAGTTTAAAAGAACTGAAAGCATTAAAAGATATTTTTGATAGTGCCAACCTGATTAAGGGTATCCGCTTGTCGGTCTGTTGAATAGAGGAAATCGTCGAGGATGAGGCTGTTTTCGTGAGAAGTGCAAATACGTCGTCATTGATCGTGCAGTCTAGGACGTGGATCACGAAGCGCGTAGTTTTTTAAGCTCCCGTCACCAATGATCCCAATCTTTATTACTGTAGTACTGCCTGCTCAGAGCAGTCAGTATACTGTCTGTACGAAACTAGCAGTGATATACGTCCTGACGTACGTGTACTGGGCGTGATATGTGATCGTCTGTCGCGTAGTTTTAAATGCATTATGTGCTGATGGTCAGCTGCCTTATTGCCTTCGGCGCTGTCTTTTAGTTCACTTTGTCAAGTTCCTGCCTGTGGGAAGATTTGTTTCAGATAACAACATCCGATATCGCACCATGTGCGCCGATTTTAATGCCACTTAGGTTTGGTTGTTTGTACAGCTCGCTTGACGTATACCCATCAAACGCCGTAACTCTCTATCAGCAGGGACATATGTGCGAAATCTGGTATAAAAAACGGACATGCTGCTGGCTGCCTCGGTTGAAAGAATTGTGAGTCGCCAAGCCTCTACATTTAGGAAAATTGAGCGACAAGTCTTACATTAAACTGAGAAAACTTTCATAGATTGGTTACTGTGAGATTCACAGACAGGACTGAACCAGTCTACACGTACTATCGAAATCTAAATCACCGGATTCCAGCTCGTACATTCGTTTTATAAACAGGCAGTAACATGAGCACAATGATATTGCGGTTGTTACTGTTACTAATTAATGCTTCTGCATATGACTACTGTTACTGCAATATGACACGGCCATGGGAGTATTGCGAGTACTGCTGTTGAATCCGCGCTTTGTCATCGCTGATTCTTGTGCCTCTTGCCGGGCAATCGGTAATGTTTGAATAGGAGATATAGGATGTGTCTTGTTATGCACGTATACGCGGCATCATTATCGTGTACGCGCATAAATCAAAGTACGTGGGTGTTCTTCCATTTCATTAGTCAAAATGCGACCATCGCGGCCGGGATGAATTTTCCCACCTGGAGCTTGGCAGCGCAACACCATATTCATTAAGCGACTACGACGGATGTTGTGTCTCTTAAAGAAAATATGATTCTCACATGCCACATTTCGCTGCAGTGAAGTGGTCATACTTTATTTGGACTATATGCTTATATGCCTTCACGGATTCTTGCCATTAGTCCCATTTCGAGCAGTATGCAAGAGAGAGAGAGAGAGATAGATAAGGAAGGGAAGGCAGGGCTGTTAACCACTCAGGAAACCGGTTGGCCACCCTACAGCGGGGGAAAGGAGAAAGGGAAGAAAAGAGGAGAGAGGGGGAATGCCTATAGGACAGTCCTACAGTGTCAAAGGCGCACGGTAAGGCCGGGTGTTTTCAGAAAGCCTAAAAGGGCTTTCATTGCCTTCTGAGCCGGTGCAGACAGTATTCCAAGATGGTCTCTCACTTAGAGGACGATCGTCGAGCTTCTTGAACGACTTGGTAATAGGCTGTTAATGTTCCTCAAATTGTGCACAGCGGCATGACAATGATCAATAATATCCTCGCATCCGCTGACAACACACGCAGGATTGTCGGCCATTCCAATAAGCGCACAGTATCAGCGTTCGTGAAGGCCACTCCCACTCCCAACCGCAACCGACGCAGAAGCGAGGCCTCGCGTCGGTGCAAGCCAGCCGGAGGTCCGAGTTGCAGCAATGGGCTTAGCCGGTGCAGTCTGGTGTGCGTTGTACATGGGGTATTCCACGCACTTAAGGACGTCGTGCGCGCAAGAATGCGAAGTTGCCTCGCAGCGTCGGTCCTTGGAAGTGGAATGGGAACACGGCGGTCTTCTTCGCCTAACGGCCGAGCTGCCTTATCCGTGGAGTCATTTTCAGTGATACCCCAATGGCCTGGTATCCATTAAAAATAAATCTCATCTCCTTTTTCTTCCAAGTTATCGACAATTGCCACGATTTCGTATGTAAGCTGATCGTGCTTTTCGTGTCGAAGAAATGATTGTACACACTGTAGGGCTGATCTTGAATGGCAGAAGGTTGCCCACTTTCTAGGACTCTCAGCATGCATAATATGAAGCGCGCCGCGGAGAGCCGCGAGCTCTGCAGCTGTAGACGTGGTGACGTGGGAAGTTTCGAAGCTCTGGGTGACTCCCATTCTTGGGATAACTATAGCATCACCGGAACTGGTTGACGTGGTTGAGCCATCGGTATAAACTGCTGTGCAGTCCCTGTATTTCGCACACATATAAGTTGCTTGAGTGCACATGGTGGTAAGTCCGACTTTCTCAGAAGACCAGGGATACGTTGAGGTAAACTTGACGACGGTTCACGCACCATGGAGAAATATAAGGCCTTGTTGCAGGTGCATACCGTGACGAAAGAGAGGCACGGTGGTGAGGATCTTTGTACTGAATGTCGTGTGGGGTCGTTCCACCGGAAGACTTGCGAGGTGGTGGTTAGGGGTCCGGGCAATGTGTCTGATATACATACGCATTGTTTCCGTGGCTACATGCATTCTGAGATTGTGATCACGAGCAGTTGCTGTAACTTCTACAGACGAGGCGCTCCTTCGTAAACCGAGGCATATTGTCAGGGCTCGAGCTTGGATGTCTTGGACTGTATTCAAGTTAGTTTTGCAAGTGTTCGCAACCACTGGTAGGCTGTACCGCAGGATTCCAATAAAAAGGACTCGGTATAAAGTTGCAGCATAGGTTCAATTGACGCTCCCCAGGTCTTTCCTGCTAGGAATCTAGACATGTGACAGATTCCTGTCAAGCGTTTCCTCATATAGTTCACATGAGGCGCCCAGGACAGATTTTTGTCAACTACCACTCCCGAAAAGCCGTGACTTCTGCTGTACGAGGTCACCTGTTCGTCGAGGGTTGTGACGTATGACGACATTGGTTTCCTTGTAAATGCCACCACTGTTCACTTTTCACAGGACAGCTGCAGTCCTTGTTCATGGAGGTAGGATGATGTTAGGAAACCTGCCTCCTGAAGCCGCGCACGAAGCTGAAGTCGTGTGAGCAGCAATGCAAGACCACCGAATAACGCTAAGCGCATGCCTGCCCTATTTAATTTCATCTTCATAGCGCTGATTTCTATGGCAGCGTACATTGAACTGCAATTTTAATGACTTCTCTGTTGTGTATGTGGTTGGACTGTTCGAAAAAAAAAATTAGGTGCGAAGGTAATTCGAATATCAAAGTGTCAGTGCAAATCGAATGGAATATTTTTCGAGTACTTCCATATTAAATAGCATAAGAAAGAGACTGCAAAGCATGGCCCTGAAAGTAAATTTATTGCATGACCAGTGTTGTCGAGCAAAGCTATTCCTAGCAAAAAGAAGAGTGCGGGAAGGAACCATGGCGCAAATTACGCTCGGGCGCCCAGGCTTTTGCTGGTGTGCAGCTTGCCGTATTTGCCCTGGAGGTGAAAGGGAAAATTAGCATCCACCTTTTTGAGCACAAGGCTACAGCGTTTGCAGCATAAGGCACAAGGCGTCCCGGACCAGGACGACTTTTTCGGCAACTAAGACGCTTTCATTTCTGAGAAATCCGTATGGATTTCCTTGTAGCCTTGTGCTACGAACGGGTGGATGCTAATTTTCCCTGTTATAAACGTCATTCCACCTCGCGGGTTTCCGCAGAACTCACTTGCTCTATATTGCACGGAACGTGTGCGAATATTCCAATGCTTTGAATAGTCTTGAAATAATATATTTTTAACATTCGTGTTATATTCGGAAATGAGCATTCGCAATTTTCGATTATTCGAATATCCGGAAAGATCGAATATGCGATCCAGTCATCTTTCCGAAAATGACTGATTGTCCGCGTTTGCGCTCGGTGCTTAGACCGCCACCACGCCTCCGCACACGTGTGCGGAGGCGTGATGGCGGTCGACGACGAGGGCACGACTTGTCGCCGCCAACATGGGCTAACGCAATAAGCATGCCGCTAGGCGGCGCTGCTGGCGCTCATGTGTAAACGCGCCGGTTTACTGCACTCTTTCAAAGGACAAACAAAACGAGCCGCCTCCTTGTGCGGGAACTCTTTGGCATACATTCAAGCAGCCTGGCCACGCGGAGCAAATAATATATTCCTCTAGCATCTGTTAAAACCTGGTTTATAGCGTGATATTTTATACTGGAGCTACGATCTGACAAGCTTGTCTAAACAATGTGTTCCCGATATTAATACATCTCGCGGCGAAATCTTAGAATTGAATTTTCTACCAGAGTTATAACGAAAGGGGAATGGATAAAGGGCTCGTTTCTTTGTTAGACACAACCTAATGAATACAGCAGACTATGACGCCAAGGGAGACATAGGGGAAATATTTGTAGTTTTTTAGCTGCAGTAAGGCAATTGCGATATAAATGGAAAGGGAATAAAGTGGAACAAAAACACATCTGCCATTTGCCATAGTTATCTATTAAAAGCTATTATTACTGAAAGTGCTCTCGTGCTTTGATATTTGGTATTCGATTCGATATTTGAAGCTGAATATCTCTTTTGAATTCGTATCCCAAATATGTAATATTCGCAGACCTCCCTGATTTGCACGACTGTACGTCGACCTTTTCTATTTAAGTGTAAGCGGTAAAATCGAAAGCGGGACGTGCACGGTCAGTTAGTGTAAGATAAACGAGAAACCGGGTAGGCCACGACGTGGTTACAAATTTACGTTTGCACTCCGGCTCCACGAAAGCATTCAGCGTGGTTGTTCTAAAGCATTTTCTTTTTTTTTTTTAGATATTACTGCCGGCACAATTTCCGAGGCGTAATGATAAGCTCGCAATAACACATAAATAAACAACTCTTTTCCGCGCCATACTTCAGCGCGCATCTACGTACGGCTGCCGTTTGAGGCTCCGCAGGCCGTTAACAGTGCCTTCACGCGGGCGAAGTGTTATACGTACAAAACTGTGTATTTTAGTTTTCGCAGTATCAATAGTGCTGAGCAACGATCCTCCTCACCCCCCACCCCTTGCCCCTCCCAACTACACCGTTGTACAGCGTCGTTACGCGGCGCAGCGTGCGAAACTAGGGAAGGGGCCACGAGCTGTCGCGGAACATGGAACGTTTTCTCCCTATAAACGCGCGCAGGCGCCGTTTAGTTAAGAGTACCAGTCTAATCGTCGGACGTCGAGAAACGTAACTGGAAATCATTAGGAGCCTGTCCTTAAAGTAGTAACCATGAGAAAATCTAAATAAAAAGTTCGACAATCCCTAAGCATATTCTTACGAGATGAGAAGGCGAAAGCGTTTCTTTTGGCTAGATTGTTGTTGTGGGGGGGGTTGCTGCAAACTGGTGTTGCCGAGTTGTGTTATAAAGAATGAGGCGATGTAGGAGGGCGGATTGTGTTTGTTTAGATGATTTGACGCCATCTAAATGTTGTCGACACTTCACATGTCCTCTTGTATTTTGTCGTCCAGGCAGTGTGCGCAGATATGCCCGAGCCAGGTCTCGGGCATGTCGAAGTAGTAACACCGCCGCGGCGTCGTGGGTGGTGTCACTAGACGCTCACCGGTGTCGTCACCCTCTTATCGTTCTGGTGACGGCGTACTTAGGCCAGTGTACATGACACTACCATGGCCTTGTGGTCCGAGTAGTAGGTGGATACATACATAACATCTCGCACAATGTATGGGTCGGTGGCGATTACGAGATCGATGGACGTACATCTCGACGTCGTGATGGCGTCAGTGGGTGTCTTCATTTGGAGATTGAACTCGGCACGCATGGCGGCGAGGAACGATGGGCTAGGCGCGTTCGTGCGCCTAGTGCTGCTACGGCGACGCCACACAACTGGGAGCGCGCTTTCGCCAACCCAGCGAAGAAACGCGGCGACGCGGTCGCGCGCTGCAGCTGGTAGCAGAGCGGAGCGCGAGCCGAATGCCGCTGCGGCGAGTGTTGGCGCCGGCGTCACTTCCGGTGGGAAAGGTCACGTGCTTTCCGGGCACGGCTTTTGCGGACGGCAGCTGGGCGCGCGCCCTCGCCAACCTAGTCAAGAAACGCTTTCGTGTTAAAACGTGCGTGAAAAGCAGTGCACTCCTATTTTCCCGAAACATTGGAAAGTCTTAAAGTTAGGTGCGAATGAAGTCGAACAGCAAACATTAACCGAAAAGTATTCTTAGGCAGCTTCCTCGCTCCTTTTGTCCACACTATTTCCCCTTTCTTATGGTGTCCCTGTACATGTGTACCGAGGCAGCGACCCCGACACTTAAGTTGCTCGAGGTTGACCTACTCTTCCGAATAAACACCAGTCTAGTCTTTTTTAGTAACCTAGCCAACATGTTTCTTTATAGGACTAAGATCACCGCTAGGAGTATGTATTAATTTATCTCAAGAGAACAAGGATAAAATGTAACCCCCCTCCCTTTCTTTTGAAATCAACAGCAGGCAAAAAACTTCGCCAGAAAATAACCCCTGCGTAGGATTACGCCCCATTTTGCTTTGCAGCAATCGTTCATCGTCTAATTGCCGCTGCTGTGGAAGATGTGGAATCGGCAAAGTCGGCTCGGATGACAGCCGGTGCCAGCAGCACTCAATGCCTCGCTCTACCAAGCCTGACAGCTTTTCGGCTTAGCCTCCTGTTGCTCCCCATTGGAAAAGGCTTCTCTCGTTTCGCTCTGCTGGGTCTCCGGCGAGCGCAATCACGTTAAGGGTGAACGGTTGACCTCGGTGCCTGCAACCGTCATCTCGCGTCGCTCTGCTTCGAAGTCAACAAACACGAGAGATGTTATCCAGCCGAGGTCTGTGAGCTCTACTAGGGTTCAACAAACAGTTTAACAACGGATCACTCAACTAACGCGTGATGTTTGGTCACTAAATTATCGGCTATTCGAATAATATTTTGGGTAAGAAATAAGTTTAAGCAAGAGTTACAGCCTTCATAGTACGTTTTTCAGACTCGTAAGTCACGCTTGAATTTGTGATCGAAAACATGTTGGTCCGTCATTTTTGTTTTTGCTAACAGTGGTCTCACTCATTAAAGGGACTTTAATGAAATCGTGGCAACTGAAACGTGTGTCACACACACACACACACACACAAACACACACACACACACACACGCAGGCACACGCACGCACGCACAAACACACACACACGCGCGCCCTAACCATGGTGATTAAACACAGCAATTAGTGTTGGTAGTTAGCACTGTGCCTCGTCAGATGCTTCTTCACTGTGTTTCCTTGTACAGTGCTGCACTACAGCAAAATGAAAACAACAGAGCATGCTTGAAACATTCCAATATGATGTGGTGCAAAGAGGCACCAGACTGGTATTATGTTGTCATTTCCGAATGCGACCTGAAGGACTAGTGACGTTCCTGTCCCACCGCAAAAGCATGCATGGCTTCATGGTAACGTGTGTAATACTATTCGTATTAAATGCGAAGCATTTCTTAGCGAACTTCAGCGACATTGAGCATATCTATCTATCTATCTATCTATCTATCTATCTATCTATCTATCTATCTATCTATCTATCTATCTATCTATCTATCTATCTATCTATCTATCTATCTATCTATCTATCTATCTATCTATGACTTTGTGCTCTCCTGGCCGTTTCATTAATGGGATGTATACGAAAATTGCTATGACGCAACATGACTTCATGACGAACATAAATGATAGGTAATAACATGAAAATCATGACATGCATGCCATGAGCGGCATGATTTACATGCCACGTGTTTCGCTAATGGGATGGATACGAAAATTGGTATGCCACAACATGACTGCATGATGAACATAAATGACAGGTCATAACATGAAAATCATGACGTGCATGTCATGAGCGCCATGATTTACATGCCACACGTTTCGTTACTGTGATGTATAACAAAATTGCTATGGCACAACACGACTGCATGACGAACGTAAATGACAGGTCATAACATTACAATCATGACATGCGTGTCATGAGTGGCATGGTTTACATACAACAGTCTTGCTGCTCTTGTGGCCGTTTCGTACAGCAATGCAGATACATTTTACGTTACCGATGCGTGCACCGCATTTCCTTGATTCCCACTGCACGTGGGATCTGCCGTCTTTTGTTAAATGCGAAGCACTTCTTAGCTAACTTCGGCGACTTTGAGCTTATCTATCTATCTATCTATCTATCTATCTATCTATCTATCTATCTATCTATCTATCTATCTATCTATCTATCTATCTATCTATCTATCTATCTATCTATCTATCCGCCTATGATTTTTTGCTCTCCTGGCCGTTTCGCTAATGGGATGTTTACGAAAATTGGTATGCCACAGCATGACTGCATGGCGAACATAAGTGACACGCCCTAACATAAAAATCATGACGTGCATGTCATGAGCGGCATGATTTACATTCCACGGTCTTGGTGCTCTCCTGGCCGTTTCGCTTATTGGAGGCATGCCAAAATTGGTATGGCACAACATGACTGCATGACGAACATAAATGACAGGTCATAACATGAACACCATGCCATGCATGTCATGAGCGATATGATTTACACGCCACGGTCTCGGTGCTCTCCTGGCCGTTTCGTTAATTGGAGGTGAACGAAAATTGGTATGGCACAATATGCCTGCATGACGAACATAAAGGAGAGGGCATAACGTGAAAATCCTGATATGCATGTCATGAGCGGCATGATTTACATGTCACGGTCTTGATGCTCTCCTGGTCGTTTCGTTAGTGGGATGTATACGAAAATTGGTATGCCACAATATGATTGCATGGCGAACATAAATGACACGGCATTACATGAGAATTATGACATGCAATTCATGAGCGGCATGATTTACATGCCACGCATTTCGTTAATGGGATGTATACGAAAATTGGTATGCCACAACATAACTGCATGACGAACATAACTGACAGGCGATAAGATGCAAATCATGACATGCATGTCATGAGCGGCATGATTTACATGCGAAGGTCTTGGTGCTCTCCTGGCCGTTTCGTTAATCGGATGTACACGAAAATTGGTTTCCCTCAACATGACTGCATGACGAACATAAATGACACGGCATCACATGAGAATCATGACATGTATGTCATGAGCGGCATGATTTACATGCCACGCGTTTCTTTAGTGGGATGTATGCCAATATTGCTATGGTACAACACAACTCATGACGAACGTAAATGACAGGTCATAACATTACAATCATTACATGCGTGTCATGAGGAGCATGGTTTACATGCCACAGGCTTGGTGCTCTTGCGGCCGTTTCGTCAACTTCATATGTACCAAACTCGGTATAGCGAGACAACAATGGAAATCCATTTTACATTCTGATGCGTGCTTCGCATTTCCTTGATCCCCACTGCACGTGGGATCTGCCAATTTTTTAACTCGCTTTAGAGCACAGCGAATACGTATCTGCCGCGCAGTATGGCGCGGATCGGATGCCACTCAAAACACACAAATAACGCCACTGCGGATCAGCCTTTGTCTCCTGCGGATCAGCCTTGAACACGCACCAAGATCTGGGGATTTGTTTTAATAAAAGAAATTGTACTCCCGGAAGGCTCTCTTTGTTAGATATGTTACAGGAAGCATATTCAGGTACAGTTTGTTGCTGTATTGCGTAAGCACCTAGGGAGCAGAGCCGTTCACGGCAACAAATACGGGGATAGTACAGATGACTAGACAATTCATTTATTTTTTTGCGCATGCGCATACTCACATGCGAGACGCAACCGGGAAACTCGCGTTCAGTAGGCATGACTATAGACCTATCCACTGGAGCTCTCCTGGGCGTCGCCATAGGCAGTGATCCTACATGACGCTCATGAAGGCTCCCTATCCGTAAGTAGAGTTACTGTATAGCCTCCCGCAGCATAAGTCTAGCCATAGGGAGGCGCTAGCGACGTCTAGCGACAGCGCCATCTTGCGGTGTTTGCTTCCGAGGCTCTCTTCTTGTTGTTCTCCTCTGTAATTTGGCACATACCCAATGCAGGGGATTGGCCAATACTGTTTTGACTTAAAGAGTAGTTCTATATGTGTGGTTTGGCGAAGCACGGATGATGAAAATTAAGGCAAAATTCTTTTGGTTTCACTTAGAAATTTTATAATTCCTAAACAAACATCCCTTTGATTGTACCCAAAAGTGGACCCTCCAAACGAAAGAATAGTCATTTCAGTAAATTCGAGCCTAGTTGTCGAATAATTGGTTCGAGAATTGTCTTTCACTGGGTTTTCAAGATATGAAAATGTGGTGAATCGTTTCCTGCTCGTAAGAGAAAGGGCACAGTGAGGAAGCAACCAGACCGGACCTGTGCAAATAAGAATTTAATGAGGGAATTCGGCAACGTAGGTTTGTGATGGCAGGATCCATCTCCCTTGTCTTGCATAATCCGCTAGGTCAGGTGAATAAAAGATGTTTGAAGTCTGGAGAAGCCGTCAATACTGGCTCTGACAATAGCTTTGCAGGTGTAAACGCGCGAAATCTGGCCACCGTTAAGTGTGCCGTTGGTTGTAGGACCCGAATTATAGGTGAATGCAGCGATGCCATTGCTAACGAATCGGCATTTTCATTTGAAAACAAGCCTTTATGGCCAGGTACCCAGATTAAGTGAACACATTCCAGGTGATCAGGAGCTATAGAAGAGAGAGGAGGCAGGCGACTCCCCAAGCGCAGACAAAGAAGAACACACAGATAAAGAATCAGTAAGAATAACAACCACTTTAATTGTAGTATTCAAATTGCGTAAAGCTAATATTATGGCCATTAATTCGGCGAGAAATACAGGAATGAAATCAGGTAGCCGTAATGAGAAAGACCAGTCGAATTCTGGTCAAGAGATTCCTACTCCGTTCTTTTATTTTGGTTGTAGGTGCTACCGTAAACGACGCAGTGATGACCTGTCGATAGGGTGTCCTTGAAGGGCGTCTTAAAGTGCACTAGTGAGCGAGAAACTGCGTACGCATTGCACGTGCCCGACAGCGCGTTACGGGTGGCTTCGCGGCCCTAAACAGTCCAAGGAAGGGGGCCTGGCCTGTATGGCACGGAGACCTCTCTCCTGTCTAGGAGGTGTTGCCTCTATCCGGCGTGCTAACAGAGAGCGCTGTTGGAAATGTCTGCAGTTGCACACACAAGATTTTGTTTGATTGGCCCTGCGCTAATGTGACCCATATTCAGTAATGTACTGCTCGTTTGTCTACTTCGACTCCACCGCATTAACCATGGAGTCTTCATACACTCAGTAAAGGGACTAAGATATGCCAAGTGCCGTTCAAGCTATGCAGCAGCGAAATGCTGTGAGTCTCCAGTACTGAATTCAGTTCCGAGGCCCAGCTAAATGAAAGAACCATAAAAAATAAACGAGCAGACAGAAAAACCTAACGAACGCACTGCTTCGGCGATTACCTCGAGACTGCACGCATGTATGTGTACATCACAAACGCTATGCTCAGAAGCGGATAGAGCCTCGGGGTGTCCAACCAGAGTTATGTATGTATGCAGCAAGGTGCGCATGAATAGCACGTGTTATTGGTCACTCAGGCACGAACACAGGGAGGAGCCCAAAACGATGCAACCAGCGGTGCTTCTACTAGGGCGCGTATAAAGACTATAGCGCTGCATAATGCAAATTGTTGGCGACTGCTTGCATTTTAAAAGCTGAAACTAGCCCTTATTTTATACGTTTTCTTGAATGGCGCAGTGTTTCGGAGAAATCCTTTGTAGCAGTAAATTGGAGCTACTGCTAAAGGTACAAACTCTGCCAGGATTAGTTCCGGGGAATATGCAGCACGTGTGAGCTAGTGAATGTCGTGGAATGTTTAATACGTTATAAGTTAAAGGTTCCAGCACATGTCACAGATATATTGCAACCGTTTAAGGGCTGCGCTTAACCGAGCTTCTGGAAATTCCTCAAGCACATATATATAACTCAAACATCCACGGCGCGACGCAACTTTCCGGGCCAAGGCTGAGATGGGCATTGATTATACGTACTTGAAATGCGAAGTCTGCGTGTTTCGTGCAGTCGCAAGAGACGTTTGAAGACCGTACGGTGGGCTTTCACATAATGGCAAAATGGGCTTAGTTCAGCACATTTAAAAAATTGTGTTACACAGACAGACAGACAGACAGACAGACAGACAGACAGACAGACAGACAGACAGACAGACAGACAGATAGATAGATAGATAGATAGATAGATAGATAGATAGATAGATAGATAGATAGATAGATAGATAGATAGGGCAATATTCAGCGCCGTGTATGTGTATCTGTCGAAAACACAGCGTTTGTTGCAGCACCACGCTTTGATGACAAGTTTAACCCCCTGCGCTCACGATGCTTCAAGTCTTGTTCACATAAGCAGCACGTAGAAATGCGTACAGCATGCTGTTATAAAAAAAAGAGTACTCCCCCTGCCACAGGAATAATGTTTCAGAAATACTAGTGAACACTGCTTGGGTACTGAGAAACACCTGGAAAGGAACTGCGAGCAAAAACACTTTGCAATATGCGGCCTTAATGGCAATCGAAGATATTTCGACTTTCTAGCATAGCATCGCGCATACTGTGGTATAACTTGGAGTTAGCAAAAGTGGTATGCAGAAAAATACGACCCCGGAAGAATGCATGGAACACAACTCTAAAAGAGGAACTTCCGTTTAAACACTTACACACATCAGAGATGTATAACTTCAAATAGAAAATAAAGAGATATCTCACAGAAAAAAAAAAACACCGGTCTATAAGATACACATAATCAAAGACTGCGCTGCATAGTGGTAAAGAAAGGCGACCGAACAAGGCGGCAATACAAGTGATGTTTTGTACGTGAGCAGAGATGCTTAAGTGTGCTACATTTGTGTCAAAGGGCCGGGTCACTTATTCCTTTTTGCATGAAGATACGAATTAGCTTAGTAAGGTTGTAATAAAAATCAACGTGAGCAGCTGGCTGTCAGCCACTTCGCAGCACTCGTGATGCGTATGCGTGCACGTTTTGAATGTCTTCCTTGCGTGTCATCTAAACGGCTTTTCAACTTGATAGCTTTTGAATTAACCTCTGTGCATTCGCTTGCGTACGAAGATCGATAAAAAGGGCCAGCCCGCAAGTGACTGTCAGGTAATTTTTCCTTGCGTGACAGGTATTCCCGCCCTGCCCTGCGGAAAGAACGAAAAGGACGTTGCAAAGAGATCCTTGTGCTGCTTTTTACAGCAGAGGGGCCTGGGATTTTACAGCGTCCGGATGGCGGCCGCGCGGAAACACTCCCTTCTAAAATGTGAGAGGGAAATAGCGGCCCACAAAGGTAGACTCATATTGCCGCTCGCGTAGGAGCTCAATTTAACGACCGCCTGTGTCTAAAACGATGCTTCCCTGCGAATATGTGACGATGTAGTGTCTGGCGTAGTGTGCGCCTTATAAGGTGTGTGTGTGTGTGTGTGTGTGTGTGTGTGTGTGTGTGTGTGTGTGTGTGTGTGTGTGTGTGTGTGTGTGTGTGTGTGTGTGTGTGTGTGTGTGTGTGCGTGTGTGTGTGTGTGCGCGCGCGCGCGCTTAAATATCTATCTCTTACTCTTTCCTCTCTCTCCTCTTTGTCTCCCATCACCCTTTTCCTATTGCAGAGTAACAAACCGGATAATATTTTTTTTCGGTGAACCACCCCACTTCTGCAGAACTTTTATACATATTTCCCTTTCACATAAACGAGAAGAAAACTGTGAACTAACTTGCAAGCTTTGCAATTGCTCACAAAATTCAATACAATTTTTAAGCACGCGATGTTATTTGGAAGACACATATGACACACGACAATAGTGATGCGCTGAAAGACAGTGTATATCAGCGGCCACGCACCATAACCATTAGACCTATTGCCAAAAATGCGCGTGAAAGTGAGAGTATCGTTAAGGCGACGTCACATGCACGCTAGTGCTTCAAGGGGCAAACATGACGTTATTTGTGGAAACGGCAAGGGAGACCTGTCGTGCGACGAGTTTCCACTGTGGCCGAAAGACGGGCCCAGGTTGCGTCTGCTTTGACCTTAGTCAAGCGGGATGTTGTGTCGTAGTTATTTGTGACATAATATGAACATATAAAACAATAATTGGCCATAGTTTTCAATTACTTACATATACAGTGCTTTCTCGTTTACGCAATGACCGCTTCTTCACATAATTCCACATGCTAGACTCGCTTTAAATGACATTAATCTAAACCGAATAGTTTTTTAAAACTCTCCTTTTTAGATTAGTGCCTTTTCTTAAACAATGCCATTGAGCACAGACATAGACTCGGCGTGTTATAAACTCGTCTAAATATTTTATCGCTGGCAGGGCTCTATACGCTGCAAAAACAGCGAGAAAAGCGCTTACACAAGAAGCTGTGAGAATAAAAAACCAGTTCACTGTATTCTTGCGCGTTCCCCGTGCATTGTCTTTTTCTCAATGAGTGCACACTTAACGTGCAAATTTGCGTTCTGCCGATTGCTTTAATTAAGTTACAACACAGGCGCATTGCACAAGACAGAGGCAATAATAGCTGCGCGAGAGCTTCAGGGAGCTTGCTAAAAAATGGTCTTTCTTTGTGGGAGCAATGAGACACGCCACAACCCTCCGCAACGAACAGTTATCTTTCCACGAATCCTGGGATCTCTCAGTATATTTAGTAGTTACTCCGCCCACTCCAGCGGCCTTCTCAAGGCTCTCGATCTTAGTTCAGTTACTACCCTATGTCTAGGTTATCACTGATAGCGACAAGCCGACTGGCAGCGTCGGTGTATCCAGCGGTGACTAAGGTTGCAGCTTGGGCCATTGGTATATGCCATGCAGTACGGTGCGGTCAAAGGACACGCACACGAGGTAAGAACAATCGGACGCACATTGCGCAATGCGTGCCTGATTGTTCCTTTCTTGTGTCCTCGTCGTTTGAGCGCAACGTAGTGTTTGCCAGTGGTGGAGCCTCAGTCTCCAAAAGTTGTGCCACTAGAGTAGCACGAAACTACGAGGCAAAAATAAACGAATTTAATAATCAGACTTGATTATCGCTATTTCAGTTCATTAGGACGAGGATGTCATGCATGCTATGATTGTCGTAAACCTCTCTGGGAGTGCTCGGCTGCTAATTGATTGATTAATAGCTCACCGTCCATTGCAGCAGTAGGGGTGTGGGGGGTGGCCGAGGGGGCAGACAGCACTAACATGGCTGAATAAAGAACGGGCAATACATTTGAAGACGAAATTGCAAACAGACAAAGAAAGGAAGAAGCACCATGCGCAATATTGGGCAAACCGATGACTAATTGCAACGTACGTTGCGCAAATGGGGTGAAAGGCATCACGCGAGATAATGGTGACGATATAAATGCGGCAGCTTATTCCATTTTTGAATTGCTTTGGGGTAGAAACCCTCCAGAAGAAGTTAGTCTCGCATCTTAACTCTTATTTTATGGCGATGATCGTGACGTGGTGAAACAATAACAATACTCTCTGGGGCATTACGTCCCCAAACCACGGTGTGATTATGAGAGACAGTGGAGCGCTCCGGAAATTTCGACCACCCGGGGTTCTTCAACGTGCACTGACGTCGCACAGTACACGGGCCTCCACATCCATCGAAATGCAGCCACCGTGGCCGGACTTGTATCCCGCGACCTTTGTATCATCAGCCGAGTGTCATATCCACTTGACTACGGTGGCGAAGCCGTGACGTGGTGAGACGTAGGCGGGATTGCACAAATACAGCGCGCGATTGATGCCCGTGATATTCCGAAAATACTTTGTAGAAATTTCTAAGGTATTTACTTCGCTGCTGAAGTGATTCCCATGCAAGTTTATCCTGTGCACAAGAAACACTAAATTTGGGAAATAACGAAATGGAATGGGTCAAGGGCTCGTTTATTTGTTAGAAACAACTTAACGAACCAACAAACATCACGCCTCCCGGCATTAGAAGTGTGCCATACTCGTTGCCATGGCTACGAGTGGTGCCGCCTAACACTCCCACGATTACATATACATAAATACCCAATAAAGTGAACGAGGGGACGACCGCCTTCACAAACCGCTTTGCACAACACTACTCGCAACACTTGGCCGAAGGCCAAACAATTTGTCGTAGCCATTTTACTCGCTGACTGATTCGCATCACACCGATGCCCAATATGCATGGGATCTGCAGGTCTTTCTCTTTTTTCTTCCTTATGAACCTATCGCTCCTAGTTTTTTTTTCTATGTAGGGCTGGTAATTTTAAGAACACACATATTTTCGTCATAACATATTTCTACTCACAAATATTCATGGCGCATCAGTGCGCTAAGAAGACACTGCTGCAGCCCGAACGCACCATTTCTTCTTCTTTTGCATTGTCTCTCCTCACTTTATTTTCGCGCCTTTGTCCGTTCAGATTGCACGCTCCGAGTTTCGCAGACTAATTATGGGATAATGTGGCGCCATTTATTGCGTAATCTGGCGATTTTCGCTGTCGGAGAAAATTACCTCGAGCAAAGAGAGCGAGGACGGGGGATTGATGACGGAAGCAGTATTGGTTTTCATTCTTCCTGCGGAACTTTAGTCTGGATTATCTCGATCGCCCCCTGTATGCGCCTAGAGCACGCATTTAGGCGAATGGTGGCGACTCTTTCATTTCACAATTTTATTCGTACGCTGGTATGTCGTCGTAAAACATATGAAGTTATGAAAGCACACTTCACCATTTCTTATAGAGTATTTTCTTCGTGGTTAGAGCTCTACCGCTGAGACAAAAAAAAAAAAAGCGAAAAGCAGAGATAAAAATGATCTGCTTGACATTTACAGACGACTTTCTAAGCGGCCCAAATAAAAAAAGACTTGAAACTGATCAACATGAACTAGGTGCTACGCGCAAAATGGCGATAGAGTGTTTCGCGCGAAGGCGCCTGTGCGCTGCCCATGCTTCGCGCTTGCAGGCACCTTAGCTAAGCGCATATTGAACCATCAAACGCCGTCAGGCCATCCTTCGCGAGCGTGCTGTCGGACGTGATACATACCATGCGAATACAAAGCGCAGACGCTGTCACGTCTGGGCTTTCTCGGAACTCGATACTCCATATTTTTGTTGGTGTCACGTGGTATGTGGCGATAATAAACTGCAAAAGAAAGGCCATTCAATTTATGGTGTGGTTATATGACAAAACAATATTATTGTAAGAAATAAGTGTTGCGCCAATGTGTGACGCCATAAAAGGATCTAGTAGAACTTGTTGCTGAGCTAGTCGGTTCATGTCATAACGTTGAACAAAAACTTCTGATCGACCTGTGAGCAGAGGTCGTACCAAATATTCACCGGGTTGCCCACCACCTGCAGGAGGTTGCTAACCGGCTTTAGGTGCCAGTTGTTTTATCTGCGCCACGTAAGCTCGCCCAGTTGACAAAGAAACGTGGTAACGGCAAGAAGCACCATTTCAAGTACACGAAATGCGCCACAGGATTCGTTTATGAGATTTCACTTTCTGGATGCATGACGTATGTCGGTCATACGGGAAGGTGCGTGAGCAAGTGTGCACGGGAGCACAAGCTATCTTTAGAACGTAATGACGCAGTACATTTGCCACCCCACTGTAGTTTACAAGAGTGCGGTCCGCGATTTCTGGGGTATTGCGCTCCAGAACTACGATTTTATTATGAGAGACGCCGTAGCGGATGGCTCCCGTAATTTGGACCACCTGGGGTTCTTTAGCGTGCACTGACATCGAACAATACATGGGCCTCAACATTTTGCCTCCATTGAAACGCAGCCGCCGCGGGCGAGATGCGACCCCGCGACCTTTAGATCAGCAGCCGAGTGCCATAGCCACTAGACTAACCGTGGCTGGGCAAGTGCGGTCCACGAGCGGATAAGATTAGGCTTTTGGGAAGAAGCAGGGACGTCACGACACGTCAGTTGTTGGATTCGTTTCATATTAAAGCGCGTTGTTTCTCATACATCAGCGATACTTCAGTATTACAAGTCTTATAGTGTCACTGTTGCAAGAAAAAAGAAAGTTTCTTGATAAATTCTCAGCAACAATTTATGCTGACAATAAAAGTTTTCATCATCATCATCTTGATAAATGCATGCGATATAAAACCATCAGTGATGGAAGGTTATCAGTATGCTGCGCATGTCAGTGCGTATATGAATGTAAGGCTTGAGAAAAATTTTTTTCTCAAGCCTTACGAATATTACCTCGATGAAACTTGCTCTCTCGAAAGCGCTTGCGTTTCTCAACAGCATGCCCTGTTCTGCTTATTTTTTCATGGACAACCTTAGGGCGCAATTGACGCCTAAACATAGGAGAAAATGGCGTTTTTGTCAAGTTTACACATTTATTTCAGAGCTGTTGCACAGCACATAGTCAAAAATAATTTTTTATACTATTGTACCTCTCATGAGCAGTTGTACAAAAATATTTGTAGCTTTTCCTCTAAAACTGTTTTGCAGGAAAAAAATCGCAAATACGCTGCATATTTAGCATTTTCATCTCGATCATAAGCAGTGAATAACATGAACATGATTTGTGATACATTTTTATAAGTGCAGATAAATTCTCTGAGAATGCAAAAATGCACATTTGAATACGATTGGCGCATTGGTCGATTTTCAGGAATTTTTTTCCTTCCGCCTTGTTTTCCGCCGTCTTGCAAAATTCAAATGACCCTCATGAGCTAAAAAAACTTTTGCTGCTAAAATATTTCCGGAAAGTGCTGTGGAAGTAAGGCTGACTTCCATGTAATTTTTTGTAATTTTCGAAAGAAGTTTATTTTTGTCGAGCGCCACAGCTCTATATATATATATATATATATATATATATATATATATATATATATATATATATATAAAGCGTGTTGAAATTTAGGCACGCGCAAAAAAACTGCAGGTGTCCAGTCTCCGACTACAGCGTCCCAATGAATCACATTGTGGTTTTCGCATGTTAACCTGCAGAAGTTATTTTACTTTTTCAGTGCATGCAATAAAAAAGGAAAACAGTTGAATTTTTAAGGATAACAAGCGCAACGGCCTTTCACAACTACTCTATAGTTGCCGTTGAAAGGTTGAAGGGACAGCAACATTCAGAATGTAGCTTGAAAAGGTTTTCAATTTGTACTTTTCTCCGTTCATTAGGTTAAGTTATGCGCCCTTTCTTTTTCTAGGCTGCTCTAGTGTTGGTTTCTGCAGCATTCACGTTTGCAGCTCTGACTTGTGAATACTATATTACTTTTACTAAAGACAGAACAATGTAATGCTGCTTATTTATTAATGCACTATCTGAGTTGCCTGGAAACGAGACGATTTCAAAGAAACGTAGACGACCTGCTTTATGCGATATATTTGAGCGCAAAAAAAAAAAAGGACGAAACACAAGGAAAAGAAGACGACTACACGAGAGCTTTATGTACTAGATCGTCAAAGCAGCACTTCAGGTTACTCGGCTTCAGCGCATTCCTGTCTTCTTGTACAAAAAGGATGTGCGAAAGAGCCGTCGTTCGGGCTGTTGCAACCAGCTGGTAGCGGCCAAACTTAAAATGCGCTGGTGTCTGCTTTTGCGCAAGCAGACAAGTGAGCAGGAGTTCTCGACAGTTGTCAAGCAGGCGTCAGTATTCGGCAGCTGCGTGTAAGGAGCACACAGTGGTCGTTTTCTGTTCGCAGCGAACGGTAACGCCTAGAGGAATAAGTCCGCACAGCACAGAATAGCGAAATGAACGACTGTCTTCGCATAAAATTACAAAATATGTTTTCATTTAAGGTCAGGAGTTTTATTTCACTAAATGAAGGTTACCATATTTTCTTTCGAGAACACTCATGCTCCAATTTGAGGTTACAATTGAGAAAGTAAGGGGTAAAGACAAAAGATGACACAGCGTAGCTAGAGAAACGACCAGGAAAAAAGAAAGATGAGGTCGGTGTAGAAGGTAATAAATTGTAAAAGATATAATCATTGACAATCGTGAGACTCTCACGAACTCTAGAACATGCCAGTACAAGTAGAATGTTCATTGCATTTTTGCTGTAGTCGCGCGATAAGTCAGTGGCTTCTACAACTCGTCTATGCAGACAACATGTGCAACACTATCTTTCTTGAGGTGCCCCAAGCAATAAATATTCGATAAACTTCGGGCAGAGACTACTGCCATGGTCGTGCTTCTAAGGGAAGACAAATTTTGGTTTAACATGTCTTGATTTTCGAGATGAGAGTTGAGATGTACTTCAACGGGCTTGATTATCGAACCAGAATAGCAAAATCGATGCTTGAACGCTTGAAGCCGGTTATAAATGTATTCTGGACGGGTACAGCAGGAATAGAACTTGATGTGTACGTCACGCTCTGAACCACGGGGTTATGGTCTCGCAGCGGGATGAACGCAAAAAAAATAATAAATTTCAGCATATCTGCAGGAAAGTGGCCGTCATCGAATATTCGAAAGAGCAACAACAACAACGATAAGGGCAACTTCAGCAACAATAACCAATAACACGAACAAGAAGAAGAAGAAGAAGAAGAAGAAGAAGAAGAAGAAGAAGAAGAAGAAGAAGAAGAAGAGGGGTCTGTTACTGATTATTCAGGGTCTCCAGTGGTTGCCTTGTACAAGGAAGACGTCTGGCCATTTATGCTAGCTTGGCACGATCTATCAAGAAGGTAGCTGTGGAGTAGGCTGATAGTTGACGAGTCCACGTCAAAGTACCAAAGTTTAATGAAGATTAGTGAGTGGTTTACTACGCCCAAAGCCTTACTAAGGTCACAGTACATGTTGTCAACCTGCCACCTCGAAGTCCTGGAGTGGACGTCTGCGTCAACAAACAATAGCAAAATTTATTATAGTCGGGCGACTAGTGATAAAGCTATGTTGATTCGGAATGAATGATTTTTTTTCGCTCTTAGGGACAATGTGTTATGAAGAGCGAGTGCAAAGATCTTTTGATGCGGCAGAGAGAAGAGAAATTGGGGAATAATTGGAGACGTCAGTTTTGTGGTCCGACTTAAACACACGAAAGGCACGCGCAGTTTTCCACATGCTAGGTATAAGGTCGCAGTATTCAGACAGTTACTAAGGATATTTGTCAGGAAGAAACTTGAGGCCCAGAGTACTTGTAAACAGTGTTAAAACAGCGCAAAGCACGAAAGGAAGAGTGACTGTGAGTGTTACTGTATGTTATTAAAAACATCCAAATCAAGAAAACAATCCTTATGAAGGCTTTGTAATCTGTGAATGGTTGAGAGCTGGTTGAAGCAGGTATGCAGAAAAGTGTGTTCTGTCGGGTCATCTTGCGGCAGGTGATGATACCGTTGAGAAGATTGAATTGAAATGAAAGGAACTAAAATGTCAGTTCAATTACGTTGGCAGTGAAATAACGGCAATGCCAATAATCCAAGTGTTAGAGCCATGCCTAGTGTTAGTGCAAGAGACTGACTCATTTCCAGCCAAGCAATGTATAAATATGCCTAGGATTTCTTTCTGCAGTCGCCCAGTGATATCGTTGCCGGTTTTAGAAATACCATTGAAGATTACAAACGTATATCAAAGTCGTGGAAGGTAAATAGCGCAGAGTTTGTGGAATGATATCAGAGAAATCAAATCTCTAGACAATCTGCAAACAGGGCCAAGAAAACGGCGACTGTGCCGAGCGACGTGCTCAGTGTAAGCCACGCAACATCGCCATGCAACCGAAACGGTCAAAGCAGTGTGGAGAACTTTTTGCGTGCACAAAAGCGCACATGACGAAAGAACTTTGCACAATACACATTGCCATGAAGCGGATTATTAAGGGGAAAGAGGGGGTTCTGACGTAGCATGGTTAATTTTAGGGGTGAGTGTAAACTTTCATGTGAGACGACAGCAAACGATACTAAGTTGGTTGCATTCTCGTAAAGGGCACGTGAGCTTTTTAAAGCTTTGCGTAAATTAAATGGAACACTGTAGGCTAGCGCGTGCTACTGATTCCAGTTGCCGATGCTAATCCCTCGTGTAGAGTTCAAGGCACTTCGAGGCCGGCCAAAACAAATGACTCCTATACGCCTTTCTGTTTTTCTAGAGCACATAGATCGATCGGTTTCTGTTCGCTGGAAACTTGAGTAGCAGAGTACAAGCTGAATGCAAACAACTGCACGAATCTTGTGCGAAGCTTGGCAAAATAACAACTCAAGTACATTGTCGAAGAAAGCTATCTTCGCATCTTCCCCGTATCTTGATACTTTGTATTCAGTTTATTTCGGCGTGAATGAATAGATGCTGGGGCTTTCTTCTGCACAACATGCCGGAAATGTTTACGTTATTGGGCAAGGGCGTCTCTACCAAGCATAATAATTCCTGGCTCGCGTCAGTATTGGGTGAGGGTAGCTTGATCACTAAAAAAATTGCATACTCCTTTGACCTTCAAACAATCTTGCCACATTGAATATATGAAGCCTAAATTTCCTCCCCTACCAATCTGCTTCAAAGAACAGCACGAAGAAAACAGAACAGTGAATTACTTATATTTGCGAACGAAGCATCTTTACACTGGATGGGTAGATTTCTTTAGCCTTTTTAAGACAGGGAAGACTTTTTTCTGGTCTAAGCCAGGTTTTTTTTTTTCATTTCCCTAGTTCGCGACTTAATTTCCGGTCTTGCCGTCGTTTTCTCTCCCTGTACGACCTTCGATTTTGTCTTCAAGTATTTTCCTGTCACGCATTCCGCTTAGCGCCCATCGTATTTCGCTTCGGGCCCTTCGCGCCTGTGGTGATTAATGTTGCCAATGGCTCAACGCAGCACTGATTTACGCTGGAGCTCCTTTATGCGGTTATTTTTGTTGCAGTCGATCGCGTTATACTCATAATTAGCGTGCACTCAGCCTCGGTCGATAACTCCTTTCTTATATCTTAAGTGCTCGAAGAAGGCTTACGCACAAATGTGCCGATTCATGTGCGGTTCTCCTTTGCTCCTTAAGAAGGCAGTGGTGTTATGATGCTTCAGTTACGCTGACAGTTATTTTTGCTTTCATTTGCATGCGGCAGGATATAATTAGTCTGTTACGTAAAACAATACTGCTATAATTGCTTTCCTTTGCGTTCGCCGTGAGCAGTAGAGTCTTTAGATCATAACTCTCCATTGCAAGGTGGCGCGTTGTCTTTGGGCGAAGCGTTTTTACATGATCATGTTTGCATTCCTTTTTCTACTTCGCAGCACTGATTCTCATTCTGATGGTGGGGTTGTATGTTTGTGCGTGCGTGTGTTGCTTTTTGGGCACGCCGTGCAAGATTAACGCCCTATGCATCAACACTCGTTGGAACGCTGCGCCTTCATTATAGCGACTACCCTCACATTAATAAATTCGAGGGGCCTTGAATAATGAATAATAGATTAGGCTGGTAACGAAGCTCGCATACCGCTCTTTTTGTGTGACTGTGTGAAAGATTTTCTTAGCGTTGGAAAAACCGCTACTGAGCTCCGGTGGCCTGACGTGCTTTATCCCGGATCGTAGCGGCCATGCATTCCGATGAGGGCGCGATGCAAGATTGTCGCTGTGCTTACATTCAGGTTCCATTAAAATAACCTGTGGTAGTGAAAATAATCCGTTATCCACTACGACGGTGCGTTTCATAAACGGGAAGTAGCTCTGGAGCATTATGTCGATGCAACCAGTCGATCAGACACTTTTTTTTTTTTGGCCATTTCTTCATCTATAGGCGCGAAACATCTGAGAACGTGCAGAAACGGAGCTGGTTGTTGTCGCTCGGCGCGACTGATAACTCTAGGCCCTCCACCTTTCGTCTGGCGGTACTGCGCATCAATGTTTGCGTTAGTAATGCGCATCAATGTTTGCGTTAGTTGTGTACGTTAGTAACATAATCCTGCTGCTTCTGCCAGGCACGCGGACTTCCTAAATGGTCAGTGTCCAGAGCAATGCTCCACAATCACTCTATGAGGCTGATTTACGGCAGTGTTGTGAACTGTAAATCTATTAAGCATCTGTGATGTAGCTCTAGTGCCACGCCGGAAGGAGAGAAAAGCTAGGAAGGAGCACGACATCAGGCAGTTAGGCTTGCTTCATTTCCTCTCCTTCAGGAGGAAGGACGAATGATACATGTGAGCCCCGCCATGCCTCCAAAGCTATTTGCGCACACATCGTTAGTTGAGGGTACCTTCACAGTTGTCGGAGCTGTTTAATGCTGTACTTAGTAGGTGGGAGCTCGTCATAGCGCAATACTCACAATAGAGCCTCGCCCCGTGCCAAACCACCGGAAGCAACACGTCTTGCTCACGCGATTGAGGGGGGGGGGGGGGGGGGTTACTCTTCTACAGTGAGCATCTCAGAGCACAAGTCATGATCGCCCGAGGGTGCGTTGCGCGTCGTCCTTAGCGGCGCGACCGGGCTAACGATTGGAACTTTGGAGGATGAGGTAGATGCACAGAAAGAGAGAGAAAGAGATGAAGAGGAAAGACAGGGAGGTTAACCAAGCCTGTGTTTCGTTGGCTACCCTACGCTTGGAGAGGGTAAGAGGAAAAATAGATAATATGAAGAAGAGAAAAAAAAACAGCAGTGGAGAATGAATGACAGTGACAGCGAAGAGATGAAGAGGAGGGAAGCTGAGAAAGCTACAGGGGAAACATGAGGATGAAAACGTAGTAATAAAGACCGAGTAGACACACCAAAGCAGAGGGTGAAGAAATGTAATAGAAGAGGTAAGTCACGTGGGCTCCCAGAATAACTTAGGACCGGCAGAGAAGACGAAGGACAGTCACAGCGTATATAAGCTAGAATATGCTGCGTGCTCTCTCACTCGTTTCTTTCAGTCTTCTCCTTCCCTGTTCTTCTTATTCTATTGTCTTCTTTTCTGCTTCTTGTTTTTCTTCAGTGCTGTAGTCTTTCGCTTTCTCTCCATATTGACGTCTTACACCTTGTCGTCTTCTTATTCTCTTTCGTTTCCGTCCTCTTTTCCTGAGTTTCGCGGAATTACGCAAGGTGGAGTAAAAATTATGAAAGGGAAAATTAGCATCCACCCGTTTGTAGCACGAAGCCACAAGAAAATTTGTACGGATTTCACAGAAATGACAGCTTCTTAGTTGACGCAAAATTTGTCCTGGTCCGAGGTCCACAAAAAATTTGTACGGATTTCACAGAAATGACAGCTTCTTAGTTGACGCGAAATTTGTCCTGGTCCGAGGTTCAAACCCGGAATCAACACCTGTCCGAGGTACTTGCTCTGCCAGTTGAGCTAACCATAAGGCCAGTATTTAACAGTGCGCGGACAAATTGACCGGCAACTTGGAGCACATGGGCATGAATATGGCAAATGAGTTCTGAGTTCTGCGGAATTACGCAAGGTGGAGTAATGCTTGCGAAAGGGAAAAAGCGGCTTCCACCTGTTCACAGCAGAAGGCTACGGGGGGATCCATACGGTGGGGTGACGGCTATGGACCTCTCTCCTAACCTTTGCTCCACCTTCCGGGATTGCGAAAAACTTATTTGCGGAAGATATATGGTATATGTCTTTTATGGCGCATGCATTTTCTTGTAGCTTGGTTCTACAAACGGGTGTATTTTAACTTAATTTTTCATTCGTCTTCCGTTTCATCGTCGTCGTCTCCTCTTTTTATAACTCTTCTCCTTTTCTACTGTGGTCTTTTTATCCCTCTTTTTCAGTGCCTTCTTCTTCCTCCTAATTTTTCCTTGTCTTCATCGATGAAACCACAGCCGGCGATTGAGAAAACATAATGACCTAAAACGCCACTCGTATCATTAAGAGCCGTGAATGAGGACACAAGGTGGGCAACCAGGCAGTGAGAGTCAGTTAGGGGCGGTTGGCACCGCTCCTATGTAGCTCCATTCAAATCCGAAAAGGCATGTTTTCTTCCCTCCTTGTACGCTTTAGCGTCACAGACAACGGCTGCGACGGGCATCATCGCCACGAAAATGGGCCGTTTTTACTAGCCCGTAAGAGCTTACGCTGTAAAAAAAATTGGGGGACCCTTAAGCTTCGCCTTTAAGAGTTGAACGTGATAGCGAAATCCGGCCCTTAGTGTCCACTTCAGCCACTCAGTGCATACTTATTAATGTGTGTTGTACACACACACGCACAGACACAGACACACACACGCGTGCGCGCGACATAGTAATGGTAGAGGTTTTCGATCTATTTAACAAAACCTTTATATCAACATCATGAAAATTTTGTACAGTGATGTAGTCACATGGTCCTGTATTATGAACTGCGCGTAGGCGTGACACTTTTATTCCTAAATGGTCATATTCTGTCGTCCTTCGTGCGTTAACTATCTGGCAGCTGTTCGATTTGTTCTTCTGGAGACCTCTTCCGGCCAACCGCAACAAGCACCGCCTTATGGTCGGTGAAATGGCGATTGCAGTACTTCACTTCTTTAATGGTGTCGTGAGAATGAAATGCGAAAAAAGTGGATGCAGAGCATCCGACGAGACCGTATATAGGTTCTGCTGTAGTCGCATGGCCTCCGAGATGGCGGGCGCGCTCCACATCTCGGAGGCCATGGTAGTCGAGACACTGCTTGATATGTCTTCCGCTAGATGGACATAGTTGTCCATTTTTGGAGCTGTTTTATTTTTCGCTCACGGCCGATTTTTCGCTCACGAGAGACGCGTGGAGACGCCGACACCGACGGCGGTATTTCTGCGGAACGAGCTCTCTAACGCTATCGCGTTAAAATATGTTGAATATAAACAGTGGTATATAACTACATGCGTAAGTACATCTCTATAAAATTGTTGTTTTTTTTTGTTCGCTTTAATTAGGACTGTACTTGAATACCGTTGGGGCGATCTCTTTTAACTTTCCTTGCACCATGGTTTTGGTGGCTGCGTTCAACTCGATAGGCGAGAAATATCGATGACAGCAATGTCACTGCTCGATCCGCGCATTTGTTTTTGACAAACACGGGGAGGAGGGAGTGCCATAGACATGATTCAGTGTGTATGTGGATATGTTCGGCTCTATATTGCAGTGAGTCACGCAGTCACCGAATCATGCAATGGTAAGCTGGAAAGTCGCCTTTTAAATCAGACGTGCCGTCTAATGCAGGCGGGGTACACACAGACGCTCTTAACCTCAGCGGCAGAAACCCTTTCCGAGAACAAAAGAGGTGCGCAGAAGAGACATATATAATAAAATGGTTGTCCTACTATACACGCACGGCACATCGGACAACCCGAGAAAGACAGACAAGAGTTCTTTTTACGGCCCCGGCTCGTTTTTGAAGTCTGTACAAAAGCGTAAGCTATTGGCCTCGAGGACATACTGTCGCGCCACCTACGCTCTGACATCACTCATAAGATGCCGGGTTTTGTCGTCTGCTTCAACTCCACAATTCCTGCGTGTATGCCACCGCGGTTCTTTTTGTTGTGTGGACCGGGAGCGCTTCCCCGTGCTCTCGTGGCCGTCACCCAAAAATGCATTTCAGTGAACCGACGATTCCCTGCCCACCACCGTGTATAAGTAGTTGCTATCTGAGCCATAGCCAACTCCGTATGAGGCTATGCAACTGCTAGACACGCTGATTATTCATTGGGGAATACTTCTGACGTCACATTTCGCATATTTGGTGTTGAATGAATGCAAGTTATCGTGAAACAGCGAAAAAAAAATGTGCCACCCAATCGGGGTATGGCAGGATACCACCGTCCGTGCGAGCGGCCCCCCGCGCGCACTGTCGACAGCATATGGGGATGATCGGCGGACTAGCGCGTTATCAAGCATGCTTAGGAGTGCTGGCTTGGCAATCACCGCCATTTTCATTACGGTAGGTAGGTTTACCTTTTACATAAGCTGGTCATAGAGCCAAATAAACTACGCATATTCGGGGCTAAGTAAGCTAAGGCTGATTAGTGCAAGCGCCATTAAAGTAATACTAATGAAGCCAAGCTTAATAACGCTAATACTACTCAGACTAGCACATTTAAGTTAAAGCTCATTATATCGATTTAATAAAACTAAACCAAGCCTGATTAGTCATACTAATTAAACAAGGTCTAGTTAGGGTAATTATAATTAAATATAGTCTTATCATCTCAAGGCCAATGAAGCCAATTCCTACTAATCAAACAAATCCTAATTATTTTCTACTAATTATCCCAGCCTATTTCAAAGAGAACTAAGCAGTACCTAGTTAGGCCGACTGTTTGAGTCATGCCTAATTAGGCGAGGAATGAGGCTATATGTATTATCAAGCGGACAAGCCGAATTAAACAAATGATAATTAATGCAAGCTTAATTAAGACTGATTGAGGCAAGCCCGACTGCGCTACGGCTACATTGGTTGCGAAGTGAGACCTAGCAAGGCCATATAAAAACCATGCCCAACTTTAAATCGACCAGCTGCGGTGTATAAAGCCATGCGCGAATTAGCGCAAACTTGGCCTATCATTTTCTTGTTTTGTTCGTTTACAGTTGGCCCGCGATTCTCCAGCATCAAGAACTTTATTGACAAAGAGTCCGAGAATTCGCGGCTGCTTTCCAAAAGAAGATTTGTTTACGTGCCCAAACACGTCAATTAGATTGCTGTAAAAAAGCGACAATTAACATGAGGAGGCTAATTTGGCAGCACTTCTAAAAAACTTCAGCTATCACCAGCAAGTAGTTGCGCGAGCTCGTTCTGTACATGCCAGTTAGGGTAAAACAGAATCGCAGAGGCAGAAATATTACTTAGCATGATGGGAAAAAATGGCGTAACGAGAGTTAATGACAACAGTGTGTTAATTTGTTGAAAGCAAATGTATATGAAAAGATTACGTTGTTCATATAACCACATATCTTTTCACACGCAGGGATAAGAAAATCGCGAATGAAAGTAGGTACGTCATGAAATTTTAGGCTTTACACCATATTTTTTATGCTAACACAAGGCGAACGGTGGTCGAATACTGCTCTGCATACCGATAATTAACTTTACATTCCCAGAAGCGAACGTTCCATGCTGAGCATTGAGACTACGAAGCATGCATTTACAATGCGCGATTTGACCCGCACATCGCGTTGTGCAAGGGAGCTGCGCAGCGCAACGAGCAAGATATGAAGGGTCATCCTCGCGGCCAATAGAAGTATGGAAGATATGTGAATTATATGGCACAAACCATCGGTATCATTTCGTTTCTTTCGCTGAAGGCACCGCGTAATGCAACCATACGTGTGGCAAACCGGGAAACGCCTCAATTAAAAATGATCACAGCCACAATAGAATAGTCGCTATCAGGATATCTGGGAGTTTATTGCGGGGATTGTGAATGAGCTCCTCTGTTGGGTAACACTGGCGTGCTGCGCAAGTGCAGTGACAAAATCATACGAAAAACAATTGAGGCCGAAGAGATCGTTACCTTAAAAGACGCCTACGTGCGTTCCTTCCCCAGACCTTCAAGATAAGGAGTTGAGTTTCTTATTGTGGGAAGAGAGTCTTTCATTTAACACATTTAACACACTGGATGAACCCGTATGGGTCCCGATGCGTGTTTCGCATGTTGTTCACCTTGACTTGGTCAGTGACTGTAACTTCATCACAGAATTATTTACAGTTGGTTTCATACAATACTTCATGCTCTGCATCATAATCGGCCAACGTGGATCCTAGTTTTTACACACACACACACACACACACACACACACACACACACACACACACAAAATTGCGTGTCTGTAACACACGCAATTTTTGTTTTCCGTGTCTTCGTTCCTTGTGCACCCCATCTCCCACTCATGTGGGAGATGACAGAAGTTTGCTGTGAATACTGAGGTAGGAGACATGTGTGGAAGGTTGCAACCGTCAATAGAAGTGCAAGACAGATCAAACATTGGACTCAGTGCTATGATTACAGTGTTGTGTTACAACAGCGGATAGCCAAGGTAAGCCAAGTTTGGGGTTATTTAACAAACATGAGCCAATATTTACCCAACCTATGGCAACAGTGACCCACACTGCTACTACTAAGCCAACGTCAGCCGTCATTAACATACATTTAGCTATACCTAGATAACATTAGCCATCATTTAGAAATGTTAGGCAGTGTGAACCATGGCTGGCAGTACGCCAGTAAATAGGTTGGACAACAATTTAACCCAAAAGGGAAAGGGAGGAAGTGTAGGTTTAATAAGCTACGCATTCGCATAAAAACAAAGAAAAAAATAGGCCAATCCCACGTGCAGTGGGAATCAAGGAAATGCGAAGCACGCATCAAGAACGTGAAATGGATCTCCATTGTTCTCTCGCTATAGCGCTTTCCGTACATATGAAGTTCACGAAACGGCCACAAGAGCACCTAGACTCCGGCATGTAAATCATGCCGATCATGACATGAATATCATGATTTTCATGTTATGACCTGTCATTTATGTTTTTCATGCAGTCATGTTGTGCCATACCAATTTTCATATACATCCCATTAACGAAATGGCCAGGAGAGCACCAAGAGCGTGGTAAATCATGCCACCCATGACATGCATGTCATGATTTTCATGTTATGACCCGTCATTTATGTTCGCGTGCAGTCATGTTGTGCCGTACCAATTTTCGTATACACCCCGTTAACCAAACCGACAGGAGAGCACCAAGACCTTGCCCCGCCATGGTGGTCTAGTGGCTATGGTACTCGGCTACAGATCCGAGGGTCGCGGGATCGAATCCCGGCTGCGGCGGCTGCATTTCGATGGAGGCGAAATGTTGAGGCCCGTGTGCTGTGTGATGTCAGTGCACGTTAAAGAACCCCAGGTGGTCAAAATTTCCGGAGCCCTCCACTACGGCGTCTCTCATAATCACAGCAGGTTTTGGGACGTTAAACCCCACATAACAAGAAGCACCAAGACCTTGGCCTGTATATCATGCCGCTCATGGCATGCATATCATTATTTTCATGTTGTGACCTGCCATTTATGTTCGTCATGCAGTCATGTTATGCCATACCAATTTTCGTACACATCCCATTAACGAAACGGCCAGGAGAGCGCCAAGACCGTGGCATGTAAATCATGCCGCTCATGACATGCATGTCATGATTTTGATGTTGTGACATGGCATTTATGTTGGTCATGTAGTCATGAGCTGTACCAATTTTGGTATACATCCCATTAACGAAACGACCAGGAGAGCACCAAGACCGTGGCATGTAAATAATGCTGCTAATGGCATGCTTATTATGATTTTGATGTTGCGAGCTGTCATTTATCTTCGTCGTGCAGTCATGTTGTGGGCTATCAATTTTCGCATACATTCTGTTACGAAACGGCCGGGAGAGCACCAAGACCGTGCATGTAAATCATGCCGCTCATGAGATGCATGTCATTATTTTCATGTTACGACCTGTCATTTATGTTCGTCATGCAGTCATGTTGTGCCATACCAATTTTCGAATACATCCCATTAACGAAACGGCAGGAGAGAACCAAGACCATGGTATGTAAATCATGCCGCTCATGACATGCATATTATGATTTTGATGTTGCGAGCTGTCATTTATCTTCGTCGTGCAGTCATGTTGTGGGCTACCAATTTTCGCATACATTCCGTTACAAAACGGCCGGGAGAGCACCAAGACCGTGCATGTAAATCATGCCGCTCATGACATGCATGTCATTATTTTCATGTTACGACCTGTCATTTATGTTCGTCATGCAGTCATGTTGTGCCATACCAATTTTCGAATACATCCCATTAACGAAACGGCAGGAGAGAACCAAGACCATGGTATGTAAATCATGCCGCTCATGACATGCATGTCAAGCTTTTGATGGTGTGACCTGTCATTTATGTTCGTCATGCAGTCATGTTGTGCCATGCCAATTTTCGTATGCATCCCACTAACGAGACGGCCAGGAGAGCACGAAGACCGTGGCATGTAAATTATTCCCCTCACGACATGCATGTCATGATTTTCATGTTATGACCTGTTATTTATGTTCTTCATGCAGTCATGTTGTGGCATACCAATTTTCGTATACATCCCATTAAGGAAACGGCCAGGAGAGCACAAAGTCGTAGGCGGCTAGCTAGCTAGCTAGCTAGCTAGCTAGCTAGCTAGATAGATAGATAGATAGATAGATAGATAGATAGATAGATAGATAGATAGATAGATAGATAGATAGATAGATAGATAGATAGATAGGCTCAGAGTCGCCGAAGTTCGCTTAGAAATGCTTCGCATTTAATATTGGTGAACACAACTGGTCCGCGTTGTTTTCGGGGTCTTCACAATTTACTTCGCAGAGTGTTTTTTCTTGTACAGCCTTTTTCGGCGTAAGTGACCACATGGTTCCCATATTTCGCGTAATCCTAGAATTTAATAAAGCGCGTGTTACAGCTCGCTTTTGCCTTGGCTCTTTCTCAACAGTACTTGTGATCGAGTACTCGGTCTTATAGATTCCAATATAAATACAAGAGACATCGATTGAAAAAGTGGTGGAGTTGTAGTGCAGGATAGCATGGTTACTTCTGCGACGTATAGTTCGTCCTGCGTTTTTTCTCCTTGAACGCGAAAAGGGCAGTGCTGTCATTGAGAGCTTGTAAAATAAATGATGCCTTGAAAACTAATGGCCTGAAGCATAGCTGCTCCCAGATCCTCCCAGCGTATGTAAGATACTTGGCCAGTTCCAGTTAGGCAACAGAGGAGGCTTAACCTCAGATGGAGCAGCCATCTGTAAGCCCGCCATGAGAATTTGGTTTAGCTATTTTCCCGGTTTTCTAGTAGAGGAAGACACGCCACCAAAGGAACATTTTGTTGCGGTTCGCCTTTGGCCCTTACGCACTTACTGAAATTTTACTGGCGCGAGCAAAACTAAAGGAGGCGACAGATCCGCGGGAATCACAAGCATTGGATATCCTATTGCCTGGCACTTTTCTCACTCGCAGTAGTGCTCACAAGCCTGACAAAGCTCTATATAAAATAATCTCGAACTGCCAATAGTTTTACGACTTGCATACTTCGTCATTCCTTTTTCAGAAATGTTCTGCTAGGTGTTTAGATAAACTGTTGCGACTCATGAATGTGCTTGCGTGAAAACGTGGATACTAGAAAGGAAAACAGAGCATACGAACACCGACTGTCAATTAAATGGGCCCACTGTGGCGGAAAACGAAGCAGACACAAAAAGTGACCCGCGCATGCTCATCTATGCCAGCGTCACCTGTCAATCAAGCACACGCGCCTTTCTGCGCTAGAGATCAGCGCTTAGACATTTCATTTCATCTTTGTGCAAGCTCATCGAAGCATGATTCATGAGTGTGCTTACTTTAGTCACCTTACATGCCGGGCCTCAACCATTAAACGCGTTTTTTTTTTATTCTCGTGCCCGTATAAAACAGCGCATTCACCGAATTTTAGCGTGCATTTGCACCCTGTACAATCTAAGCAGAGATTAGATAGCTGGCTTCCGGCTAGCGGCATTTCATGGTTCATTAATTTCCGAATGAGTATTCTCCACATAGAAATGGCCGCAGCTTAAGGGACCGTATATACTACGTCTGTACGACAGTCTGCAAAATTGTTATAGTTCTTTACGAAACACATGTGAGTCTGCTTTTAGGGGCGAAGCACCTGACCTAGCTTTGTCGTCGCCTCTTGCTGATATCCGCGAGCACAAGTGATGATGGACGCTGCCGAATCTCGGTTAGCTCTGGATCATGCTGGGCGGAATCTAAAGCCTAAAAATCAATGGGCGTATAACCAGTAGATGCGGAAACGGCGTCGATGCAGGATAGTGCGTGGGCCGCTTGGTTTTCGTTCCCCGAGATGTGGCGGACGTCTGTGGAAAACTCGGAAGTAAAGGAAAGCTGTCGCAGTTGTCTTTCCGCATACGAGGAGCTGTTGTTCTTGAACAGGAATGTCAGCGGCTTGTGGTCGGTCAAAATGTGAAACGTGAGACCTTCGCGGAAGAAACGGAAATGCTTGACTGAAGAATATATGGCTGCCATCTCTCTTTGGAAGTTGCCGTGGCGGGCTTCCGCAGCTTTCAGCCGTTTCGAAAAGAAACCTCTCGGTTTCCTGTTCGTGCCGTCGTGTTTCTCACTGCGCCCACTGCAGTTCTTGATGCATCGACCATGAGGATCGTTGTCGAGGCGGGAAGCGTTGCAGAGGCAAGCTGCGTTTTGGCATCCTAAAGGCTTTTATGTGCGGAACACCTTAGGGGCTGGGCTTTTCAGCGTGTCCTGCTGCTGTTGTCACGGTGGGCCCATCACGGAGGCCGTGCAGTCAGACGGCGGATGTGCATGCGTGGGCCGATTCTGGGGGCAGTGCACTCAGACAGTGTATGTGTAGGGTTCTCAGGTCAGAAACGATTCCAACGAGTTTTTGCTAATGACGTGGCCACGGTGAGGCAAGCCCATTAGCAGCGGCTGACGTTTCCTGTGGGAAGCACCGCATATTTCGCACCTTCCCAGCTTTCACGTTAGTGTGTTGCCTTGAATATAGGGGCGAAGCACCTTAGGACCTAGCTTTGTCGTCGACTGTCGCTGTCGCGGTATGTAGAAAATCGTTGCTATAGTCGAAACGTATGTGCGTATGTGAATCCAGAACTCAAGACGATATACAAATTATAACAAAGGGATTGAAATCCAAGAGCATTAAAGAGGAACCAGATAAATACACTTGTATATACATGCACTCTATGTCAATCATTTAACATTCGCAGTGGCAACGCGCGGGTGGTGACATACCGGTACGATACCCAGTGCTTCGCTACTCGTCATGATTCACATTAGTCAAAATGCGGTAATTTTTTGTCTGCCACCTGCTGAGTCTTTCTTTGCACTTTGTCTAGCTGATTGGCTGGCGTATAAACAATGTTAGCGCCATATCTACTTCGGACTTTCTCAGAGCTGCGCGATAAGGAATAAAAAAAAAAGGCAGATCCCACGTGCAGTGGGAATCAAGGAAATGCGAAGCACGCATCAGGAACGTAAAATGGATTTGCATTGTTGTCTCGCGATACCGAGTTTGGTACATATGAAGTTAACGAAACGACCGCAAGAGCACCATGACTGTGGCATGTCGCTCATCATGCGGCACATGACATGCATGTCATGATTTTCATGTTATGACCTGTCATTTATGTTCGTCATGTAGTCGTGTTGTGCAATGCCAATTTTCCTACACATCTCGCTAACGAAACGGCCAAGAGAGCACCAAGACCGTGGCACGTAAATCATGTCGCTCATGACATGCATGTCATGATTTTCATGTTATGACCTATCATTTATGTTCGCCGTGCAGTCATATTGTGGCATACCAATTTTTGTATACATCCCATCAACGAAACGGCCAGGAGAGCACCAAGACCGTGGCATCCGAATCATGCCGCTCATGACATGCATGTCACGCTTTTCATGTTATGATCTGTCACTTATGTTCGTCAGGCAGTCATGTTGTGCCATACCAATTTTCGCACACGTCCCATTAGCGAAACGGCCAGCAGAGCACTAAGATCGTGGCATGTAAATCATGCCACTCATGCCACTCATGACAGAAGTGCACGCGCACTCTTGGGTATCTGAACTAATGATGATGATAACTTCGTGATACGAACACACAAATTATGCGAGCCTGGGATGCTTCGAATTTAAAAGTAAAAAGAGCCAATCGTCACTTTCGCGTTAAGACGCTGAGTGTCAGAGGCGTTATTGCAACTGGCGTGCTGCAAGCGCCGGCCAGCGGGTAGCGTTGTGCTGAGCGGAGAAGACGAACCGCGGACTCTGGGAGTTCAGGAGAGGAGAGCCGGGGCAGATAGATACTGTAAATGAGCAAACTTAACAGAATGTAATACTGTTTATTGCCGATTCGGAAAAGCGACCGTCTCATCCGAGCGTCAGACACCGAGAGTGCGAGCTGCTCTTCGTCGATGAGCCAATGATGATAATGCGTCCGTAGGGTTCACGAGTACTCTTCGCTAGAGCTGCCACCCGGGAAAGGAACCAACCTGGCGGCTCAAGGGGAGGAGAGGACGAGCGGATCGTAATATTAAGCCTCTGTGCTTGCACGGTCTCGCGCACCGACGCCTCAAGTCAGTACACGGCGTGAGCGGCTCGACGACGTAGTTGACAGGTGTAGTCTGTTGTACCGCGTGGTATGGGCGGTGGTATGTGAGGAGTTTAGAGGAGAGACCAGGGGCAGTTAAAGGTATCCACAGCCACACTGGTGAGTCCGGATGATAGGCGCAGGGGTGACGGTCATCATCGCGGCGCAACTCCTGGAGGCTTTGGTCTTCCGCCGTGAACGAACGGGCCAAGTGACGGCACTCCTTTGCGTACTTCGAAGCTTCGGACAGAGGCGTGCCCTCTGGTGGGTCAGGCCGGTATGGGGGAATAGTGTCCAGCGTACAAGTAGGTTCACAGCCATACACAAGGAAGAGGGAAGAAAACTCTCGTTGTGTCCTGTGAGGTGGCGTTAGAAGCGTACGTGACATATGGCAAAACAAAGTACCAGTTGCTGTGGTCCGGTGCGATGTACGCCCTCTGTCACTCAGAAGTTCCCGCGGCGCACCATGACGAAGTACGAAGTGATGCAGGAGTATGGATGCGACTTCGCGGGCTGTTTGCTGTTTGCAGTGGCGCGGTTTTGGCATAACGTGTGATGTGGTCGACAGCGACAATAATCCAGTGATTGTCAGCTGACGTGCGAGGAAGAGGGCCGTCGAGGTCTATGCCGACAATGTCGAATGGTCGCGAAGGGCAAGGAATGGGCTGTAGACGACAAGAAGGACGAGGAGCAAGAAGCTTGCGGCTTTGGCACGTTGTACACGAGCGATGCACTTTCTCACAAAGTCATACATGCCGCGCCAGTAAAAGCGTAAGCGAAGCCTGGCGTAATTAGTTTCGAAGAGGCCAGCATGGGTGCACTGCGGGTCCTAATGAAGAGCCGAGCATACATCTGTGCGCAGGTGACGAGAACCACTAAAAACCATATGCGAACGTCGGGAAGATAATTGCAGCGATAGAGAACAGCGTCCGCTATTCGAAGTGAGAAGCTTAACGGCGAATAGCACGCGAAGGTCGATTTGTTGGAGTGTCAGAAAGGCGATCCATGAGTACCGCTATCCACGGATCTTTGCGCTCTTCGACAGCCACATTGACGGGCACTGGCGATGAAAATACCGGTTTGATGACTGAGATGCAAGTCGTGTCAGTTGATGTAGGCGATTGAGAGTCGGTGTGTTTACGACCAGACCGGCAAAGGACGCGTATGTCGAAGTTTTGTAATCGTAGGGCCCGACGAGCAAGGCGGCTAGACGGATCTTTCAATGTCGATAACCAGCATAGTGCGTGGTGACCTGTAACGACGTCGAAGGGACAGCCGTACATGTACGGTCTGAATTTCGCAAGGGCCCAGATGATAGCCAAGCACTCCTTTTTGGTGACGGTGCAATTATATACCGCTTTCGTAAGCGTTCGACTTGCGTAAGCGACGACATATTCATTATGCCCACTTTTTCGCTGGGCCACTACTGCACTAAGTCCTATGCCACTGGCGTCGGTGTGGACTTCCACGGGGGCCGATGGGCAAAACGTCGTAATGGCACAGTACGGGAGGCGAAGTGAGGAAACGGCGCATTGTTGTAAAGGCGTCGTCGGAAGCAGGGGACCAAGTAGAAAGGTGTGCATCGCCCCGGAGTAGTCGAGTCAAGGAAGCAATGATGGTTGCAAGATTCCGGATGAAACGACGAAAGCAAGAACAAAGCCCGATAAAGCTTCGGAGTTCCTTCAGGGACGTGGCTTTTGGGAACTCGGTGACGGCGCGAAGTTTAGAAGCTTCCGGTAGTATGCCATCTTTCGATACCACGTGTCCGAGTATTGTGAGCTGCTTGGCCCCAAACCTACATTTTTTCAAGTTGAGCTCGAGGCCTGCGTCAGTGATACACCGCAGGACATGTTCGAGAAGGCACAGATGAGCACGAAAATTTGGAGAACAGACTGCGATGTCGTCAAGGTAACATAAGCATGTCCTCCATTTTAGCCCACGAAGCAGATTGTCCATCATTCGTTCGAAAGTAGTAGGGGCACTGCAAAGCCCAAAGTGCATAACGTTTAATTCCCACAGGCCGTCGGGCGTAACGAAAGCTGTATTCTGACGATCGGCGGGAGCTATAGACACATTCCAATAGCCTGAGTGTAAGTCGAGCGAGGAATAAATACCCCGCACCTTGCAAACAATCGAGACCATCGTCGATGCGTGGTAACGGGTTCACGTCTCTCCGCGCTGTCTGATTAAGCCGGCGGTAGTCCACACAAAATCGGATGGAGCCATTTTTTTTCTTTACGAAGACTAAAGGTGACGCCCATGGACTATTAAACGCTTGAACCACCTCCACGCTCAAACATTTCGCTTACTTGGTTTTCAATAACGCGGCGCTCTTCAGGGGATGCATGATAAGGCCTCTGGCGCAATGGTGCGTGAGTGCCGGTGTCGATCTCGTGATGGACAGTGATGGACAGTGGATGGAGACTGGTATTTCTATAGCAGGCTTAAGAGCTGTGAACGCTGCGTAGGGCTCAGGAGGGCATATACTGTACTATCGAAGACGTCCTGTGTAGACAGGGAACAAGGTGAGCTATAAGCAGTGTTGCACGGAACGTCGTTCTACGAAACGGCGTTCCTGGAACTAGTTCCCTTTTAGAGGAACTAAGGAACGCCGTCGTTCCGTTAAGGGTTGGTGTAACTGTAACGGTAACGCGTTGCATTTAAAAGTATTGGCAAAGGGAGCGACGTTCCTACTGTAAACGTTCCACAGGCGTTCCACATTCAGGGCGGATAGGCCTGGCTGCAACCACCAAAGCCGAGCTTCGAGTCTCCACTTTCCTGTTAGCAGTCTCCCTCACTCAAGAGAAAACCGCAGGCAGAACGCTATTCTTTTACTCTGCCTCTTGAAGGCTTCGACGAGGGCGAAGCTTCTCTTTCGCCAATGCAGGCACACCACGTAAGTCTATCCCGTTACTCCATTGCCGTGGCCACACGCTGCGGCTGGAGAAAAAGTTTCCGACTGTCAACCAGCCTTGTACGGCAACTCAGGCACATGAGCCAACCGCGAAATTCCTTTCGTCCCTTCACATCCTGCCGCCGAGGATGCCTTCGAACTAAGACACTGTCAACGCGTGCTTTACTATCGCCGGTCAGCGCATTGGTTCCGAGAATGCGGTTACGGCTCCCATGTGTGGGCCCTGGCGTCACTGGCATTTTTTACGCAGGAGACCACTTGGCAAAGCAAGCGAGCAGCGGCAAACGTTGCATTACGGAGGCAAGTTACGCTCTGTTGTGAAGTCAGGTAGTGTTACGTGGCTAACCGGTAGGCACTATCTCGATCGACGCAGCTGTGTGCGGGCTAGCAGCACTTAGGAGCCGGAAAGGTAAACCACGAGCGTTTGGAGAACAAAACAGCTTTATAACAAAGGGTTATATCGGGGAATACAGTTCCAGCCAGCACGACTGAGTCGGCTGGTACCTGTTAACAAATGGGCGTCACGGCCTTAAATAGCGTTGAGGTCTCTTGTGAAACGTCCATTTGAAGGTCTCCGGGAAGACCCTCGGCTGCTGTGTTTCCACGGACGCTTCCGGTTTGCGTGGGTGGGGGTTGCAGGATTGTCCGGAAGTCGTGGAGCAAGCGACCGTTCCCACACGGTGCCTTCTGTTCCACATGCTGCCGGCCTCCGCTGATGTGCGACAACGTCCGCCGAAAACGGGAGAACTTGACCCTCCGGCTGTGACGAAGGGGGTCGACGAAAGGGCCATAGTTATGGCGCAACTCCCAGGCACCCGCAGGGCTGCAGAGAAGCGCGGGGGGAAGACCGACGACGTGGGGAGGGATAGCAGTGTTTCCCTTTGTCTGAGCCAATCTGAACAGCAAGCAGGGGTCGGTCCTGAAGGCTGGACACACTAGAGATCTTTCACTTGGCATTGGAAAATCACGAAACACCATCTTGCCTCCTGCGGCATCTAGATTCGGTAGCAAAGAGTGCCGATGTGGAATTTTATATTGATTGCTGGCGATGGCTAACCCCCGATGTTTAAACCGTCTGAATAGAAGGTAAATCAAAACATCGCACGCCTATGCTTAGTCCAATGTGTGACTTGCGCGCCATGAAACAATAGGGAGTAATAGTTGAGCGGCTCAGCGGGCCAGCGGGCCCAGCGATAGAGCGGAGGGGACAGCGGACCGCATGATGAAGAGAAGAGTAATAGCTGAGCGACGCCCCGCTTCTTTCAGCGGAACTTACCGGTGCGCCACCTGTTGAACAATGTTGGAGTTACTGTCGATCGAGCAGAGGTTTTTATCTGTCGAATAAATTGAAGTTACTGCGAAAAGTATATCGCAAAAGTAATTTTTCATTAGATCACAGGTGTTATGTGGAAACACATCTTCGTTTTTGCTGCATGACATGACGACATGCCGCCGCCGCTTGTGTTGGGGGCTGCCATCTTGCAAAACGCTCGCGCGCTGGCCCGCTGCATACGCTCCGCTGAAGAGACGAAATGAGCGGGCGAGCGGCTCGCTCCGTAAATGCGCTGGCTGTCCCAGAGGGCCGCGCATGCGCAGTTGGCGTCTCCGCTCGTTCGCTGGGCCCGCTGGCCCGCTGAGCCGCTCAGTTATTACTCTCTAATACGGTCTGATTGTCGGTAAGATCGGTGGTAAAATTGAAGGAGCACGTGCAAGTATGGTTTATTATATGTTCTTTCATATTCGCATAAAGAAAAAGGAGTTCTTTGTTCCAGCTAAGTGTAAATTGTTCCATTTGTTAGTTTGTCGTTCACGTTAGATACTAGAGAGTAATAGCTGAGCGTCTCAGCGGGCCAGCGGGCCCAGCGAACGAGCGGAGACGCCAACTGCGCATGCGCGGCCCGCTGGGACAGCCAGTGCATTTACGGAGCGAGCCGCTCGCCCGCTCATTTCGTCTCCAGCGGAGCGTATGCAGCGGGCCAGCGCGCGAGCGTTTTGCAAGATGGCAGCCCTCAACACAAGCGGCGGCGGCATGTCGTCATGTCATGCAGCAAAAACGAAGATGTGTTTCCACATAACACCTGTGATCTAATGAAAAATTACTTTTGCGATATACTTTTCGCAGTAACTTCAATTTATTCGACAGATAAAAACCTCTGCTCGATCGACAGTAACTCTAACATTGTTCAACAGGTGGCGCAGCGGTAAGTTCGGCTGAAAGAAGCGGGGCTTCGCTCAGCTATTACTCTTCTCTTCATCATGCGGTCCGCTGTCCCCTCCGCTCCATCGCTGAGCCCGCTGGCCCGCTGAGCCGCTCAACTATTACTCCCTATTGTTTTTACCATGTCTTGTTCTCATAAGAACCAGACCCACGCTCAGCAGCACGCGCGCATGTTTTTGCTACTTGGGTTGTGCTATTGGGCTGCTGCGAACCTTTCACGTGTGACTTACGTTATATGTGCTTACAGGCGTCATTTTTGGTTGGCGTCCTATAAAATGAGGCATGAAAGTGCCTCATTTTATGAGGCACTTTCAAGCACTTATGCGATGACAAAGTGCCTTTGTCATCGCATGAAAGTGGGGCTGCCGTACAAATTGAACAGACAATTAAAGCTCATTCGTTACATGACATAAGAAAAAAGGAGAAAAGTTCCCACGTTATGTAATTCGTCGGCTGCAGATAGCCATGTAGTTCGAATTCTTCCCACCGACACACATTGCGCGCCATCATAAATAACAAAAGAACAGTATCACAAATGCTTTAAAATTGTGAGAACTAAGCAGAAGTAATATATCCAGAACTGTCCATTACATTATTAAAGCACTAAAGAGGCTGCTAATTTTGAGCGAAAAAGTTTAGGACCGGAAATGTTGACGACATATCGGGAAATCTTGTGCCAGTATTTACAGACGTTGGTGAAGCAGGAACTAGTATATGCGAACGCAAATCGAAAGGCCTGTTTACAGCTTTTAGTGTTCAATGCGTGCTTGCTACTCGCGCAAACTGGAAACTGAAAGCTGGGTCCAGTTCTGTGACTCAATGAGGGACACGTTAAGTACGGCCAAGACATGGGCTATTTCACAAAGTTTGCTCGACCCTGGTAGCACCAAAACTACGGTGTCCAGGACGATCCGAAAATTGGTCTCCGATTTTACCGGCACGGAGGAAGAATTACTGAACATCCTCCGCAGGAAATACGTAAATGACGCAACAGATCTGCCATGCACCACTGAATACGAGGGCTTGGCGAACGCAGACCTGGATGCGCCGATTACCAGAGCTGAGCTTTTGCTGCGGCACAAACTGCAAAACCCAACACAGCACCGGGACCCGATCGCGTTACTAACGCCATGCTACGAAATATTAGTGATGATTGCCTGGATGAACTATAATACAATACTTTAACGAGCACATCTGGGAACCTGGAATCCTTCCGCCAGAATGGAAAGAGGTCTCGATCGTACTTATTCCCAAGCATGGAAAAAGACCCACCTTAGAAAACCTTCGCCCGATTTGTCTGACTTCTTGCCTAGGCAAGCTTTTCGAGAAGGTCATTCAAACTCGCCTACTACACTACCTTGAGGATCGAGGCTTTTTTCTTACTCATATGTACGGCTTCAGGCACAATCTCTCAACGCAGGACGTTTTCCTCCGCCTTCGGGATGAGGTACTACGCGATGTTCCCTCTGGTGAAGAACACATCTTGGTTGCTCTAGATCTAAAAAGCGCATTTGATACTATGGGTCACGAGCTCGTCCTGCAGGAACTCAGCGCCACCAACTGTGGGGAACGGGCATACAACTATGTTCGTTCGTTCCTCACTGATCGGACTGCCATGACTGGCATTGGAGAAATTAGGTCCTCGAGTTTTAGCCTGTCCAATAGAGGAACGCCTCAAGGCGCTATATTATCGCCTTTACTTTTCAATATTGGTATGGCACGCCTCGCCCGACAGCTCGATTCTATACCAGACTTGGGCTATGCTCTATATGCCGATGATATTACCCTCTGGGTAACCAGGGGCTCTCTCGGCTACAAGGAAAACACATTGCAAGAAGCAGCTCAGACAGTGCATCTTTTTTGCGGAAAGTTGTGATATGAGCTGCTCGCCGAAAAATCGGAACTCGTTCGGGTACATGGCAGGGGTTATCGAAATGAACACCCCTTCGAACTTAAAATAGGCGACCATCGCATACGCCAAGTAGAAAAAGCACGCATACTTGGCCTCTGGATCCAAAGCAATAGGCACGCAGATCACACACTTAAAAGTCTTCGCACGACAGTTAAGCAAATTGCCCGCATGGTACACAGAGTGACCTACCATCGCAAAGGCTTTGGAGAGGCGGACACGCTCCGCATAATCAATGCCTTTGTAATCAGCAGATTAACGTACGGCCTCCCCTACCTAGAACTCAGTAAGGGTGAGGTTGAACAAGCGGATATTTTGATTCGGACCGCTTACAAGGCCGCCCTTGGTCTGCCAAGAGGAACATCCACGGCTCCTAGTGTTAGGGATATAGTACAACACTTTTGAGGAACTTCGGGCCGCTGTCCAAATCTCGCAACGAGAAAGACTCTGTCTCACAAGCGCTGGTAGGGAAGTCCTACGTGGCCTATAGGGTATCCTGTACGACCACAATACAGTGATGAGGAACTTGTGCCCCTTTCTTCTCAGGTCCGTGCCCAAATTCATGTCGCTCCTCTACCGAAAAACATGAGTCCGGTGTACCACCGAGCTCGTCGTGACACCAGAGCCAGAAAACTCGCCAAACAGTGCGGAACGGACCCAGACACGCTTTACACGGACGCAGCCCGCTGCGGCACGCATGGGTTCTCGCTAGCTGCTGTTGGCTCGGTCTATAGGCCAGGCTCATTCACCTGTGCCTCAGCTATAGGACTAACTCAGCAAACACGGCGGAAGCCCTAGCGGTAGCTCTAGCCATCAAGACCAAACAATCACTGAGGCAAGGATCTTATATCCTCACAGACTCCCAAATAGCGCGTCGCTATTTTACTAGTGGCCGTGTTCCTGTGTGTGTCGCTCACTTGCCAGGTGCAACATTAGACCAGGATCACAGCATTATATGGTGCCCGGCACACTCGAAGCGACGGGTAACGACAGAGCGGACGGTGCAGCTCGAGCTCTTACACACCGAGCAACTGTTCCTCGTCTAGACACCCGTCTGCAACAGCAGGCGCCCCACACTCCCAGGGATATCATAGAACACCAGCGTCGACAACGACGGCGATATTCAACACCCCACCCTCGGCTAAATGTAAAGGAAGCGCACGAATGGCGCCTTCTGCAGGCAAATACATACTCGCACCTGCGTTTAAAACATGCCATTCACCAAGCCGCATACGCCGCCACTTGCCCGTGGTGTGGAGGACAGCCAACTCTCGCTCACATCACGTGGGAATGCGAGCTCAGGCCATCTAAAATTCATACGCCTCATATTTCGGCGCAAAAATTTCGAACGGAGCTGTGGGAGGCTTGGCTTGCCAGCGAGGAAAAGGAGGCCCAAGTGGCACTCCTCGACCAGGCACGGCGGGCTGTTGAGGCCAGTGGAGCCCTGGACCAGGGGCCCCACCCATCTGCTTCGCCAACCTCCTTTTTTTAACAATAAACGTTTGTCAACTCAACTCAACTACTTACATGCATTGGTGAATGGGAGTGCTTTCTATTTACACTTTTAAGTGCACTATTCTGACTACTCAATGGAAGAACCGTTATGTGCTACACTTGTAGTAGACTAGAGTCAAAGTCGCAGTGGACACGTCTGGAGTATGTTCGGTATTCCCTGAAAACATGTTAGAAGCGTTTCTTTTCATATTTTGTGTCTCCAGATAACCTGCTGCCGATGATGCTGAAATCCGCTCAATTTACGAAGCTCGATGTGATTTTTAAAGTGTTTAAAGGGCAACTCCGTACATTTTTCAGCGCCTTCCTTTATGAGCGTCTCCCTTTGTGTCATAGTGAAAGGCTTAGAAGATCAATTTACCACACATCTACGGCCAATTTAATGCGTGTCGACACTTTCCCACGAATAAGCAGATACTTCTTGATCTGAGTTAGCCGAGACTACTCTGTTTACCGAACTCAGCTCCTGGACCCGATGGAATTACGAATGGAGTGCTAAAGCTTTATTTCAGGAATAGGCGTATGCTTTGTTATAACTAGTAAATTATTTGTTAACGAACACATGTACATCGCAAGAATGGCAACTTCCCAAAATAGTCTTGTTGCTCAAGAAACAAGGGGGAGGGGACACGTTAAAGAACGTAACACCCATTGCATTAACGGTGAGTGTAGTAAAACTAACTGAGAGGATTCTTCATCTCAGCATCCATGACTCTACTGAGAAGTCAATTTAAGTGGCTGTCGAATTGAGTTCAGGGCTGGCTGCACCATCTGGAATGCCCACTTCGATTTAGAAAGCTGCATACATTTAGCAAGAGAGAACGTCAGAGAGAGAGCGAAAGGAAAGACAGGGAGGTTCACCGGTTGGCTATACCCTCCGGTTGGCTACCCTACCCTATACTGAGGAAGGGGAATGACAGATATAAAGGAGAGAAGGGAGTTGAGGGACATATCAACATCGCTGTCACTTGTCAGTGCATACATTTAGCTAAACGCCATAACCATGCTGCCCTAGTGACTTTAGACATTTTTAAAGCATATGACACAGTATAGAGCATCGTGTCATGATAGACCGACTGAACTCCCTCCACTTTCCGGAGTCAATAGTTTTGTCGATTAGGCAGATTTCTCATGGACAGAAAACTTAATTGTTATAAAAGTGTCTTCCTTGACGAAATTCAGTAACTTTGACCGTATCTATCTATCTATCTATCTATCTATCTATCTATCTATCTATCTATCTATCTATCTATCTATCTATCTATCTATCTATCTATCTATCTATCTATCTATCTATCTATCTATCCGTCTACGTCTCGGTGCTCTCCTGGTCGTCTCATTCACCTAGTATAACCCAAAATTTGGATGGCGGGGTATTAATGCGTGGTGAAAATGAATGATGGATCTATACAACACTAACATGGTATACTCGTCACGTACGTTTCGATTAACGATACTCTAATTACGTATGGCTCATACCACTGGTGCTCGGCCTGTGATATGCGGGTATATACAGTCTACGTGAAGCAGGGAACAACTAAGGTAGACATTTAACATATTATTGCAACACATTTAAAGATTTTTCTAAATCGCGCAGTGCACAAGATACAGCTCGACTAACGTGAAACCTGGGAAGGTGCGAAGCGTGCGCTGGTGTGCCGGTGTTTCCCACAGGACACGTCAGTCGCTGCTAATGGACTTGCTTTACCATGGCCACGACGACGAAGTTAGACGCCGACAGGCCGGGGCGCATTATCACAAGCTCGTTAGAATCACCTCTGAGCCGACAACACTACACATACACTGTCTGGGTGCACTGCCTTCAGGATGGGCATACCCTGACGACAGCAGAGATACACTGCGGGCCAGCCCGTCAGGTGCCCCACACCTAGAACAACGAAGGCATATCGTTTGTCGTTGCTTGCTTTCGAGTAAAATATGGAGATAACAAGTACAGAGACACGCGCAACCTTCCAAGTGGTAGGCGGTGTCGAACCTGGGCCCCCCGATGTGCCAAGCAAGCACGCTACAACTCGGCCATAGCCTCTAGACCTAAGCGGTACCTATAGTAAGTAGACCTACTGCACAGGCAGTTGTGATGCTGGTGCTTGTGTAACGGCAGTTGCGCTTGTAATGTGTGTTAAGCACTATCATATGAATGCAATAAACAATACTTGTGTTGTACTTTCTAATAACAGTCAGCATACCTCTGTCGAACTTTGCTTGATCCCGTAGGCCTATACTTGAACGTTCGACGCTTATAAGCACATCAGGACGCCGTACCCTGCATTTCTTTGACGAAAGAGACACCTGTGCTGTGGATTAAGGTGTTACGTGGTACCATGAACTACTAATGAGTAGCCACAGCGCTGTCAACATTGCTTGTTAGCCTACGTTAAGCATACACCCACTCATGCACTTTGCACAACCACGTTTATCATACTCTTAACATTGAGAAGACTGCGAAACAATAAGGCATAGGCAATTTACTCGCCGACTGCTTCGCATTGCACCGATTCGCACATTACGTGGAATATGCCGCATTTTATTCTTCTGCGTACACACAAACATGAGAAGCACCACAAAGCCCAGTACTTTTCCCGTGCAGTTTATTTTACTGATGAGTACCATTTCGAGCCACCAAGTTATAACTACTTATGTCTGTATGCGGATAATAACGTGTTTTAGGGGCGAAGCTCCTTAAGGTTTGGGTCTGTCCGTCCGTTGTTCCTAGTAGCGCGTTACCTTCAAAGAAATGAATTATGCTACGTGTGGGAGGCGCGCCCTCGGCTCGTGCCTCCCGGCGCGCGAGCTCTCTCACTCTTCCATCTGCTGTCTTGTGTGAGAGAGAGAGCGAAAGGCGCGCGTTGACTATGGAAACGCTCTTTCTTCGATGAACGCGCTACCAGCTCGCAAAGAAGGAGAACGCGCCCTCACCCGCGAGAGACAAGCTTGACGCAGGCAGCGTCTATTAGCGAGTTTCTTGATTGAAAAATACCGACTGCTCGCGCTGGAGAACCGTTCACCGGCCACCCATATATATATATATATATATATATATATATATATATATATATATATATATATATATATATGCACTGGATCTTGACTTGCAATGAAGTGCCGGTGGGAGATTTCACTTGTGCGTAGTTGAACCATAAGGATTCGTAGCGTGCGCGTTAACCAAATTAATCCGGAACTCGGCACGATCTACGATGAACATCCGGAGCTTCGCCCACTCATCATCATTCACTCCGTGGATATGCTTTCATTTTTTTTCTTCTTCTTTTCTTTTTCTTTTCAGCGGCCGGCGATATCCAGACCTTATACAGGATGCTTAAGCTAATTTGCGCCACTCGTTAAAGAACTTCACGAGTGAGTTACAGAGATGCAATCAACTTGGCATTATTCACTGTCTTATTGAACAACTCGGAGTATTCTTTAACGTGGGCCCAGATAATTAATTATCAATTATGGAGGTCATTTTTAAACGGTTGATTTAAGCGCAGTGTGTTCAACGGTGAAGTTGTAAGCAATGTTCTTTACTTCCCAAATAATGTATTTGCATGCCAATAAATGGAAGGGCTTTAATTATTGTAGACAATTAAGAATGGGCATGAGATTTGAAAAATACCATGTGAGTAGGCGCTTGCTTGCAGTGGCATTATTACACCCTCAAACGTGCAAGGAACGAACCATCAATGGTGGACTCAGACAGACGATATGGAATAGGCCACATGAGAAAATAATGAGTGGCCACACATTTCGCCCTTTCGGTCTGTCTATGCCTGCAGTCTGCATGATCGATGGTTCACTGTTAACGATTGAGGGTGCTATTGGCGCTACGCTCAAGCAGTAGTCACGTGGTACTTTTTCAGATCTAGCAAGCTTTGTCAGGAGCTCGGAAGAAATTAAACCTATTGCACTTTTGCCACGGACATTCATTGGTTGTACACTAATTAACATGCTTTAAAACTTAACTACCACTCATATTGCGTTTAAAGCAACCGCTGAAAGTTGCCTAATTAGTGAATGTTAGGTAATAACCTGAGATCATTTAAAATAGTCGGAGTTGGTTAAGACGACAGTGATTAATGTACTAAGTTTGTTGCATCACCGTAACACGCAAGTGCGTTTTTTTTTTAAAGGGTGGCTCCAGTTAGCTGAAGCGCCCTGTATAAACGTCTGCAGGGCTACCTTAACACCTTGGAGGAGCTGGCTCGATAATAGTCATTTCTCCAGTAAATACGCCGTTTTTGTTTTCCCGCTATATTACCCTGTGAACATAACCGTACTGAAGACTTACCGCAGATAGAATCTGTTAAGTAAGTACCTGGGTTAATTTATGATGTTTCTCTTAAATGGCACCCACATCTTGATTAGGTAGCCGGAAAATGTGTGCGCGCAATTGGAATTTTTGCGTATAGGCTCAGCAACCCCCGCATAGGTATGAGAAGAAACATACTAATGATGGTCCCTTGCGTGTCCTGTTCTAGAACTCGGTTGCGTGCTTCTCTCCGGTGCTCCAGCTCACATGACTCGGTCCCTAATGTTTCTGGAAAGAGAAGAACTGTGCTTATGCTGTGGGCTTCCAAAATGGTTGCAAACGTCGTGAATTTTGCGTGTAATAACGACTACCTGTGCACTTGAGAACAGTCCGTTTGGTATGGGTTCTTGGTCACAAGGCAGTGTTCATCAATAAAACTGCTGATTCTTTAGCAAAGATTTGTAAGGTGCCCAGATTCTACCCTACTTTCGTATGTCCGCTTATATCACGGCGCAATATTTCCGATCGGGCTATTTGGTGAAGATCAATTGGCCTGGTACCAAGTGAGACAGCGCGCACAAGGACGAGCACGTCGTCGTCCTTGTCTAAGTGCGCGTTGTAACTCACTGTGGCGCTGATTGATTTGTAGGGTTTGACGCCCCAAAAGAGATCTCCGGAAATTTCGACCACCTGGGGTTCTTTAACGTGCACTGACATCGCACATCCACGGGCCTCACATTTCGCCTCCATTTAAATGCAGCCGCCGCGGCCGGCATTCGATCCCGCGACCCTCCGATCAGCAGCCGAGTGCCATAACCACTAGACCACCGTGGTGGGGCCTCACAGTGGCGCGGCTGCCAGGTTTGGTAGGCGTGTCGTAATGGAGGCGTCATAAAGCGCCGCGTTGACAAAATCGACTGGTTACCGTCACCGTTTGCACCCCTGCCGGGGCCTCGTTTTGCCAAGCGCGACAACTAGGAGTGTCCCTGACGAAGCTACGCTGCCGCGTACTGAGGCTAAATTTCTATGAACACAGGTCTGTTCGCATTCCTTCTCCACTGTGCGCATTCTGTGGTGAGCCAGAGACGATACATAATTTTCTTTTGACCTGTAGATGATTTTCTGCAGCAGGAAAAATCTTTAAAAAAACAAAAACAAAAAAAATCCTCACGAGCTCTTCGAGTAGGCTTGTGTACGCCTGTAGTTTGGTCTTTTGGCGACTCCATTTTTGGGTTCTGTAATACGAATTTTCGCTTGGCATTGCAAAATGCATTAATGAAACCGATTGTTTAAAAACGAGTTAAACAGGCGACCGATATATTTTTAAGTATTTATTTGGCCAGATAAACATTTATGCAAATATTTAGTCATTTTTATTTTACTTATGTATGTTCTTAATCATTATACCTTTTTTTCTACATAGCATTGCGCTCTTAAATATCTTTCAAATTCGCCTTACCTCTTGGCAAATTACCACTTTCCTAAGTTTTAGACTATATTCTAGGTCCACCCAATTTTTTGCCAATTCATCACAGTGGCTTTTTCGACATCACATCGACTTTTCGTAATATAGTTTGTACTGTTCACACAGGATCCCTGATAGCCGTGTCACTTCTTACGGATCGCGGGCGCGCATTATCCACCTTATGAAACTGCACGTTAAAGCCAGCGCTCATTTTCGGACATGTGATTTGATGAGAGAGGCCTTAAGGGACGACATGCCACCTCCGTTTTTTGTACCGTTAGAATGTCTGGAAGAAAAGTTTAGCAACGATTTTGAAGATTTATGGGAGCAGTGCCACTACACGTGATTCTCCGGGAACTTTATATAAATATCTAGAAATAGTTGCACGTCACTATGAGGCAAATTCTTCAGTAGACTTGAACCCCCCTCCATTTACATTATATTTTTCGCACACTGAGGCAGCTGCGAATTCAGATTCATCAAAACAACAAAAATCAAGTAATCGCCCGCGTAACGAAACACCTTACTAACACAATCACCTAACACGTCCTCTGATCTTTTGTTGTTGTTTTGTGAGGTTTTACGTCCCAAAACCAGTTCTGATTATGAGAGACGTCGTAGTGGAGGGCTCCGGAAATTTCGACCACCTGGGGTTCTTTAACGTGCACTGACATCGCACAGCACACGGGCCTCAACACTTCGCCTCCATCGAAATGCAGCCGCCGCGGCCGGGATTCGATCCCGCGACCCTCGGATCAGCAGCCGAGTACCTTAGGCACTAGAACACCGTGGCGGGGCTCTGATCTTTTGTTAAACTTGCTAAGGTATAGACCCCGAAGGATTGGGGCTGCTCTGGTACCAATAGAAATGCTTCATTTCTCCACAAATACGTCCCCTCTTAACCTAACTAGCGTAGACTTTAGACGTATAAAATGAAGTTCCGGAAAAACCCTCGTAGAATGAACAAACGCGTCTAATGGTTTAGCATTGGTATATGGGTAGTACATCCAGCACAACGAGATAAGGTTTTTTTTTTTTTTAATTTGCAAATTTGCAACGCTTCAGTATTGCGGGCAAGCTATAGCTGCCTTTATTGCATCATTTGAGATTTATAAGCCAAGCTCGAGTTCAAACATGATAGCGCTAAGGAGCTCGCGTCGCAGAAAAGCTGGAGTCGGTGTCCAAGGCGGAAATAACCACTTTAAGCAACCGCCGTAGCAACCCGGAGCACCCGACCACGGAAGCCCTCCGTCACGGCGCAGGTACCATAGCGAAAAAAATTAAATTTATACAAGTGAAATCAGTCACAGAAATGTTGCAAATTAGGACTTACCTAAGTCCTACACATGTGGTAGCTCGGACTCCGATTTGAACTGGGCTAACAGAGCCCAATGACGATGTAGCGTTCGCTCTTAAAGGCGAAGCTTAAATGTCATCTCAACTTTTATTCAGCTAGGGTGCAATTGGTGTTTTTTCAGCTGGGGTGTCATGACACTTAAAATTACAGGATTATTATGATTACGTCCATGGTAAATTGTTATTAACGCTAGAGCATTAGACACATGCATGAGAAATAAAAACGCGCAGAACATCTCATGCATTTCCAGCCTCTCAGTTGTGTGCGCATCTCCAGTTTGCTGATTTTTATCACATTTGATCTTGTGCCAGCTCTCTGAGCAATTAGCCTTTGCACCTCCACGAGTGACATGTTGTTCTAACCATAATTGTCACGCCAACCTGTATGTCACTATTAGCCCCCACTTCCCTTCTTTCTTGCTTGCTTTTACCTCCTTTACGCATGCACTTTCTCTTCATCACCACGTTGGGGCAGAGTAAGCAAAATGTGTCTGTAAACATGCTGCTAAGGAAGGCACTCCTATCCTTAACATAGACAAGTCCGCTCCGCAACGGTGTTCTAGTCGCTATGGTACTCGGCTGATGATCCAAGGGTCGCGAGATCGAATCTAGGCTGCGGCAGCAGCATTTCGATGGAGGCGAAATGTTGAGGCTCGTGTGCGATCTCAGTGCTCGTTAAGGAGCCCCAGGTGATCGAAATTTCCGGAGACTTCCACTACGGCGTCTCTCATAGCCAAATGGTGGTATTGGGACGTAAAATACCAGAAATGAGTCAATAGAGAGGTCCACTTTTTGAATCCTTGACTCCAGCGGCATTCCCCGTTCAGCGATTTCTTCATGAAACCAATTCTACACCGTCACCTGTATCGTTCTGATAGAGATATTAGTGGCACCATTGCTTGATCTTATCATCGATCTTGGTTGAATGTTCAGAGGAGTTGATCGAATGCCGCGCTAAGTCACTAAGCTGTGCGACCATGCTCTTCACAGAAGGCAGTTAATGCGCGATGGTACGTGGATGAAAGACTTCTCTTCGTCTGTGCGGCACTCCCGCGCGGAGAACAATGGGGCGTTCCGTGTCAAAGTACAGGGACGAGCGAACAAACTGGCAGGAAAGACAGATAGACACCATATATTGAAGAAACAAATAAAAAAATTAAACTAAACAGGAGGAAAAAGTGTAGGTAATCTGAAGAAGGCGGATTTAACGGACGCCGTCTTTCTCGAGCAAGAATTGCACATTGATCTGCTCTCCGTTCGGACAATGCTGAAGGACAGTAAAGCGTGCTTTCATTCCGCCCCTTACTTCATCGCCCCACGTTTCACAATTCTTTCTTTGCCCTCGGCAGAAATTTAACTCTCCGCCTCCACCCCCGAAAGCCTTTTCGCAACGCTTGCCATTTATATCCGCCCTTTGTTCGCGTGTCAACCTCTTCTGCCCCGTACGGGCAGCGTAATGAGGTCGCGTGATGAGACAAGTTAGAATACGAGAAGAGGACCGCAGCGAAGGCGCTTGCATGGGGCCTTTGTGACGACAGCATTCCAGTATGTTCGGGGAAACCTCACCACTTCTAGCGCTGCATCGCAAGTGAGGCTGTCAGACGGCTATGGCGGTGACTAGAGTTATAGTCACTGACACTGTGGTACATGACGCTAAAGAACAAGAAGACAAATCTGCTGTACTAAGTGCCCCGCACTAAGTGGGCGCATGGAAATTAAGGCAAACGCATTTGAAAGAGTTGCCTGTAAGCCGAAAGAAAAAGAAAGAAATGAAGAGAAATGTTTTAAAGGAATAATGAACAGCAGCGCTCGAAACGAAATGACCGGCCCTCTAGACATCGCAAACGTACCTTACTCACGAAACTTCCAGTTCGGCGCTGATGCCCATGCCCAGAAAGCCCGCAAATTGGTGGGCTGTTTGCACGCAAGGCACGGATCCAGGGCGTATTCCTTTCCTGTTCGGCTTGTTTCTTCGTGTGTTCAGGTTCCGCTTGGCACCCGTTCTCGCATGCAGTGCCTCGTGTAGGTTCTTGTTTAGTTTAGTCCAGGAAATGTAGACTCCCACACTGGGCTTGCTGCATTATTGGGCCCCGTCGGCTAATGCTTCCATAAGATGGCCGTTTCCGAGGTAAAGTTAGTAGTTTGACCTACATAGAATGGGAATGCAGAATCAACAACTCTAATCACTGTAGCTGCAGACTTTAGAAGTTATTGTGGCCATATTTGATTTAATTTATTCGATTTCTGTATTTAGCGAAATCGAAGCAAAAGCAAAAGGATAGAGGGCCTGACAGAGGCTTTTTGGACAGGCAGTGACAGAGGCAGTGGAATATAGGCGTCCATTTGTCCGCCTAGATCCCAATGCTAAATGAGGGCAAATTTCTTCTATGACCTGAACATCCAGATCGGACTGAAACAACTCTGGTCACGTCACTATACACCACAGCATCATCGTGAGAAAATGAGGTGCACTCCTACAGCATGTAAGAAATTCTCCAACCTTAATGATCTTTGCACAACCTGCAGGTCAGCATGACATGTGCGCCTACATCTCAAAATTTGTTTATCAATTTAGCACGCCCAATAATAAAGCTCGTATCAAGATTTAAGCGCTTACGTGTCCTGAGGTTTCATTAACGTGATTATGAAGCGAGCTGTATATTAGGGAAATGTGGTTTAATATGGTTATTTACGGTTCTTTAACGTGCATTTAAGTCAAACTAAACGTTCTTTTTTTTCTTCCATAAAAATGCAGTCACCGTGACCCGAAATCGAACCCGTTTCCACGTGCTCAGCAGTGCAGCACTTCAACCACTATGGGTTACCACTGCGAGTGTAACTCGTAACCACATGTGCCCAATTTTGCGTTTTTAGGCACAGCCACATGACTCCAAGGGATAATGAAGCAAGTGAAACTATGGGGCTTATTAGTGGTATTTTTTAGTCGATGCGTAGTAATTACGAAATCGAGGGAAATGGACGAATGTGGTCACCGGTTGGGGCTGAGCCCACAGCCTACGCAGCTTCCCATCGATACGTTGTTGTTCTTCGTCCATTTTAATTTTCCTTTTTAACGAAATTGAATGCCAAAATCAAAAGCCCTGAATGCTTTCATTGGATTCATTATATTGGCGCCTTAGAATTGGATCTTAAACAAAGCAGGTCTTTTTTTTTTGTGCATTATATGCATCTTAGTGATCAAAAGGTCGGATCGATGTGCAGGAGGCTTTCGAATTACGGTCGTAGTCCGGCCATCTGGTGTAACATATAGAGAACGTAGAAAGTCCTTAGGCGGCAGGTGAAGAAAGGAATTGACAGGACAGACGCTCAACTAACAAATGATGTTTATTGGAAAGTCGTTTACGAGAGCATGAAATCGCTCGTGTAAAGCCAAACACCTCACGAGTTAGAGTCGCGCAAGACCAAGGTAGCTAACGATAAAACATCTGACATTGGAAGTGATTAATGACCTCCAATTTTAACTTTTCAGAAATCCCATCTGCCGTGGGAACGCTGATGTGTATGATAGAGTGCGCGCTAATCTACCCAGGTTCAGTGATCTCCGTTGATTTGTTTGACTTGCTTAGTGCAGCACCAATGGTGAACAGCTGAACGCAACCGCATTTTTTTGCGAAGGTAATCGCGTGCCATCTCTGAAACCTTAAAGGACGACGAATGTTTCGCTGAGCCTGTCATTTAGATAGCGGCCCGTCAGGCCGGTCTACACTTTTCAAAAAGGCTTTGGAAAGCACCTCACAAGCACACGGGTCAAAGTATTTGACATGCTATTTTTGTACATGCCGTCTTGTTCACATTATCTTTCCCGTAGTTATTAACTCATAGTTGAAGCAGTGTACAGGGGGGGGGGGGGGGGCAGCCAACACGACAACCACCACATGCCTTCAGAAACAAATTTTCCTCAAATCGCGTGAAACAGCATGCATATAAGGCATGACCACAACCTTTGTTGGTTGCCTCTTGCCGTGGGGGTTCGTAGCAGTTTTCCTCTATAATTTCTTAAATAGCGTACCACCCACTGCAACTAGCACACTGGATGGGAACTCCGACTTGCGTGCAACAGCTCTGTTCTGTCTTAAGCGTACAAGATACTTTTAACGGCGACCTATAAGACAGGACATAGGAGTGGCTCGTTTCACAAGCTTAGTGCGTGCGGAGTCAAACTGTAACACTTTATTTGACCGTGGCGAAAATTCTCAGCTAACGTTTCAGTCATTCTCAAAAAACAATGCAAGAATTTCTTCTCCTCTATTGTAAAGAAAGGTCAGCGTTCTCTCTGAAGCACTCACTGATAAAGAAATAGGCTCTCTGAATTACTACAAGTGGCCGTCACTAATCACTTCTGATATGAAAGGTTTTTATCGTTGGCTACATTGGTCCCGCGCTGCTCAACCTTTCGTTGTGTTTGGCTGCACATGCCCAATTTTATGCTTTTGTGGATAACTTTCCAATGAATATAAAGTTGCAGGCTGAGTGTCTGTCCTGTGAATTCCTTTAATGATGTGCCGTCTAACCACTCATACTTTGGCAATAATCTTTCGGGTTATCATTGTTGCGCAGGTCGAATATGTCACAAATGGTTCAACTTTCGTGTCCTTCATACGTTTTCGCGATCAAGTGAATATTTCTTTCCTTTCTGTGACAACGGGTATTCTTGCTATATGTATCACCATAACCGGCATTGAAAGAGTCATAATCATGGTAGGAAACAAGCAATAAATCTGAATCCTGTCACCTCTGGAGCTGCACTACAAATATATGGACTGAAAGTAATAGGGCGCGGTGGAATCACCGCCGTTATTTATTGTGCTTGATGAAATGTTGAGGCCCGTGTGCTGTGCGATGTCAGTGCACGTTAAAGAACCCCAGGTAGTCGAGATCTCCGGAGACCTCCACTACGGCGTTTCTCATAATCATATTGTGGTTTCGGGGCATAGAACCCAATCAATCAATCAATCAATCAATCAATCAATGTGCTTGAAAAGCGCAAAGCGAAGTTATTAAGGCGCTCTTGCAGGTTTGCCAAATCGCACTCGCTTCGGATAACAACAGCGCGTTCACCGCCCTTCCTTCGCACCAATGCTTTCCCATTCAACTGCCATAGGAACATGTATCCAGCACTCTTTGACCAATCCCTTTGTTGCAGAAAGCAGTTCACGAGGAAAGTGAGTCACATTCTCACACAGCTACACATTGCCATCTTCTTTCTTTAATTCTGTAACGAAAAATACGAATGAGGAGAACCGGACCCGACCGTCTGGCCTGTTCGAACGAAGGGCGGAAACTAATAGCGCGAGCCCGCCCGTGGCCCCTGCTCGCGTTAGCCGCCTCTTCGTCGTCTTTATTTTGCGACAAATTCTTCTTTGTTTGCAAGCTAGAAATCACGCTGTTCTTAGCGCAACTGAAACGCCATGTCACTAAAGGGCTAAAGGGACGTAGTCACCTACTGCGGTGACGTATTCCTGTATTGTATCCCTATATTGTGCATAAGAGGAGATAGAATTGATTCACACGTCAGAGTGACCACGGCACGACGCCCGGTTGTGAGTGAAAGCTGAGGGTATTAGGATTCTTTTATACACACGTGAACACGAAGCACCACAGAGCACACATCTTAATGAGGCTCATTCGGCGGAGATCTAGAACGCCCAAACAGAAGCGCAACAGCATCGCAAGGAAGTGTAAATGAGTTAACACCTTCGTGATATTGCTTGTGGACGGACCTAAACAGAGCAGCCAGATAAACAGGTGTTGCATAAACAAAAATGCAACGCTGAAGACCTGGGGCCGAATTCACAAAACTTCTCTTTCGTAAGTGCTTTTTGCCATTGGTCAGCGGGCTTCTGTAATGATATGTCCAGCATCAGGATTGGCTGAAATTTTCTCTTACCAGCATTTTTGTCGTAAGTTGTTTTTGTGAATACGGGCCCTGACCTCTTCTTTCCCTGTTTCTGAAGAAGCTGGGTGCAGAATGGAACGCCCAATCCCCACGCCGCCATTAACACGATAGGATCACAAAGATGAGCTCGTTCTTTTCAAGCTCAACGACACATGGGCCATCTCACACGTCGTCACGCCATATATTATTGTTTTCTTGGATGTCGCCTTCGTAGCGTATAGCAGATTCGTCAACCAGGGATCCACAAAACCCAACGAAAGTGAAGTGACCCGTTTTTCGCATCGCTTGCCGCCTCTGCACAGTGATGCGGGATTTACTGTTGACACTTTGGCTATTGTTCGAGTCTTACGGCGAAAGTTTTGTGGTTCTCAGCGCACACATGACTTCCCGGCGCTTGAGCCGCCACAGCGCAGTCCAGTTTTATTTTGACGAGAGGTGGATGTTGCAACACCTTATGAAACGAGGGAAATGCGCAAGGACAGCAGGTAGCACTTATTTAGTTTGCGATCGTATATTATGTAAAGACCATATGCCTTGCAGCAGACGGGAGCAGCAGGTACAGGTAACAAAGCGTAGCAACCTTACAAAAATAAGAACGTTTGAACGGTAAATAAAACGTATGGTAATGCCTATAATGTAGAAGATTGCCGAAAACATAGTAACGCCACGTAAACTGATGCGCCCCGATGTATCTCCTTTTATAACGGCAGTTTTCGGCAACGCTTCACCTTGACACACGCTAATGTTAAAGTGAGCTTGAAAACTTCCAGTGCAACACCTACTTTCCCTTATACGTCCGATGTATACAACAGACAGTCTTTACAATATTGTTTGTGGCACGTAACAAAGCATTAACGCTAGAACTGCCCAAGGCGGACATTAATTGCACAATGAATTATTATTTATATTTGGCTGACCAAGAGCTTAAAAATAATTTTCTAATTGATAGTACGAAGAATACGCTGTATTTTGATAACTTTAGCCGATGGTTTATAAGGCGCCACCACGTCAACGCTTGGAAAGAATGAAAAACGAAACATGCACTGTCAAGCTTGCGGTAAAAAATGCATTCTTATTGCCGATTTTTTAGAATTATGGTCCACTTTTGCAATAACGCAAAGAGAGAGAGAGAGAAAGAGAGAGACGTCGGACGTCATCCCATTTCATCGCAAACGTTGCGCATCACGAAATTGGTGTCGTCCTAGGATCTCATTACCAACATATCCATATAGCCAGCTGATCCGCCAGAATTCCCGGATTGTAATATTTGACATTGAAATTAGCTCATACCTTAAAATACATAAATACATATGATTATGAATATCAGTTTTTCGTGAACGTAATGTCCGTCTATTGGAGTATTGGGCCAGCGGAATTGTGCCAGAGCCACCGTTACAGAAGGAATTATCCGTTGTGTTAAAAATCACTCATAAAGTTACTTGTGGTAATGCGCAAGGTATTCTTCGGCGTACTATAGCTCCTGTTACGATTGAAGCGGCGCAACTGCACTTAAAACGAACTCCAAACAAGGTGTTTGCGTGGGAAACCCAGCAGCCAAGCCAGCGTGTCAAAACTTGTTCCCCGCACGTGGCGATTGTGCTGTGTGCAGTTTGTGCAGTGTATGTGCAGTAGACGTGAGCCCTTCTCTCCTCCTTCAGAAGCTCTTCCCCCGCCCACTACGCTGCCGACGGCCCGCAAGGCGCCGGCGCGTCTGTTGAACCCAGGACAGGTCCCAACAATCGAGCATCGTAAGAAACACTGGGAACGCTACACGACAGGGATATAAAAGGGGAGAGAGAATGCGCCGCCAAAGCAGTCGGTGACTCGGCAGCCACCTTCGCTCCTGTACGCTGCTGTGCACACGTAATGTTCTTCTGAGCACTTCGCTCGCCCGTAGCGATGTAATAACGTTTCTTTTTTGTTCTTTACGTCGCCTCGTCTTCCCTGCTGGCCCTCCCCGATGGTCAGCCTGGTTCCATGCAGTCGCTACGGAACGTTCGCCACGCCACGCTACCGTAACACTCTGCACTCCTAAAAAGGAAGACGGGCAAAGGTTTGACAAATGGTACGAAAAGGACATGGGCATTCGTAACCAGGTATGCCTATGCTGATCGGGCTAAGTAGCGTTCACTTTGTACTATCGAGAAACTTGGCCCAGCACAGAGGCATCAAGCGAGCGCGCTCCTTCCGGCACTCGTAGACGCATTCGCGTGAGCGCGATGTGGCGGTGGCATTGCTGGCGTTGCGAATATATGCGAGGCGCCTGGAACGGAGAAGGTTACCAAGGCACTGCTACGCAGTACGCAGCACGTCTGATGCAGTGATGTTCCGTCCTGCGCCGAAGAATTCCCTTTCCGAGGCATGAAAATTCCCGATTTTGGGCACCTTTCCCCGCATGCATCGCTAAAAATCCCCGTATATTTCCTTGCACAAATTCATGTGTATATATAACTTTTTGACGTGTTTCGGGCTCTTGCTATTCTCTTTTTACTCCTGTGCAACTCAAGGCATTGCCTCCGGGATCGGCTTTTAATACTACGAAGGACCTACCTTCGGGCTGACATCAAGGTGTATGCGATGTGGACGAAATGCCGTACATACTCGTTTGTGTACACACGCCGCAGCATCAAATGAGAAAGTTTGTTATTATGATTACTGCTTTGACTATTGAGAGCTCTTGGCTTGTCGCGCACATAGTTCCCAATTTTTGGCGAAAAGATAATGGCTTCAACTAGGGTGTGCTACGATGGCGACCTGCAATCTCGGAGCTCATGCTGTAAGTACATAGCGCATTTGTGGATTTCGAGCCTAACGGCCGCAGTGCACAAAAAGACGCTCCGTGTAAGTAAGAGGAACGAATCTTCAAAGCTATGATTTTGTGCGTTATGTGCGCAAGCAACGAGTGGAGAAACCGAAAGCGCCTCGTAACCGCAGAGTTTTGAACATTATAAGAATATTTCTCCACCCCCAAAATTCCCTGCTATATTACGAAGATTCCCTTTTTCCCTTTCATCCAAAATGACGGTCGAAAATTCCCGGAAAAAGGGAAAATTCCCTGCACGGAACATCAGACTCTGATGGCTGCCGAGGTAGAGCGCGCGCCAGCGATGGCGACCGCCCGAAGTCCATAGCTACTGCTCGAGCGAACACCGCCCCCCCCCCTTCTCCACCCTCTCGCTTCTTTTCATGCTCCTTAAACACGGGCGGGACGCTTCCTCTCCGCCTCGCCGCAGGCCTTCCGAATGGGGTTATGTTATCGCATGCGCCCTCCGAGCGACGGAGATGGGCCACGTTCGGGCCCCAGCTCGCGTGCTTTTACCCGCGGGTAGAAAGTACGATGCGTGGGGGGTTATTTTAACCTTATACGGGACATGACGGCGACGGCAAAATCACGTCGAGGCTGTCCATATAATTGCTCCCTTACAAAAATGCACTTTGCGTTTCAATTGAGTGCGTATCGACTTCCTTTTGAGTCTATAGAAAATAATTTAAACGGCAATTCCTATTGAGCGCCCTCAATGAAAATTTAATTGGCATAGTAACAGAAAGGGTCAATTGACTCTCAAGCGATACCAATTCAATTGGAAAAATTTAAGCAAGGTTTAATTGAATCGCACTCAGTAGAAATCTTATTGACCCTCTATTGAACGCTGCAAAAATGATCTCATTTTAGTAACTACATTTTACTTCGGATGTCAAATTCGCAACATTTACTTTTGTATAATGTTTGCTACCGTGTCCAACCAGCATTACGAATGACGTATAGCATCAGTGCTGTCTGAAACATTCTCTTGTGCATATTTTTGGCGGAACACACTTTCGGGAATACTCGCCTTGCACGGCGCATAAACTAATCTTGACATTATATTTATAACGCTTACTGAATCAGGCATCTATTACTTAAATCTGCAGGCAAGCCTGTCTTTTCAGGCACGAAACGCGTGGCGTTCATGATCACAATGTACACGGAAGCTGTGAGAAAAATATTCTCGCTGATTCCGTGCGTATGACATGTTTTTATAAACAGCGAATTTATTATCGCTAATATCACTGCATATCAACTAAGATAAAAACACAGATAGAGCCTGTCACGCATGTTAACTACTGAGGGTACGTGAAACTTTCATGTGCCAGTCAAGGGAAACTGGTAGAGGTAGAAACAACTTTATTTTGGAATAGTTATACAGAGGCCTTAGGGGGAAAGGGTAATTTGCAAAAAAGCACAAGAACGCGTCTCTAGGAGAGCGCGCACCCCTCCGGCTGAGGGGCGCAGACGGCGAGCCCCTTTGTGTATTGAACGCACCAAGTTTGTCACGGTAGGCATTCGCGGTGCGTGCCTGCACTTGCAGCGCTGTAAAAGATGGTGCTCATGTTTACTCCGTGTATTTCCGCGACCAAAAAGTAGTGCGTTGCTTGCGGGAGCGAAAAACAATAAATGCCTCGCTCGCAGCCTCCACGTCATATACAGTTCTGATCAGCTTAACAAAACACGCTCGTAATTGCAGGGGAAACAATCGAAATGTGCGAGTCTGTGTTTTGTGTCTCTCGTTTGTGTGTCGGAGCGGTACACCTCTCCTTTTCTTTACGGACTACTTGCGTAGCCTTCCCAACGTCGCAGTCAGTGGTGGCGACAGGACACTGTCAACTTGCGGCAGAATTTTTGAGAAGTGCACGCGCGCGGTCGTGGTGTGACTAGGACGGCCGAAGGGTGATGTTACCAAGGTGGTGTTTTCTGCAAGCACACGGACACGCCGAACGAGCCCACCAGTGCTTTCAGCAGAGGTCAGCGTAGCAAGGAATCGACAGCCTGTTGCTTGTTCTATGGACTATCGGCTCGCACGCCACGGATAAGGCCACGTGTTAGCAAGTACTCTTACGGCTCATCGGACTTCTTATCTCTTCTAATTGCGCGTTAAGTATTGCTCATTCTCCTTGTATGTTTTGTTAATAGGGTTTTCTTGCATGTTTTTTTTTTCTTTATCTCTCTGGCCTTTTCGATTTTCTTACCAAAGAGGCACACGTGGGAGACGTTTATTCTTTTCGTTGGAATCTTACTTTGATCTTAGCAGTGTGTGTGTGTAGATCATGCAGATGTAAAACATGCAGGACCTTGTAGCGCTAGTAGTCTTTTGCTTTTCCTCCCATTACCTGCTTTCTCATGCCCCTAGTCTGCAGTGTTGTGCGTACCTATTGAGGTCATGTGCCTGTTATGCTCCTAGTCTGTGTGTGCCTACTGCGGACGCAAGTTTAGGAATATGAATCCGCAGTAGGTACGCGAAGCCATTCTTTTTTTTTACAATTGCGGTTTGCATTATTGCGTACCAGCGTCTTTTGATCGAGCTCAATAAAAGCTGAATATCCAGTCTTTGCTGATGTTTCAATTGCAACTCATTAGAAACGGGCAAAACAAGCTCAGTTGCAGGTCAATAGGTCCTTTTGACTGACTCAAAATACGCTTAATTGGAACGCAAAAGGAGACTTCCTATTGAAACACGGTGGCCAATCTGTTTATGATTTTCAATAGAAAAAGTCGATAGGAATTTAATTTGTACTCAATACATCCTATGGAGGAAACTCTATACAGCTTGAATTAAATCTCTATAAGCATTTTTGTAAGGGCTGTCACAATAAAGAAAGAAGAAGCAATACAACTTTAGAAACATTAACTAAAAAATAGAAAAGAACTAGCGAATAACATGTAGCTATCCACAAAATGTTGCAAAAAAAAGGACGAGATACCAAAACTTCAACCAGATCCCTCGCAATGTGGGAATAGATGCCATGCAATGCAGTCAGTGAGGAATACGCCCGACCGAATGGGCTGGCACTCCACCAGCCGTCACGAGTATCATGAACGGCTCTTTGCAAATTTAGCAATGTCTGCGTAAAATGGCCTTACCAGGCTCGTCGGCAGTACTGCGGCTCGGGGTAGTGCACTATGGTGTTTGTGCAGACGCCTGTTTTGTCGAACAGAAATGCACGCTACAGCGCGCTTATGTACATGTCGTACGAATCGTTGGATGAAGTATTCCTACGAGGTCCAATAAAGCTAGAAAATAGCGTCCTGAGCGATAGCAATACATATAAATTGTTTATCACATTGTTATAACAGCGGTTAACGCACATTACAAGAGCCTGTGGGAAAAGCCCACAATGGACGAGTAGCAGCGTGCTTTTGGCACCGCAGGGTGACGGGTTCGATTCCTACCACTTGCCGCCTGGTATAGGTTGTCTTCGCTCGCCACAGCGCGTTTTTCTGTGTCTGCCTACTGATATAAGCAGTCATCATGATCATCAACATCATCAGCCTATTGTTAAGGCCACTGCAGGACGAATGCCTCTCCCAACGATTTCCAATTTACCCTATCCTGAGCGTGTTGGTTCCGCTTTATGCCCGCGAACTTCTCAGTTTCATCGCTCCATCTAGCCTTTTACCTGCCTTGAAATGCTAATGTTCAATCTCCTGTGGTATATACCCTCATATCCCGGGCGGGTATGAGCCGTATGTGATCGTGCAATCGTAATTCATGACTTGCGTGACAAGTATATAGCATTAGCGATGTCAAGATCAATAATTCATATTCGTCATGGACTAAAACCCTTCCGTGCCAATTTTGGCCTGTAGCAACGGAAGACGACAAGGAGAGCCCAGAGGCGCAGATAGATAGATAGATAGATAGATAGATAGATAGATAGATAGATAGATAGATAGATAGATAGATAGATAGATAGATAGATAGATAGATAGATAGATAGATAGATAGATACGGCCGATGTTGCTCAAGTTTGCCAAGAAATGCTTCAAATTTAGGATGACACATATCTACACTGGATTGGGAAAAAGTGGGTGTAAGGGTTAAGGGGGAATACCTCAGAAAGCTAAGATTTTCTGATGACATTGCCTTGCTAAGTAACTCCGTAGATGAACTACAAAGCATGATTACTGACTTAAACAGGCAAAGTAGAACAGCTGGCTTGAAAATTAATATGCAGAAAACTAAGTAATGGTCAATAGCCTTGGGCGAGCAGCGTGATTTAAGATAGCTGGCCAGCGATGCATTGGAAGTAGTAAGTGAATATGTCTACTTAGGCCTTGTAGGCACCCCTGATCCGAATCATGAGGCTGAGATAATTAGAAGGATAAGAATGAGGTGAGGGAGTGCATTCGGCAAACATTGTCAGAAAATAAATTGTAGCTTACCATTGTTTCTGAAGAGGAAAGTATATAACAGCTGTATCTTACTGGTACTCACCTACGGGGCAGAAACTTGGAAGCAGAGGGTTCAGCTGAGGACGAGGCAGCTAGCTATGGAACGAAAAATGGTAGGTGTAACCTTAAGGGACAAGAAGAGAGCGGAGTGGGTTAGGGAACAAACTCGTGTTAGGGAAATATTAATAAAAATTAAGCAGCAACCTGCAGCAACCTAAACAATGATTGTGCATAAGGGAAATGAGTTTTGAAATGTACTTGGGGCTTTAAAAGTATTTGGTGGAAACAAGAGTGCGTCCGTGCGGAGAGAGCACAAACTGACTCTCCGGAAAGTGAAAAGTCATGTCCTGTTTTACTCGTTTCAGAGCAGATGTTTAAAAAAGAACTGCAGAATATTTGGCGATTGTAATTTGAATCAGGAGCGGAAATTTTGCTTTTTGACGTTGCCTTAGCGACAGCAAACGCGCAAGCACCTGCAAGAGTCAATCTTGCACGCTATCGCTCGCACATCACGGACTTAGCGATGTTATATTTTTTTTTCAGTCAATGAAGAAAGATTAAGAAGTTGTGCATCAGCTTGGCGACACGGCCATTACAGAGTCCGCCACTCAGTGGATGCCGTCAGCTAGTGTTGTACCGAAGACTGATAGAATAAATGGATCGACCAAAATGACACAAACGCACAGATAATATAGAAGGTTAGATACGCCATCTTTATACCAAAAAGAGCTTTCTGTGGAACGTGGTAACAAATGTGGTGTTTTTTTTTTCAAGCAGTTCGCAGACGAGACAGATATACCTCGCCATAAATAACGTATGTGATCGATAGAAAAAAAAAACTCGCTAGTGCCGGAACTACCACGGCGCTATTTATTATACCACATGGATTGCGCCCCGACAAACAGCGCGGTGACGTTTGAAACCGAACGACCGGGGTATTTGCTAAAAAGAGCCATATGACGTTTCCCTTGCAACCATCTAGTGCGAAGTGGCACATCGGCATGCGTCGCAGTACGCCATCATTCAAAATTCGAGACAGTGAGGAACTAAACAAGGTCTCGTTCTTGTTGCACACATATCCAAATGAAGGAAACGCATAACTGAGACAGTAAAAGTATTCATAGATGGATCTTATTTGTTCTTTCTGACTGAGGATTCGTATTCACAGCGCTGCTAAGGTAAAGGATGCGCGTTCACTTCCTGGCCACGCTGGCTGAAATTTTGATGGAAGCCAAATAAGAAACACCAGTGTTCTTAGGTTTAGGTACACGTTAAGGAACCCCAGCTGGTCAAAGATAATCCGGGACCTCCCACTGTTGTAACGCTGCTATGGCATGTAAATCAACAGAATTATTATCTTCGCTGCTGTCAAAAAAATAAGATAAATGAAAATGAAAGTGTACTATGGAAAGAGTAGATGCTCTGCAGAGTCCAACCCGTTAACGCAACCCTCGTTCGAGCATTGATGCTCTATCTATAGGAATACCTCGATCTATAAGTGCGATAGTCAAGGTCAAAAGGAAAAGAAAAGTCATTAAACTGTTATTATTTCCGTGGTTAATAAAGCATTTTATTCGAGATTTATGTTATTATTCTCATTCCTCATGGTTTAATAACACTATTACGGGAAGAAACGAAAACTTGCAACATGATTACGCGACATTCAATGTGTAAACGAATACGTATACCTGGGACAGTTACTAACAGGAGCACCTTCCCATGAAAAATAAATTCTCCGTAGAATAAGGATGGGCTGGAGCGCATTCGGAAGGCATTATGAAGTTATGACTGGGAACTTGCCGCTCTCACTAAAGCGAAAAATACTCAATCACTGCATTTTCCCAGTACTAACGTGCGGTGCAGAAACGTGGAGGAGAGGGAAAAAACTAGAGATGAAACTAAGGAGCACGCAACGTGCAATGGAAAGGAAAATGATAGGGGTAACGCTAAGAGATAAAAAACGAGTAAAATGGATCAGGGAACAGACAGGAGTAGCTGATATTATTATATCGATTAAAAGAAAGAAGTGGACCTGGGCAGGAGTGGATACCAAGAGATGGAAAGCGCAACAGAGGTAGGCAAAAGGTTAGATGGAGCGATGAAATTAAAAAGTTTGCGGGCATAAAGTGGAACCAACTCGCTCAGGATAGGGTGGATTGGAAATCGTTGGGAGAGGCCTTCGTCCTGCAGTGGACCTAAGTACGCTGATGATGATGGTGACAGTGGATTCCACATTAAGCGCTGCTTAGTGTCTGACAGTGCTTCGTGACGGTGCTGTAAGCCTAAGGGCCGTTGAAAGAGCAGATGGATTAGAAACATGCATTGGATATCGACTGATCAAAAATCACTGAAAGTAAGAAAAATAATAGACGAAACGCGATTGACCTTGGATGCATTGCTCAAAGCAGAAAGAAAAAAAAAACAGCGCTTCCGAAGACTACGTGTGAGTTAGCTATAAAAAGGATCACGTGCATGCGTTAAAAAAAAGAAAAAGGATGAACGCTTGAGGTTGACAAAATCGACAGGGTGTATTCCATTGAGTAAAGGCTATAGGAATAAAACTGCACTGAAAAGAAGTAATTATTGCTTCCTGGCAGCTGAATTTACTAACAACGGGCGATGTCCGGACGTTTAATTTGTTAGAGTGCTGAACTGCTCGAGTTTCTCATCATTAGAGAAGTGTACATTAACCATCGACTTGCCAATGTTAGAAAATTGAAGCATATGAAACTTGATTTTCATTTGATTTCTCAATACAGCATTCTTTTTAGTGTTTTGTTTTTGTTTTCATTTACTCACGCACGGTAACTGGAGGCGTAGAAATCACAATTTTTTTATTATCAGCGCGATTAGAAACATTGTACGAATGATTCCAAATGAGCACATTTTGGGTTCTGTCACTACCAATTAATTTTTTTATTTAGTTCACTCTATTTACGTTTTATCCAGATCTCCACAGTGCATCGCGTAGGCGGGGAAGGCTGGGGTTGGGGGGATACATGGGTCACAACAATAAAGAGAGTAATGCATACAAGACGCAATATATATTTAAAAAAGATAACTCCTGTAGATCCCACGCATTGTGGGAGTCGGTGTCATGCGATGCAGCCAGCGAGGAAATCGTGCTGCCGAATTGTTTGGCATTCAGCCAAGTCTTATGGATAGGACTGCCCTCTTTGTGCAAACTAGATGAGAGTAGGTGCCAGGAACGTCGCGAACGCTGTTGCGGCTGAAGGGTAGCTCATATAGCACGACGTAGCCTTGGTAGTTGTCTTAGTGCACATACGTTTGTTTTGTCGAAGAGAAATGCACGGTGCGCAGATGTACTACGTATCATATGCGTCGTTCGTTGGTGTCGTCCTAGAGGATTGACCAGAATTGACAAAAGCATGCCTAATGATGGCAGAACATACGTATTGTTTGTTACATTGCTATATCGGAGCAATTTACGCACATCAAAAGCGCAGTTGACGTTAACAAGCACTTTCGTCGCAAGTACTGATGCAGTAGTTTTACACCGAAAGCTGTATATCGCGAGGAGAAACGAAAAACCGTTCGGCATCTGTGTCACGAGCGGTCTCCATTGGCTGCGCCTTCCAGTGACGTCGTTCTCTGCGCCGTACCAAAGCGTGCGTGCCATCGGCTGGCCTGTGAGTGACGTCGTCCATCCCGTCGCAGCCGTGGCGCCGAGCACGCGCGCATCAGCTTCGACTGAGAGCTTCCACATGGGTAAGCCACGGATGTTAGCTCGCCATGTTGTTGTTTTGTTGTTTTGTGGGTTTTAACGTCCCAAAACCAGCTCTGATTATGAGAGACGCCGTAGTGGAAGGCTCCGGAAATTTCAACCACCTGGGGTTCTTCAACGTGCACTGACATCGCACAGCACACGGGCCTCAACATTTCGCCTCCATCGAAATGCAGCCGCCGCGGCCGGGATTCGATCCCGCGACCCTCGGATCAGCAGCCGAGTACCGTAGCCACTAGACCACCGTGGCGGGGCAGCTTGCGATGTCAAACGCTTGCAACGACGGCGCGCCGAAGAATCGGCGAAGAGCGCGTTCGCCGGGGCGAACGCCTGCTTTCAGCGAGAGTTTCTCCAGCGGCACTTTGGCTTCGGCTGCGACGTCTGCGTCGGGCTTCGCTGGTTAACCATTTGTACGGAGTGCTTAGACGGTAATCTTTTTTTTTTCTTTTTCCTTACTATATGTGCCATGTGGGATCAGCAGTCGTAGTTAGTGGTAGTATGCTTACTTGTCCCCTCAGGGACCGGGCTTCATTTCCTACCAAGGCCACTGAGCCTACGTCCGCGTGGTTCCATCGCAATTTCCATCGCAAGCTGCGAGAAAAGACATGCGTTTCTCGTTTTCAAGAGTGTTCTATTTAGTGTCTGTTTTAGTTGGGCCATGTTTGACATGTTCTGTATAACATTCAAACACCTGTGGCGCATACACCTATACGATGGGCTGAGCGCTGTGGATACGAGCCTCACGTGATCGTGACGCACATGACGATTATATTAGCCTATGTTAGGGGTGTCAAGGTCTATTCAGATTCTCCATACATTCCTGCCTTACCATCCCTATTTTGGTGCGAGTGTGCGAGACGACCAGGAGATCCCCGAGACGTTACACAGATAGATAGAGATGGCCAAAGTGACAAGTTCACCAATAAACGTTTCGGATTTAAAAACAATAAGATGCTAATTATGCGGACTTACGCGGGATATAAAACATCACCACAATCATGCATGTTAAAGAGCAGAACACTTCTGGAGAAGAAGGAATTCATATTCTGTCCTTTTTTTAGCGGGAAAAACAAATCTTGGTATCCATCTTGGAATCCTTTCTAGCTTTGAGGGTTTTATGCGAATGTCCAATTTTTGGGAACATTGGCATTTGACAGTAGCCGAAGTAGTGCACACCGACGCCAGCATTTCACCTTGTTTTAATACTTTGACTCAATGGTTTGACGACAATATATGATCACTGCGCTCGTCGAAAGGATATTCATGTATGATGGAGATATATTTCTAGACAAATTAAAAGAATGACAAAACGATAATGAGCATTCTTGCCTCGCCCTCCGTCTTTATATATTTCCGATCTACCTTCCCCCCGCGCAGTGTAGCCAGCCGGAAGCTTTAATTCTGGCTGACCTCCCAGCTTTTCTCTCACTTGCCTCTCTCTCTCTTGCCTCCCCCACCGAAGCGAGCGATCAATAAAAAAAAAGATATTGATGAAGATCAAAATGCCCTTCCAGTCAATAGCATGGTGTATTCGCTGCCGGATGTGATCGCTCCGGCACGTATCTCGCACGCCACCAACGCTGCAAGCTTCGGATAAGCGTGGTTAAAGATGTGTCCCGCTTATCACTGAACATTGTCCTGTACTTCGGGATCACCCCAGAAGCTCGTATAGGATAAGGTACGGTTGCTACAGCAACACAGCACGTCGACAATGTGCACGGAGTGCCATAAAAACGAGACCAACAAGTGTCAGCAGTTGAAGAAGCAGCTGCTCGTGAGATGCCTTGTTCCTTGCGGCTACTTGTGAAGCGCTCACCGCCTTGAAAAAATAAACTTTCGCAAGAATCGTTACTTTTGAAAGGCGCTCTAGGTAGTAAAAAGCTCGTCTTCAATTAACAAGGATAAGCACGCCCCACTTTATAGTGAATGAAAGACATTTCCACATAGCACATGAGAAAGACCAAAGTTCGAAAAAGAAATGAACATGGAAAAGCAACAAAAAAAGCACGCTTAGTCATTGTAAATGCGGCTGTATATTTTATCAACAAGTGCTTAGAAGGCCTATGTTTAATGTAAACATCAATCTCACCTTTCTGATCGTTGCTTCACATAGATAGGAGTTTCAAAAATTAAAATGATGCTGTAAACGTATTTTATATCTAGGTTGCCAATCTAGCGGACTAAGTTAGCGAGCTCACGGAGCTCAGAGGGGAACCTGTAGTGATGGTACTTGTCAAATATGAACAATGGCGGTAAAGTCTAAATTCTATCAGGGTTGTGGACATTTGATTAATTAAGGGGATCTCATGCAGTTTTCGTTTGCTTAATGGCGGGACGTGTTAAAGGTAAACAGGCCAGGGTTTTTCCTAAAACGTTCTCCCGCTTGTGTTTGTCCTTGGGCTCCAAAATGGTTTGCCAGCATCAAAACATGCTAGATCAGTTCGTTTATTTAATTTTAGATCCGATGTGAACGTTATTACTACGGAACTATATTTATCAACTCTGCTAATGGTTGTACTCATCATACGGCACGGATTTTCCCCAATTTTGCACTTTTTGATAATTGAGATAACAAGTTTAGCGGCACTTAGTTCCATCGGGCCGTCGTACACGGTCTTTTAAATTCTGTGTATAGACTGTACGTTAGATGTGCTTGACAGTTTTTCGTTGCAAATTCTACTGCACATAAAGCAAGAAACCATCGAGAGAAACAGCGATATTGCCAGGTGCCTTACGTGTTACGGTGTATGATCTTGAAGCTTTTACAAGCTGCGTTACTCCGTTTCTTCGAGCTCTACTAACAACTGCATTATTAGGGGCGCCGTCTCCAAATGATGCTTCGCGACGTCCCTCAGTGGCGACTGAAAGTCGAGCACGCCTTTCGGCAGCGCATTCTCGAGTCAAAGACAGTTACCGGCGTCTGTAGCCGGAACGACATTTATGCGCATACATTTACGCCGTCCTGGCTCATGACGCACCCTCTGCTTTGCGTTTCAAGAGCCCTTTGCCGCGAGCCCCTGTGTGTTCTTGAAGCGGAGCGCTGCTGCGGAGGAGGCAACGCTTTGCATGCCCCGCCGCTTTGGCTCTAATTGTCGAAGCTTGTATTTCCTGGACCAGTGGCGCGCAATGTTTACACCGCGTAGTAACCGGCCGTCTCCTGAGGGGGGTGCCCCGTCTTTCATGCACTCGTCGCTTCTCATTAGCAGCTCCCTGCGCCGCCGTCCCTCTTTCTTCTTACACGCTGTAATCTCATTCGTTATAAGCGCACTACTGCTCCGAGGAGAGCCCCACCCGGGCCCTTGTTTGCGCGGTTACGTCCTTCTGTGTTGGCGAAATCAGTGCGAGTTCTTCTTGTTGGGCTGGTCGGAGAAACATCGCGAAGAACTTCACTTTAAAGATCGGTCGCGCGAGAGTCGTCGTGCGGGGGACATCGCACAAACACTCTTTTTTTTTTTTTGCTATTAAGGTTACCGCCTGCTACGCTGCCCTACCACATATGAATAACGATGCAAATTCTACAATATCCACAAACAGTGGCAAAGAATTCCTTCCGAACGTTAGGGATGGGTTCAGAGACTGTTGAGCAGACCAGAAACGATGGCGGAAGCGACATATTCTTGCAGCAATGTCATTTTAAAGCAGTGGATCCGGTGATGAAAGTCAGTCAACGATAAGAAGCAATGTTAAGCGAAATGTTCGGCTTTTGCCACCGAGTAGGCCATTCTGTGCCAAATTTTAGAACCCGTCCGGTGGGGGCACTACTCGGACCTGGATCGCGCCACAAAGCAATGTAATTACTTCCTCCTACACCTTGCCCATTAAGCCGTATATATGCCAGAACAAATGCTTCAACACATGTACTACTGACATTTCGCGTTAACACTACACATGATGCACCTACTTAACATAACAAGACCTTCGCAAGAAATTGACAAGTTAGTGCAGGCAGGGTGATTCAAATCCTTCCTTAGCGTCATACCCCAGGCAAACGTAATGCTTCGCCATGTTTACAGTCGACAGCATGCCACGATGTGAGAAGACCCCAAGAGCACCCCGCCAATTCGGATTATCGTGTCGCGGCCCTCAGGTACCTGAACTTAGTGCCTGTGTACCGGAGATGGGCAGGAATGGAGGTAAGATAAAACTACGTCCTACCTTGGAGAAGAAAATTCAATACGAAGTAATCCCAGAACGTGGTACACTACACTTGTACTGCGTAAGAAGAAAAAAAAAAGAAAAACAAGAAACTTTAGTTACATGTCCACATGTAGGAAGCTAGGAGCGTGTTGATTTACAGGCGGTATGCATGCAAGCAGAACAACCGACAGTCAAAGAAAACTAGATATATTCATGTTGCCTTGCACGTAATGCAAACAAGGCAGCGCTATACCTCCATAGCCCGAGTCTCTGATAGCGTATATATATGTCGAGACTCTCGGGCTCGAGAACCCGGGAGAGTGTATGTATGTATGTATGTATGTATGTATGTATGTATGTATGTATGTATGTATGTATGTATGTATGTATGTATGTATGTATGTATGTATGTATGTATGTATGTATGTATGTATGTATGTATGTGTGGGGGGGGTGGTCCTGATAACCTTGCAAACGCCTATATATATATAAGTAGTTGAACAAAACGAACAAACACACGAGAACTTTATTTCTTTCCAACGTTCCGGCCGGACCACCGGCCGAAACATTGCCACTCATGAACCTTATACAGGCACAACTGAATTTGACTGCGCTCACGTCTTCGATACCGCTCCCTAACACCAAAATAAGAACTATGTTCTTTTAGTCTACTAAACTCATGAACAAGAACGGCGTTCTCAGAAAATACAACAAAACGAGAATATTAAATAGCAACAAGGAATTCTCAAGTAGGTTCTCTTTGTCGTTTAAACCACGACGACACCTCATTCAAGGATACTTTTGTTGACGCCAAACTGAGGACAAACATGAAACCGAAATGAGTGCTCAATAGGCAGTAAATATGCAAATACGTAGCATCTTCCTTTACAGTAAAAAAGGAAAAATGATTATATAGCCGGTGTAGCCTCAGGCTTCGGGTGTGCTTGAAACAACCTATAGGGCACCATGAAATAACGCAGTTACAATGTTATTTCGCCTCATTTTTTCGGGCGTCAGATTTATGCGACCGCCGACGCAAGGCTGGGTCAAACCTCGCAATATTTTCTGAATAGCCAAATGAAATATGTTGCCAGTTTGCAGGAGTTTCTTTTGTTTGTCCCGAAAATAACAGCGTTGCCTGCTGCTAGTTTCTTCCGGTGCTGTTTGGAACACACAGCGCCAGTCGCAGCAACTGCAGCGATGTTGCCCGCTTTGATACGTTTTCATCATCCCATACACTGCCTGAAGGTAAGAGACTCGCCGAGGTTGAAGGAGCAAAAATGGATTGCCAAGAGACGAAGGTTGCATCGGCGTCTCTGATTGGTTTGCCTATAGCGCTGCTTCCTGATATTAACTGTCCCAGATATACATATTCGTTTACACATTGTAAGGGTTCATTGTTTATTTTAAATTCCTGTTCCTTAGCTAAGCTATTGAGCATAACTTTCGTCTTTTGCCTATTCATTTTTAATCCAATTTTAATGCTTTCCCTGTTTAGGTCATCAATCATGTTTTGTAATTCGTCCCCATCATTGCTAAAGAGCACAATGTCGTTTGCAAATCTTAAATTGCTTAGATATTCTACGTCTATTCGAATGCCCTTTTCTTCCCAGTCTAGACGTTTAAAGACTTCCTCTAAACATGCAGTGAATAGCATCGGGGATATTGTATCTCCCTGACTCACACCTCTCCCGATCGGGATTTCTCTGCTTCTCTCATGTAGGAGTAGTGTGGCTGTGCAATCTGTGTATTGGTTGTTTATGGTTTGCACATATACGTCAGGTACCCCTTGTAGACATAAAGCTTCTAGAACTGCTTGTATTTCTATGGAGTCAAATGCTTTCTCGTAGTCGATAAACGCCATATAAAGAGGTTTGTTATATTCCGCGTACTTCTCAATTACTAGGTTGATAGCGTGGCTGTGGTCCATTGTCGAGTAACCTTTCCTAAAACAAGCTTGCTCTCTCGGTTGGTTAAAGTCGAGTGTTTCTCTTATCCTCGTAGAAATTACCTTTGTAAATAGCTTGTATATTACTGGGAGTCGGCTGATTGGTCTGTAATTCTTTAACTCCTTTATGTCACCTTTCTTGTGGATAAGGATTATATTAGCATTTTTCCAGCTGCGCGGTACACTACATGTCTTGATACATTTCGTGAAGAGCAATGCAAGTTTTTCAAGTAAAATATCTCCTCCGTCTTTGATCAAGTCGGCTGTTATACCATCGTCACCAGCTGCTTTATCGCGGGACATACCTTTGGCAGCTTTTTTGACTTCGTCAGCGGTTATACATGGAATTTCGGTGTCCTCTGGTTCTATTTCTATTAAGGTTGTATGGTCTGTCTGAGAGCTGTACAGCTCCGAGTAGAAATCTTCTGCTACCTTTACTATTTCGTTGAAATTGTTGATAACGTTACCTTGTTTATCTTTTAGCGCATGTATATGTAGATGCAGAATATGTATATCTGGGACAGTTAATATCAGGAACTCCTACCCCGGAAAAAGAAATTCTCCGTAGAATAAGGATTGGCTGAAGCGCATTCAGAAGGCATTACGAAATCATGACCGGAAACTTACCGCTCTCATTAAAGCAAAAAGTATTCAATCACTGCATTCTCCCAGTACTAACGTACGGTGCAGAAACATGTAGAATAACGAAAAAACTAGAGATGAAACTAAGGAGCACGCAACGTTCAATGGAAAGAAAAATGATAGGGCTAACGCTGAGATAAAAAACGAGCGGAATGGATCAGAGAACAGACAGGAGTGGCCGATATTATCCTATCAATGAAAATAAAGAAGTGGACCTGGGCAGGACATGTCATGAGGAGGAAGGATAATAGGTGGACAGTAAGAGCGACGGAATGGATACCACGAGAGGGAAAACGCAACAGAGGTAGGCAAAAGGTTAGATGGAGCGATGAAATTAAAAAGTTTGCGGGCATAAAGTGGAACCAACTCGCTCAGGATAGGGTGGATTGGAAATCGTTGGGAGAGGCCTGCAGTGGACCTAAACAGGCTGATGATGATGATAATGAGCCTGCTTACAGTGCGTGGTCGACGATCGCGGACGGCGTGCATCGATGCTTAAGGAATAATGGAACCTCAACGTAGACACGTTCGCAAGTCGAGCGGTGTCGCGCACTACTAAGCGAAATATTTCTTGCACGCAAGTAAATCTCGAGGCAGTTACGAGCACCCAGCGCCAGAACAATCCTCAGGCAGCCACCTCTCGGAATGGGCCTATTCGTAAATGAAGAAGATCAGTTTGCACCGCCTAATAATACGCGATTTAGTTCGTGTACTAGAATTCGAAGAACTGCATTTTCGCCGTTTTGCTGGCGTTGCGCTACATACGTGAGGAGTGGGCATGGCCACACTATTTAGTAACGACACACTCTTTCTCCAGCAGCGAAAGGCTAAAGACTAAAGAGGTGTGGACTAGGAAACGTTCTTTAATACAATGCATTTCTTAGCGAGCGCATCTATCTATCTATCTATCTATCTATCTATCTATCTATCTATCTATCTATCTATCTATCTATCTATCTATCTATCTATCTATCTATCTATCTATCTATCTATCTATCTATCTATCTATCTATCTAAGGATCCCACTACTTTAGTCAACAAGAACAGAAATTCGATGAAGCACCATTTTGTACACTATTATAGTGATACCTGCGTTCATTGCTTTGAAGAAAACACCTTCACTATCAGCTTAAGGCTCATGCAAGAGCTCGGACGTAATACCCCAGAAATCAATCATGCATGAGCTGTTAGCTAGAATTTCAATGCCTACACCCTTTTCGGAATCAACATGACATGTGAGAAATTGGTATCGCTAAAAGGCTGCGATATGTTCCCACAATTTTCATGCCATTACCGTTTTACCGTTTTACAACGGAACCGTTTTACCACCGGCTAACATCAATTAGTGCACCTTGCAAACCAAGAGTAAAACGTACAGCTGGGCAAATTCAACTTCTATGAGAAGACACCTAATGCAGTGGGCATCTGGGAATAAATTGTCGGGACTGTGGATGGCGGCCCCTTTTTAATCAGACACGTGTACTCGCGAGAAACAAAAATAATGCCACACGTAGACTAATGGAAGCCCAAGAAATGTTGAAACGCGATGACAAGTGCGTCAGTGCAGCTTCGACATGCTGTTTCGAACGAAGAATATCTCTTACAAAATATGTGATATCGAAGGTTGGTTGTTTTCCGCTGATTCAAATTTTATGTGCCTCCCCTGATCTGTTTTCTCCTGTCTCCACGTGAAATGTGGATATATATTTGTGTATGCAGGGAAATGAAGGCAGTTGTAAGTCAGCGCACTGTGTGAACATTATATGTATGTTCGTCCATGCGACTTTTGCGCTGCGAAAGTTTGACTAATGTTGCACCAACTAGCCCAACGCTCAACTTGTAATGCACTCGTATACCTGGTTTGGAAATGCTGCTGTTGTTTCCTCCCACTTTATTCTGTATTCATTAATGCTTCCACTGAAAGGCATAATAAGTTACGAATCAGCGCGTGTGTTCCTGTGCTTTTTAGTATGGTCGTCCATGCGCATTGAAATAAACAAAATGAACTTTGCACATCTTGTGGTTTTACTTTCGGGTTGTTCCTCAGTTTCTTTTCCATCAGAACGAACGCTGTCTTTTCTGTAGTGTATGTTTGTAACACTCATGTGTTTCTGATTATAGCGGGTTGTTCCAGTCCGAGTCTCGGACTGCTAGGCGCTCCTCAGCTACAGCAGTACAACATAAGTCGTTGTCATTTTAACGAATGCCCCTTTTGTTGAAGGCCGCCCAAATTTCGCGAAGTCTCTACGCGCGCACACGCGTATTTTAATTTTAATAACAATTCCGGGGGTTTCACGTCCCAAAACTACGATGTGAACTACGATATGATTATTAGAGATGCAATATCTTAATTTTACTAGTCAACCTATAAGCATTTATTCCACATCGCCCTTAGCCCCAGCATCCCCGTTTTCTTTAACACGAAAGTGTTTAATATGCCGGGGTCCACTACGACCCCATACATCACCGCAACGGATATGATGCAGTGAAACTTACATGTAGTCACAAGAAAGCAAAACACTCAGAAGAACTTGTGCTCATGCGTTCGGAATCGAACTCACAGCCCCTCCCTCCACGACGAGGGGCGGCCGACATTCTACCACCGCGCAAACGCCGCACATGATCGGAGCTGTACGAACGCGCCTCATATTCCTTATCCCGCTTCGTTCGTTTTTCGACGCTATCGTCCGGCTCAGCGCGCACGCATCCTGCCCATTGCCTGAAACGGTACAGCCATACAGGAGAGGTGAAGCGAATCACTGTAGCTTTACTTCGCCTCTCCTGGATGGCGGCACCATTCCAGGAGCGTTCTCAAGTCCGCCTCGATGCACGCGTGCGGAGCGGTGCGCGCATCGGAAATGAGAATGACCAGAAAGAACATAGCTGCGTTCGTACATTTTCGAGCATATGTGCGCCGACAGCGCAGTGGTAGAGCCCCGGTCACCTTTCGTCGTGGGTAGCCTTCCCGCGCCGACCGCTTTTCGAGCGTGATGGCAACAACAACACTGCTGCGTCAGGCGCTCAAGCACGGTACAGCGATGTTGACGGGTCTATGTGGCGCAAGTAAATATGATCGACACCTTTGACGCGCGGCATTTACGGTCGACTGTGTCCAGTTATCACGTAAACTACTTCAGTTACCACAAGGGGTTGGTCCTTGGAGTTATATGGAGGCGATGCAGCATGAACGTGGGTTCATCCACGTCAAACAGTACCGTACCAGCGAAACACCGATAGCAATGGGCAAGTTCACGTCGATGTAAGAATAAGCATCCAACTCCATATGCCAAGACACATGTCGCTTTCGTGTTACACCGATTCCGTTGACACAGCGATCAGACACATTTTTTTTCTCTCTTTGTTGTTTAGTTTAACAAATCACTGCGCATATCGTATGGCAGGTAGCCTTTGCAGCGTCTCCACGCCCGGTGTTCGTCGCAATTTTTCTAGTAAATGTAAACTTATATATTGCCACAGCGACTGCGCCATTTGAGCGCATGCTATATAGAGTCTCTTTCAAGTCATGTAGCCCACGTGCGTTATAGACTTTGCCCCTGCTTTTCAAATGCACCTCGAACGCTTCTCGCCAAACGTGGATATTTTTCGTCGAGCCGGTAAGCACTCAACACACAAGTGTGTCACTTTGTCCGTCTTCAAATCACCGTACTTGGGCACTTCTTTGATGCGAACGGAGTACACCTGTACCAAGAAAAAATCCACGCTGTGACCAAATCCCATGCCCTTAAGCGGGTCAGAGATGTGCGCATCATCAATGGGCTTCGCATGCAGGTACCTTGGTTTGGAAACTCTTTCCCAGAAATAGCACGATCGATCACTTATTTCTGGAATTTAACGTCCCAGAACCACAATATGACGATGGGTGCAGGGCTCCGGAAATTTTGACCACCTGGTATTCTTTAACGTGCAACGGCATCGCACAGCACACAGACCTCAGCATTTCGCTTCCACAGGCTTCAGAATTTCGCCAACCAATGCAAGCGGCCATGACAATGGTGCAATAGTGAGCTTGCACGGACGGCGGCGATGCTATGCACTCTGGGTAGGCAGCCACTTTTTTTGTCAGAGGCGGCCGGCGAGCGCAGTCGTTTTCGTGGCGTCGGCACTGCCTGGAGGCGTAATGGTGCACTGTGTAATTGTAGACTGCAATAATTACAGCCAGAGCAGGGCGAAGAAGCTAAAGAGAAATACGAAAGACTACAGTTTCTTCAACATCCCATAGGTGCGCCTACACGAGTGCGGGAAGGCGACGGAGCTGTCGGAGCGTTGGCGGCGTGAGTGGCTGTCGCGTACGCGGCATTCAAGAAGCTAACGCCGACAACTACTTCGTCTGTCCTCGCCACTTCGTGTCAGGTACGTGAACACTTTAACGACGAATAAGTCTACTCTGCCGGTTATCATTTACGCTAGCGGTTTATTTTAAAGAAAAAGCGCGACGCTTTACAACTTTGACAGGCTGAGCATGTGTTGGCGCCGAGAGCATTTGCAGTGCAGACGTCGACGGCGGGCTTGTTATCGCTCTGGGAGTGGTTAACCTGGACAGAAACAAACGTTAGCATTTACGTCAAAGTCAAAGAATTGAACACGTCTTACTTGAGTGACGATCATTACGGTGTCGGCGGCGACTTTCTTCACCCACGGCTCCCGCACCCAGCCACTCGTCACAAAATTGTGGCCCTTGAGGGCCTTCCTCGACTTCATCTGCTCCCGAGTAATAAAATTCGTCCTCAGAACGAGAAATTCGTGAATATTGGAGCTGTCGACGCGCGGCCACAAGTCCACGTCGCTTACATAGTCGCCCGCACGAAGCGTGAATGGGTCCAGCCCGCAGGGTGTCGTCTTTATTTCGTACCGCTCGCGGTCTTTTAACGCGAAAGCGTTTCTTGGCTAGGTTGGCGAAAGCGCACGCCCAGCTGCCGTCCGCAAAAGCCGTGCCCGGAAAGCACGTGACTTCTCCCACCGGAAGTGACGCCGGCGCCAACACTCGCCGCAGCGGCAGTCGGCTCGCGCTCCACTTTTACTGTATATAGGGAGCTGCTGCAGCTACCTGCAGCGGCGTGCGACCGCGTCGCCGCGTTTCTTCGCTGGGTTGGCGAAAGCGCGTTACATGCTGCGTGGCATCGCCGTAGCAGCACTAGGCGCATGAACGCGCCACCTAGCCCATCGTTCCCCGCCGTCATGCGTGCCGAGTTCAATCTCGAAATGAAGACACCCACTGAGGCAATCACGACGTCGAGATGTACGTCCATCGACCTCGCATTCACCACCGACCCATACATTGTGCGAGATGTTATGTATCCACCTACTACTCGGATCACAAGGCCATGGTAGTGTCTTGTACACCGGCCCAAGTACGCCGTCACCGGAGCGATAAGAGGGTGCCGACACCGGTGACTGTCTAATGACACCACCCACGACGCCGCGGCGGTGGTACTACTTCGGCATGCCCGAGACCTGGCTCGGGCATATCTGCGTACACTGCCTGGACGACAAAAAATACAAGAGGACATGTGAAGTGTCGACAACACTTAGATGGCATCAAATCATCTAAATAAACACAATCTGCTCTCCCACATTGCTTCGTTCTTTATAACGCAACTCGGCAACACCAGTTTGCAGCACCCCTCCGCAACAACAATTAAGCCAAAAGAAACGCTTTCGCGTTCTCATCTCAAAGAATATGCTTAGGGTTTGTCGAACTTTTTTTGGCACAGCGTTGAGGTGTAGTCTTCCAGTATCGCTGACGTCGTGCACGGCACCCCTTGGAGTTAAATTTGCGTCGCGCTTGCAGTCGATCACTCGATCACACCTGCACCCTACTCCAACGCTCGCAATACACGACTGCGCTACTCCACTCAGCGGCCGCCTCTGACAAGAAGATGGCTGCCTACCCAGAGTGCATAGCTTCGCCGCCGTCCGTGTAAGCTCCCTATACTAGATAAGCGAGAGTGCGGCGTAGCGAGGACGACAGAGAGATGAGCTGGCTGGTAAGGGCTCACAATGCACAATGGTAAGGCGTGCAGAGAAGACAGTACAAAGGATTAGCAAAACATTTTGATGGGTGAGCTGGTTTATGACTCGAGAGAGAGAGTAAAACATTATTATTGCTTCAGATATTCCTTGTGGCCTGTTGTGACGAAAACAAACAGCAGCGCAGAAGAAAACACACGGGGACGAAACTAAAGAGACAGCGAGGCGACAAGACCCATGTTCTCGCCCTGTGCCTTCCTCCTTTCTTTTTCGTGTTATTTTTTTGTCAAGCCAGTGTGGAGACAAGCGTGTTATCGCTCACGCCAGCCGCTCCTTTCAATTTCCGAGCTCAGCTTTCTCATAACCGAGAGTGAGTGTCCGGATCCAGTTTGTGAGATTGCGAAGTTGTGACCATACTTATACGGCCAACCTTTTTCCGTCGTAACATATCACGCGCCGTGTTGGTTGTCCTCGTTGGAACACTCCGCAGCACGACTTTGTTGCTGACTGACTGCTTATACAGTAGTTTGCCTATGCACTAACCTGTCGAAGTTCCTGACGATGCCAATCCTGATACCGTGTGCCAGCATATATCTTTTCTTTTTTTCATCTGCTTTCACTGACATTATATACTGAAGAGCCGCACCGGGCCCCTTATGTCCACGTGCTTGTGGGACGTCTCCAGCAAAGTAGAGCCCGTATGCACAAAAACACCTTACGCTAAATATGTTCGTAAAAAGATAGTTCAGCCAATGCTGAGGCTGCATATATCATTAGTAAAGCCAACTGGCTAATAGAAAAAAGCGCTTACCAAAGAGAGGTTTTATGAATTTGGCCCCAGAAAACTGGGCGAGTTGGTATGGACCTATTATATAGTACGAGCACAAACTGAAGACGAAGATACAGCGCGGAAACACCACACAAGTGCTCACTTTCAACTAAGTTTATTGAGGAAAGAGACGAGAACCTAAACGGTAAAAATACACGCATGCGCAAAAGAGGCCTCGTTTACGCACGCGTGTACTTGATTAACGGCATTGCAAGCAGCACAGTGGCGCCTGCACTACTTCCAAACCCGTGGCGCACACAGAGGATTAGCTAGGTACGTTCGTGCTGCCGTGGGCACGGACACACCGTGTGCTGCTACAACAGGTAACGCCACTAAGATATCAGACTGTTCCAGTCAGTTCTACCTCACCCGCAGCTCTGACATATTCCGGCCTCATTTCCCTTTTCAAACCCCATTCTTGCCGAAGTTTTCCGCTTGGCGGTGGCCAAAGCTTCTCTAAGCTTTGAGCATCGTATCCTGCGCACTTTGAAACCAACAAAAGTAAAATAAAAATCTTGAATGGTATGTCGAATATGCTGCCTGTGCGTTCGTAAAAAAGGGTTATGGGACCAACGCATTTCATCTTTTCCGCGTTTCTGTCCAGGAATACCTCTCTATTATTAGGCTCCTTCGCAGCCCGCTATGGCGCTGCCGGACATCAAGTATGCGACCTCATACTAAACAGCACGTCATGCTAATCGAGTCGCCGCATTTGATGTGCACTCTCGAGCTTACGTTGAGGGGGTTCCTTGGCCGATAACAGAACATAATGAAATCTGGACCTGCCTGAAAAAAAAGGAAGAAAACAAGACATAAGAAAGAAGGAAACACAAATAAATAAATAAGTAAATAAATAAATAAATGTCTTAATCTACACTTCTAAAATAAATTGCAGCAAATTGTTCATTCTGCACTGTTCCTAGAGAAGAGACCATCAAGCTGGAAAAATCTCTCGCGAGCGAAAATATTTCTGTGTTCGGCCTCTGTTTTCCAGAGCAGAGTGGTGGTGCTTAGATGCTCACGGACATGTTTTTGTCCGCCTTGCAGTGTTCACGTACTTAAAGAAGGATTCATAGGGCTAAAGCTTCCCAGTCCCTCAAGTCCTCATGGACAAGTGAAACCAGTTCAAAAGAGCTCCAACAAAGACAATGGGTTCCGCGCTCGTCAAAAATCTCCGTTTACGCTCCCACCCCGTCACCCGCATGGGAGCTCTCTAATCGATCGTTGCGGAGCCTCTTGCGTTAGACCCTAGGCTCCCGATCTCCACTAAGACTGCCCCACATGTGGCTCTTTTTTGTGCCTCTGTATTGTCGCTTTCTTTTCGCCGCGGGCCCGGATAAGAGACTACCGGTAATTGGCCTGGGCGTTTGCAAAGCTAGCTCAGCACATGGAGACGAGAGTGGCGGGCGCGAAAGTGCCCGCGGGACGCTGTCGCAACCTATACGGACGCCTCGCACGACTCGTGCGCCAGCGGTTGGTGCGGCACAGACTCCACTATGCTGAAGACGTCCCGCCCGATGCACTGCTCGCCAGAGGTGCGGTTCGTCCACTCATGTGAAGCAGTTCTTAGGTGAGGGAACGAAGTAACTCTGTATAAATCAGTAAATTAGCGACAGCAGGGCGTGAAAAGAGCCCTTTCCGTTATGCGGTCTGATGTGTGATCGGAGCACAATTAAAGGTATGAAAAAGTCGCACTTTAGCACGGAAGCCGGAGCGCTAATGGTAATAGCAACACAGAAGGCTCGTACTTTGCTCAGCCTTGTATGTTAGAGTTATCAATCTCTTCCCGACTGCATACCTGTTATATTGAACTGATTAAGCTCCTTACTATTCCGCTCTCTCTTCTTTCATTCCTTATGCTTTATAATTAAATGAATGATCATGGCTTTTCACACGTAGAGGCAGAAATAAACACATAACGATCGACGACAACGAACTCTTTTGTCAACGCTGACGAGATTAACCGCGCAAACCAAAGTGAGAAAACGCATCGTGCTGCATCTTGCCTCACTCAGATAAGGTCACTCCAATTATTAGGCGCGCGGAGACAGTGCGCGCAAATATACGTATACACGCCACCTCGGCTTGCTCAGCCTTTGAGCTGACAGTCACCGCATCTTACAGGATTGGAATCTGCAGCATCTGTGTCAATTCCGCAAGGGTGGAAAACTGTGCTTATTTGGTGGTTAATCGCGAAAAGGTATCTTGGATAGCGCAGCAAAAAAAACAAAAAAACATAGACACAAAAGGAATAGGACCTGTCCTCGTCTCGTTCCTTCTGTGTGCATGTTTTTTGTGCGCTACCCATGGTACCCGGTGTCAACTCGCCCTATCCTTTTTCATGATGACAAGTTTAGACCACCATTGCGCGGTGCGATGTCCCCGCCGCTCCTGAGAACGCATTGACTTGAGAAGAGGCACACTTTACCTGCGTCCCCTCCAATTACTCGCCACCATCACATTTCTACCCCTAGCGCTCATGTCCTCCCTCAATACGTACGGCGCTGCCCGAATGTACCGCTTCACTGCTTAAAACACACGTCTTTCCTCAAGAATCTCCAGCATCTCCCGCGCACACTTTCTTTGGTCCCACAACCTGTGCTGTGCGTGAGGAGCGAGATGATTTTTATTCCGCTTCGACTTTATTACGGGACTTCACGGTGAGTGCGACAGCAAATTGTCGCCTGGAGCGTCCCGGTAATTACTATCGAATATAATTTCCTTTTTCTCTCGCTTTCTGGTCTGTATTTCGAATTCAGATTCTTTACATTTACAAAAAATAACGTTGAAATGACTAGTTTTAGTGTTTAGCCAAATTTTAAGCATTTGTCGGCGAGCACAGTCCGTGATTCTGAAGGCTAAACGTCACGTTTAGGGCCAGAAATAGCTCTATAACTTTTATTTAGAGCATTCACTTAATAAATGAGGTTGGCAGAGTCTGCTAGGTGCAGAACCTGCTAGCCAGACTCTGCTCCTGCGTGGCGTGATGTAACATATACACCGAAAGAGCTGTGTGAAAAATTGGTCACATTTTGCTAGTCAGACACCCTTGCGAACTTTACAGTTTTGTCCATCATGCAGAACAGACGAGAATTGCTCTTAGAAGGTAAGAGACCACCGCCACTATGCTCTTGATAAACACAATGATATTGTGTTTCCTAGCGGCCAGGGCACATCGGCGGTGCTCGTACCTGCGAAGGCACATAGCACTTTTGCGTGTTGCTGGTTTTCGGGTCGTCTTTCCTGCTCGACCCTTCACTGCATGTTTCCATGCATTGTGTTCCAACACGGCTTGACCTTAGATGATGGGACACGTCATACAGACATCTACCGCCTGCACTATCTACACGAGCATGACTCACAATCAAATTTCGCGCTGCACCGTTGCCATAATAGCATACTGTAATATTTCGCTTATTAATATTTATGAATTAGTTGAGTGTAGGTGTGTGCGAATATTCGAATGTTTCGGTTATTCGCCAAATATTTCATATCAATATTTGTATTCGTTTCGAAGATGTGGTATTCGTAAGATTGAATATGTGATCCAGTCACCTTGCCGATTGAGACCTATCGTCTGGCTGGTGAAGGCAGCGCCGGCGGCACATTAGAGGCGTGCAACAAAATTAAAACAATAAGCTTGTGTCCTAGCAATTCCTTTTGACAAAAGAAAAAGGAAAGAGAGAGTAAACATTACACATGGTCTTCTCATTGTCAATATACTACCTCACAGTTGTATTTTTCTTTTTTTTTTTTCAAAATAGAAGACATGTTTATTCTGCTGCAGTGTTACTTTTAAAGATACTATTTTGCGAAGCGCTTCCTTTAAGACATTCTACCTTTTCACGGCATAGAACCCCTATCGGTAAACTGCAAACTGCAGTGTAAGTACTGGCTGCAGTTTTCAGTGCTGGGAGCAAATTTGTAAGAAAAAGAAACGAAAGCAAAAATAAGATCTACACCACGAATTGATTATTTCAATTGGTCAAATTTTGCAGCCGGTGAAACTCAGAAGTATCTTACGTATGCGTGTTTGGCCCTGTAAGGCAATTTAAAAAGACATTTGGTTGATTCATCGTAGTGCCAATGAGCCACATGTCTGACGAAGAACAATATCGACAACAACGACAGGATGGCGGCCAGGGTGGCAGAATTCTTCTGTCGCCGTAAGTGAATTCAGAGGCAAATTAATCGCTCAATTTTGCTTTATTTATTTACCTCTTGTGTCTTCTGTCGTATTTGATGCAGCATGTAATGACTTCTTTTTTCGAAATTGTGCGTGGACTCCACTGCTTATTTTATTTAGTGACCGTTTGGTTCGATAAAGCTGAGACGAACAGCACTTTGATCCGTAATCATCTCACAGATAATCTGTTTCGTTTCGTGGAAGGTACCCTCTACCTTCTAATGCAACTGACAGAATAGAACTAGCGGAGCTTTCGCAGTTAATCGATAAGCTTAAGACCGCCGACATACGAAAGCATAATAAGGTGCGGATTGAGCGTGCTCTAAAGAACGGAAGGAGCCTGGAAGCGGTGAAGAGACGTCTAGGCATAGGCAAAAATCAGACGTATGCACTACGAGGCAGGCAAGGCAATGTGATCACGAATAGGGATGAGATAGTTATGATAACCGAGGAGTTTTACAGAGATCTCTACAGTAGCGGCGATAACCAGAATAGTGAACGGGGAAGCAGTTTACAAGAGGCTGACATTCCATCAGTACTGACAGAGGAAGTAATGAAACCTTTGAAAGATATGCAAGCAAGGAAGGCACTCGGCGAGGATCAGATAACAGTAGATCTCTTAAAGGATGGTGGGCAGCTTATACAGGAAAAACTGGCAAGCATGTATACACAATACCTAATGACTGCGAGCATACCAGAATATTGGAAGAATGCGAACATCATCCTAATCCACAAGAAGGACGGCACAAAGGACTTGAAAAATTACAGGCCTATTTGCTTACTCTCACTCGTCTACAAGGTATTTACTAAGGTAATTGATAACAGAATTGGTGCCACCTTAGATTTCAGTCAACCGAACGAACAAGTAGGGTTTCATAAAGGCTACTTAACAGTAGACCATATTCACACTATCAATCAGGTGACAGAGAAATGCGCGGAGTATAACCAGCCCTATATAGCCTTCATTGCTTACGAGAAAGCATTTGACTCCATCGATACCTCAGCAGTCATGGAGGCATTGCCGAATCAGGGCGTAGGCGAGCACTATGTAACACTATTGGAAGACATCTACAACGACTCCACAGCCACCATAGTCCTCCATCAGGAGAGCAGAAAAATACCGATAAGAAGGGCGTAAGTCAAGGGGACACAATCTCTCCAATGTTATTCACAGCATGTTTACAAGTATTTGGAACACTGGATTGGAAACAGGTGGGGGTAAGGGTTAATGGTGGACACATCTCAGATTTGCTGATGACATTGCCTTGCTAAGTAACTCGGGAGATGAATTACAAAGCATGATTACTGACCTAAACAGGCAAAGTAGAACAGCGGGCCTGAAAATTAATACGCAGAAAACTAAAGTAAAGTTGAATAGCCTTGGGCGAGCACAGCGGTTTGAGATAGCTGGCGAGGCATTGGAAGTGGTAGGTGAATATGTCTGGTACTTAGGCCAGGTGGTGATCCCTGATCCGAATCATGAGGCTGAGATAATTAGGAGGATTAGAATGGGAGGGGGGGGGGGATTGCATTCGGCAAGCATGGTCAGATAATGAATGGTAGCTTACCATTGTCTCTGAAGAGGAAAGTGTATAAGAGCTGCATCTTACCGGTACTCACCTACTGGGCAGAAACTTGGAGGCTAACTGAGAGGGTTCAGCTTAAATTGAGGACGACACAGCGAGCTATGGAACGGAAAATCGTAGACGTAACGTTAAGGGACAAGAAGAGAGCGGAGTGGGTTAAGGAACAAACGCCTGTTAGGGACATATTAATAGAAATTAAGAAGAAGAAATGGGCATGGGCGGGTCATGTAATGCGAAGACAAGACAACCGTTGGTCGTTAAGGGTAACAGAGTGGATTCCTAGAGAAGGCAAGCGTGGCAGGGGGCTGCAGAAAGCTAGGTGGGCAGATGAGACCAGGAAGTTTGCGGGGATAAATTGGGCCCAGTTAGCAAAGGACAGGGATAATTGGAGATCTATAGGAGAGGCCTGCAGTGGGCGTAAACAGGATGATGATGATGCTTATGATCTACCGCACGAGCATCACTTTGAAAATCAACCGTATACTGCAAAGTCTCCATGAGAAAGCCGCTCGTGAAAAATTTACGTAAGCCATTTTTGCAACAAAGCGCACACTGCCGACCGATGTATGTACAAATATGTTCATGTGAAAGATGTCCTGACTCCCATGATAGCAAGAACGGCAACGTCACTATATGTGCTAAATGCTTATCACTTCACTATATAATTCACATCGGCCAACCAAGTGAGATATATGTTTCCAAGTGTTACAAATAATATTATCGAATTTTCGGTACTATGTTGCGGTTTTCTGCGCGAATTATGTGTACCTTTTAAGGGTCATCATCATCATCAGCCAATTTTATGTCCACTGCAGGACGAAGGCCTCTCCCAATCCTCGCCATCCTTGCCTGTCCTGCGCGAGCTGATTCCATTTGATGCCTGCGAATTTCTTGATTTCGTCCCCCCATCTTACTCTCTGCCGCCCACGGCTGCGCTTACCCTCTCTTGGTATCCATTCCGTCGTTCTAACTGTCCATCGGTTATCTAGCCTTCTCATCACGTGGCCTGCCCATGTCCATTTTTTCTTCTTAATATCGTTCATTATGTCGGCGACCCCCGTTTGTTCTTTGACCCACTCGGCTGTCTTCCTATCCCTTAGTGTAACGCCTATCATTTTCCGCTCCATCGCCCGCTGCGCGGTTCTTAACTTCCCCTCTAGCTTCTTTGTAATTCTCCAGGTTTCTGATCCGTAAGTCAGTACTGGTAGGATGCAGTAGTTATATAGTTTCCGTTTGAGTGATAGTGGTAGGTTTCCGTTCATGAGTTGTGAATGTCTGCCATATGCGCGCCATCCCATGTTTATTCTACGGTGGATTTCTTTTATATGGGTGGGTTCTCCAGTAAGTAGCTGTCCTAGGTACAGATATTCTTCTACGACTTCTAATGTATGGGTTTCGACCTTGAATAGACGTTTTTTCGCCGTGCCACTTACCATTATCTTTGTTTTCTGCATGTTCATCCTTAATCCTACCTTAGCGCTTTCTCGGCTTAAGTCTTCAATCATTTTTTGCAATTCGTCGCCATCATTGCTAAAGAGTACTATGTCATCTGCAAATCGCAGGTTACTCAGATATTCGCCGTTAATCCTGAGCCCTGTCTCTTCCCAGTCTAACCTTTTGAAGATTTCTTCCAAACATGCAGTAAATAGCATGGGAGAAATTGTATCTCCCTGTCTGACACCTTTCTGTATTGGGATTTTTCTGCTTTTCTTATGGAGGTGATCTATGATATTTCACAGAATTGCACTATCCGCTACAGGATGCCTTAGATGAGCCTGCCTCTCATAAGGAATCGCTTAAAATACGCAAAAAAATTAACGAAACAAAATAATGGCGCCAGTCGTATGGCTTTATTGGGGAATTTTCGGGATACTTGGAGCATGTGCAGGTTTCTTCGGGAAGCAGTCGCGAGTGATTATGCAGTCGTCTGCTTTATACACGAACAACTGGTCCAACCTACCGTCACATTGCAATCAGAAATCTTTCGCTTCATGTGGAACACGGTTGATAGCAGCAGCCGCCGCACGGATGCTCAGTGAGTCGCTTGCAAAAGAGAAACACCAGAAAGCCGTAATGGGCGCTTTGAACGAGCGTTTGTTACACGGCCTGCGCAATAAACGTCCTCCTCAACGAGACGTCGACTCGCTTCGCACGCCTTGTCCACACGCCGGTTGATGCTATTCAGGGGCAATTATATGCTGCAAGCAGCAATACTTTACGAGTACGCTTTCTAAACTGGGTCACGGGAGTCTGACTGCACCGCCGCTACAGTACTGCGCAAAATAAGAGTCAAGCTAGAAACAATAAAGTTCAGGCATTACCATAAAATCTTGTAACATGGTGAGAGAGAAGGCAACAAAAACACACACAACAGCAGGGGCGGTACTTTAGTGCCAGCACGTCAGAGATATTTTGCGACACTCGACACTACCCGCTGTTTTGCCACTATGCAAAGATAAAGGGATCGCCCGAAAACAATGCGGCCTTATGCAATTATTAGCGTCTATACGTGCCAAAGCAACGATATGATGATGAGCCACGTAATGGGGGAAAGAGGCCGAAGCAGGGCATGGGGCAGTCCGGAATAATTTTGAAGGCGCCGAGTTCTTCAACATAAATCGAACACCATGTGTATAGGTGTTCTTGCATTTTCCCTTCATTTAAATGCGGCTTCCGTGGCCGAGAATCGAACCCATCCATCTTCGAGTTTAGCCGCGCGAGGCAACACACCGCGATCACCTGTCGCATGTCTTGTGCACGCATGCTTGTTGATAATGTTTCCTTGTTGCCCGGTGATCCGCTTCGCGACAGCTCAGCTCCACTGTGTGTGTAACTCTCTCCCACTTGTTCTATACAAAAACGCCTGCCGCAAGGGCGAGCTGAGCATTTATTCTTTTTGTGTCTTTGTAGTAATTCTGCTCGCGTTATGTTGCTGCTATGCGATAAAGTATACGTTCAAGTACGGCTGGCCTTTTCCTTCACGGAAACCCCTATAGACACAACGTCACCGCTTTCAAAGTGTGCATGACAGAGCGCCGGCACATAAGACGACTGTGCACGCGAATATAACATATATTGTTTTTCCTGGACCATGTTCGCTGCTGTCTTCATCATTCATTAGAAGTTTGAGACTGCTTGAGACGCAAGCAAAAAGCGAACACGTACACAATCATACGCAATGCGACGAAGCGAGCGGATATTATTAAGGCGTGCCACGGAAGCCTTCGAAAGAGCTGGAAGATCAGTTGCAGCCACGACATCATCCAGGCCTACCGCCAGAAGTCGCTACCCGAACTTCTCAGGCCTAATGTGATCGGATCGCACTTGACCAAACTTGCACGGACCACGACGCAAATCTGACGCCAACGACGAATTGTCGCTTGGAATCACCTTATATAATTGCCGTTGAAATAAAGGAACAAAACAGAAGAAAAATAACAAGTACGCGAATGCGTAATACGTAAATCAAACTTGTTACCCAGTAAATAAGAACGAATCTTGTGCAGGAAATGGCTTTCTAATTTAGAGCGCTGCCATATACGTCCGGCATTTGCGAGCGCCGTGCCGCCGAGTGAGAAAAGTGGCGTTATAACAGAAAGTACTTGACAGGCGCTCCCCCCCCCCCCCCCCCCCATCCCCCCTGTTAATTGCTGCACGTTGTCTGCGAGAGGTGCAGGCTTCATTTTTCAATTAGTTTCATTGGACGGTCAATCCTCATGTCTCTGACAGACAGTCATTGGACTGTAACCCTTGACGCGACGGATTGCTTGCAGTTCTTGTGTGTGTGTGTGTGTGTGTGTGTGTGTGTGTGTGTGTGTGTGTGTGTGTGTGTGTGTGTGTGTGTGTGTGTGTGTGTGTGTGTGTGTGTGTTATATTTTTTATGTCGACGACCGGCAGCAACAGGCGCCTCGAAGAAATTTTTATTTGATCAAGCAGTCGAAGTTTGACCAGCAATATAAGCTATCGTGCTCGGCGCCGCACGACGATTTGTTAGGCTACTGTTTGTCTAATGCGCTGTGGATAGACACTGCTGTAGTAGTTTGCTAACACTTGAACGGGCACAGACACAGTAGAGTAGACGTTCGTCCACTCCACTGTGCGTCTATTCTGCCCTTGGCAATTTCACAAGGAGGTTATATTGAGGCCCGTATATATTTCAGTGGCGGGCCCTAGGTTACGGCGTTTACTACAAACTCTGACGGCAACCAAGCAGTGTTTACTTCAACTAAGTTGTTGCAGCGAAGCTGTCGATGGCTTGGGAAAACCCGTCGTGCATGCGCAAGAACCATAGTGCGGTTACGAAGCAGCAATGTGCGCGTATGCGATACGCCTGAGTGATTCAACGGTAAGCTTTATATAGCCCGTGCCAGGGCTTAATTGACGAGAGATTAGACAGCCAAAGGCTCCGGGTTCGAACACGTAGGTGCCCCGTTCTGCTACATAAGATCTTGACTTTGGCTTTTACGTACCTTAAAGGGCCCATGACAGCTATTTTTTTGTTGGAGACTTTTATGTTCTAATGAGTAGAACAGTGTCTTGTAATCACGGCATGGAGTGGCAAATTCTCCAGCGCGAAGTCTAATTAGTCACAGCATCGTTAATTTTGTTCAGTTTTAATGAAGCTTCGAAACGCGCGCCAAAAACTGCAAGAAACTAGCGCCGCGGGGCTAGCGCGGCGGATGTCGGAAGTGAGCGCATGCACTGATCACTTGAGCTCAAGATTCGGTGACGTTGCGGAGAGCGCGAGCGCCAGATCAGCTCGCCACACTCGCTTTGCATCATAGCGTGTGTACAATGTACGCTTGAGCGACCAACACGGAAAGGAAGCAGAAAAATACGGCTTTTGGCGTGGCCTCCGCGATCGGCTGCGAGAGCCGATCTTGGAGGCTACGCTCGGAGGCCATAGCGCGGCGCGCCCGTGTCTCTCTGTGACGTCACGATATCAACTTACAAAAGTGAAACGTCACAGATGGCCCACAAACTACGTCACACTAGTGGCGATGTCGCGAGGTGCTGCAAGCTCGGATGAGCATTCCCGCTTACTTTGTAACCATATTAAAATTACTTAGAGGCGACGTTCGCCGCTAATACTTGGTCAAGATTGCCTTCGTATGCAGGAAAACCAATTAACGCAAGCATCTCGCGTTTGAAATTTTGGTGTCATGGGACCTTTAAGAGATGATAATAATAATAATAATAATAATAATAATAATAATAATAATAATAATAATAATAATAATAATAATAATAATAATAATAGTAATAATAATAATAATAATAACAACAACAACAACAATAATAATAATAATAATAATAATAATAATAATAATAATAATAATAATAATAATGCAAACAAGAATTGTCTCGCTCAGTTGGCGCTAGCAAAGTTTGATATTAAGTGCCACACTATCTAAGTTATGAGGTCAGCGGAACAACCGACTACACCATCCTCACTTCATCGTGACGTCCATGTGACGACGTCACCATTAGGTCACGTGACTTCTGGTACTATTCGTGGTCATGCCAGGAAGCCGGATAGGTTTATTGTCTTATAATTGGCAGGGACAACGCAAGGAAGACAAATGATGACTACCGATCAAGAATGAATGTGTATGTGAGTGAGAGATTTTCGTCGCGATGACCACCGCCGCCGCTCAAAATGCGCCTGCAACTTTCATCAAAACTGTTTGGCGCCTCTGTGCCGTCTGCTACACAGCTTCGCCGGTCATCTGCCTTCACAGAGTGGAACGGCGCATGAATGTTCTTTAACGTTCGCAAGCATTTACATACCGGCTGAACAAGAAGCCTTTCCATCCGCCCCACTGTGATGCAATAAAAATCGATATAAAGAAAAGTATGTAAAAGAAAATATTTGTAGTAGGGTGTCTCGAACCCATGCCTCCATGCTCCGCACCTGGGTGTCTTACCCACTGGTCCGAACACCCACGCTTATAAAGAACTTGGTGTTGTTATGTGGGGTTTAACGTCCCAAAACCAGCTCTGATTATGAGAGACGCCGTAGTGGAGGGCTCCGGAAATTTCGACCACCTGGGGTTCTTTAACGTGCACTGACATCGCACAGCACACGGACCTCAACATTTCGCCTCAATGGAAATGCAGCCGCCGCAGCCGGAATTCGATCCCGCGACCTTGCTTAGAAAGAACTTACATATCTGAACGCATGATATGAATGCGTGGTACCGGCGGTACAAAGCGCATATAGAAAGTGAACACTTTCAATGAAGGCTTTCTTCACAAGTTTTGTTATTATATAGCTGCTACGATTGAAACGGCGCAACTGCACCTAAAACGAACTCCAAGCGACGTGCTTGCCCGTGAAGCCCGGCCTCCGAGCCAGCGTGTTTAAACTCGCTCGTCGCACGTGGCGGTTGTGCATGTCTACTGTGTATGAGCCGTAGACGTTAGCCCTTCTCTCCTCCTTCGGAAGCTCGCCCCCACCAGGCCCCAGAAGGCTCGACGTTCCACAAGTCGCTACAGATGGGGAAAAAATCAACCGTGGCGCGTTCGATAAAGTTGCCCGTAGAGTCGAACTATACTAACCTAGCCCCACATTTTAGTTTGCAATTTTCCTGCTAGGGGCGCTCAACAAAGTCAAAAATTTAATTTTAAAATGTATTCGAAGTGTGCGACAAACATACCTGCCGCATAAAACAGTCTTTTTTTTTTTACTTACGAGATAAAGTTATGAGCTTGATTTAGTGTTTGAATACACGTCTTCAGATTTCACAATATTATGATAAGCAGCAGCCGATCGGTATCGATTGCGGTCTGGCCCCTTATTTGATTCAAATTGTATGGCGGCACGGCGGTCATTTTCTTTTAGCACATCACACAGGTTCGCTTTAACCGCGGGCAGTTTATGCCTCATACCTACAATAGCGCTGCCCCGCCACGGTGGTCAGTGGCTATGGTACTCGGCTGCAGGTCCGAAGGCCGCGGGATCGAATCCCGGCCGCGGCGGCTGCATTTCGATGGAAGCGAAATGTTGAGGCCCATATGCTGTGCGATGTCAGTGCACGTTAAAAAACCCCCAGGTGGTCGAAATTTCTGGAGACCTCCACTACGGCGTCTCTCATAATCAGAGCTGGTTTTGGGACGGTAAACCTCACAAATCAATCAATCAATTTCAATAGCGCTGCCACAGCGGGAACGCATGTGAAGACGGCAAGTTTTTTTTTTTTTTTTTTTCCAGCAGCGGCGGTTCGCCCTGTATGTTTACCGGCCGAAATGGCTGCTCAGCTGGCACTGTTTATCAGTGCCAGCTGAGCAGCCGTGCGCCCATTCATCACTAGTACTACGCACAGTCTGTTTAAACAACACCTTGCGAAAGCGGATTACCTTTGCAGCTCGTGGGCGGTGAGTAAAAATGCACCGTTTTTTATTCTCGATGCTGAATGTCTGTGCATGCAGGCAGCTTATCCAACTGGCCAGAAGCGCAGCTTGTGTGTCATTTAATTGTGTCACATTTGTGGGAAATACGTTGCTTGCTCTTTTACCTGAATGCAACAGAGGCGCTTGCTTAGATTAACGTGGGGCGCAGCACAGAGCTTAACTACGTTGCCCTCTGTCTGCACACAAGTGAGTCGATCCGCTGTGATCAGGCTACACAATCCACTGCATTTTAGAGTCCGTGCACTTAAAGTAGGTACAAGCATTGTACATTTGCAAAAACACTTTACTTCGGAAAGGTATATATTACATTTTGCATATATAAAATCATTTTATGCATTTGGACACACTTTGGAAAGACATATATTACATTAGCATATACGTCATCATTTGTGCATTTGGACAGACTTATGAAAAAATTACATTTACACAAGTGTTTGCTTACTAGCATATCAAATAAATGACTGTAGCCCCTAATTGAGGCTTGGACACACACATCATGCTAAGGACATGATGTGTGTATGCCTTTTTCTCATTCTCATGTGCAATCTTAGGCAGACATGAATCATATAGCATAACAACAATTCCATTATAGTAACCGTGGCCGCCTTTTGTTCTTCCTGCCCCAGGATAAAGAGTGTACGCATTTGAACACCATTGTCACTTACCTGAAGTCTTCTGTCGCCACTGGAAGTAACCTCGGGGGACCGATATCCTTGCAAGGTGTTTTGTTTGTGGACACCTAATTTATGGCTGTGATTTTTTCATTCCTTGAAAACAATTCTTGTCTTACCATTTATCTTTACATCTTTTTCAACACTTCATTTTACTTTTCAGAACCACACAAGACAGACTAGCACCCGAACCAAGCTTGGGCAAACACCCATGCCAAGCTGAAACTCAACAGTCGCATTAGCAACAACAGTCTTCCTGAGCTCCATGCATCACCATGAACAGTTTGCAAGCTTACAGGGCGGATGAATACCATCCCTAAGAACAAAAGCATACAGTCTGCGATATGTCAACTAGCTGCACGAATGCTTAGTGATTTAACTAATTTAAAGGATATGCGCAAGCTTCACGTTTCCTATGTGCTTCTCATAGGATATATTTGTTATTTCAACTACATGTCCATGTTTGCATATAACTGGGTACCAAATAATCCAGTAGTGGTGTGTTTTTCATGAAACATTTCTTCTTTGCACCAAGTGCAGTAAATAAGAGTACGCCTATTGCAGAGCAACGGCAGGGAAGCTAAGTAATGCTAAAAGAACCGGTTGTGCAACTTGTTCCGTTTCAGTGAGTGGCACAGTAAACGTTTTTGAAACAGGATACTGTGTGCAAATGCCCGTCACTTCACTAAAAGAAACATGTCATGTAGGGATCAGCTGGGGCACAATATCCCGGACATTACTCTGAAATGGAAACCGTGGATGATGAGGGCAGGAGAATGGAGGTGTGTGTGTCTGGACATTTTGAGCAGTGTTCTGTTGAACAGTCTATATAATGCAATGTAATGATGCGTAATGCATTTGAGAAAAATAGCCGTGTGCAATGCACGCTGACACTGTGGTAAGGGGGTGACATCAGCACTCTGTCCACAAAGAAGGTAACACCGTTGTTTGTGTGCAAGCAGTTTCTTTTCAATATGAAGCTCAACCACAGAAAAATGGTTCTAGGTAGGAGACCCGAAGCATGTCTTTGAAAAGTATGTTTACTTTTAACAATGCAGTAAATGATGCGGTAGAATCAGATTACATTGTTTGGCCAGTGTTAAAATATGCAATATCAGTTTGTGTAGGTGTTCATCACTGTATTTAATCACATGAGTAGGGACTCAGATAGCTACTATCTCGTAGCGGCAGAAAAAAAAAAGTACTCTTTGCTACTTGGTAGTACATACTGGTTACAGTGCTCAGCTGCTGACCCGAAAGATGTGGGTTCGATCCCAGTTGTGGTGGTCACGTTTCAATGGAGGTAGTACTCGTATGTTAGAAGTCCGTGTACCATGCGATGCCAGTGCACATCGAAGAACCACAGGTCATCAGGATTTCTAGAGCACTCCAGTACGATTACGAGAAGTGTCTCTATAGGCTGTAATGTGGGCGCAGGTCAGCCAGACGCACGAAAGAAGAACCCAGACGAACAGAGGGACACGTCTATGGGACAGACAACGAACATGGGACAAATATTGACACACAAACAAGGTCTAGGCGGTTCTCCGCGCACCGACAGTCTAATACAGCCACTCCCAGTTTTATGAAGAGTAGCAGCTGTTGAAGCGCTACTCGGTCCGTCCACGAGACTCGAAGTCACGGCCCGAGTCTCAAGAGCATGCGCCGAGATGTGGCTCAGGCACGACAATGCGTCGAAGTGTGGGCCGGGTACGGGACACAGCGCCGGGACGCGGCCCAGCTCCAAGAACAGCCGCAGCACCGCTGGGGCGCGGCCCAAGTACTTGTATGCAGAACCGGGACGTTGCCCAGATAGGGTCACAACAGCAGCAGTACCGGGACGTGGCCCAAGTACCGGAACATTTGCTCGGGACGTCGCCAAGGTACAGGAACGTTTGCCCGAGGCGTGGCCCAAGCACAGGGACGTCTGATCGGGGCGTGGCCCAAGCACAGGAGCGTACAGGTCGGCGGTCACCAAAGCCGAGGCGAGGCCCAGCCGAGCACGAACCGCGTCGCTGAAGGAAACTGGGACGAGGCCCGGCGCTCGATCCGCTCCCGTCGAGTCCCAGTCGTCCTCTTTCGTTCGCTCAGCTGTACCGCCCCGTCGCTCAAGCTGATGTCCCGTGATCGCGCGCAGCCGCACTTCTTCGGCACCGCACACCGATCATCATCACGGCAAGCCCGCGTAATTCAAATTTCGGCCCCGCACACCGAACACAACAACGCCGACGCTTACGCACCGTCCTCCTACCACAGCCTCATAATCATGTTATGGTTTTGGCATACGAAACCCCAGCAACTATTGTTAGAAAAAAATGTTTTAAATAATTTATGTCTCACTAGAAGGCATACAAAGTGATGACTGAGACTAAGACACTGAGATAGGTTAGATTAGGGACACTTCTGCTCTGCAGTGCCGCTGTGCTTTTGATGTACTTATGTTCATCGTTTTCTCTGCATGGACTTTACATCTGCAGTGTGTATTAAATGAAAGAACAATTTAATTACTTCAAAGCAGAAATACAAATTATACTGCCATTCAGAGTAGAATCAGTAATCACTTCCAAATACTATCTTCTGGTATTCTTATTGCGACATACAGGTTGAGGTAGGCAGAAATATTAAATGAAAACTAATAGTACTATGGCCATAGTTGCTAGGTGCCTTGTGTATTGCTTTTTAAATATCCCCGTCCTCTGTGCACCTATCATGTGCAGTGTATTATTAGTGATATCCACTGAATGTCTGTACGCATTTCATATTACAGTTGAGTGCTTTAAACATTGCATTCAGACTTCCTCTATTACGTGTGTAGGCTGATTAACAGTGAACGAGTAAGGGCAGCCGAGGCCTGAAACTTTGTCTTCCATCATGACCTCCATAAATATGTTTGCTTGCTGAAGTACTGTCTCCAGGCTGAGGCTTCGCTCATTCGTTAACTGATACTCAGTTGAAGTGTGAATATTATTGCAATGCGTTCTCCAGTTTTCAATTCTTAAACCACATTTATTGTACTCCACCATTATACCATGAATCGCGTTTTCCAAGGATGTGCATGCTTAGAACAACGCAGAGTTGAGCTGGTTCATAGAAGTCCGTTGTTAAAAAAGAAAAAAAAGAGGGGGGGGGGGGGCGGGGGTAGGCAGAAAGGCGTGCCGAGACAGGCACAAAAAATGATGGGGAACAGACAACGAAAATGACACTGACAGTAGAGTCTGCAAACCCTTCTAACCTTGTTTTCGCGCCTAAGTTCTGCACCTCACTTAAGTTTACTTGGTGCCCTCGTTCTTACACGCAATCCTTGTATAGGTCCCTCCAAGCACTTTTCTTTGCTTGCTTGACTAGTACTTCACTTGTAACATGTGTTGCCGCACTTAAACACTAAGTGTACATGTAATACATCAAAATCACGCAATATATATAGGGAAATTCAGCACAGGGGTTCGTTTTTGCTGTTCATGATACTTTGCCAGCATGCCGTCACAACAGGACATTAAAGCTCTCTTATTTTTCGGACATTACGTTTGAATTTTTCATGCATTTTGCTTAAAAACCGAGCCCGCGTTCAACGCAGACATGTAGTGTGAAACGCGACACAGTATGTGGCCAGCCCAACTTCAACATTGCCTCATCTTATTTACGAGTGCTTTCAGCGGTACTCTGAATGAACACGACGAGATTCATTTGCTCAATTTCGTATTGCAATTTTATTAAATAGAAAGCCATTTGGTATTCTTGCTTACAATAATGTACTGTACACTGCTTCATTTGCGATTGCCAACAAACATTGTATGCTTAATTGTTTGGTGTTTTTACTGCCAGTTGAGGCCTCTCGGTCACTTGGTGATATAATAAGAATCTTTGTACGCACGTTAGAGTACCCTACACGCGAATATTGCCCCGAAAGAGCAGCGAGCGAGCACCGCGACCGGGCGTAGGCGCCAGGAACGCAGCGGCCATTGCATATAAACAATGATGATGATAGTACATGCAGCAGCATGTCTTGGCCCCATATTTTAGTTCGGGACGCCACTGCTACCCTTATTTTCGTTGCACTGTCAAAGGTACAGTTTCCCTTCTCTTAAGTTGGTTATAGATAGGTGTTCTGTGGCCCCCACCCCGCAGCAGACGACCCGCAAGGCGCCTGCGCGTCTGCTGAACCCAGGACAGATACAAACAGACGAGAATGGTAATGAACGCTGCGGACGTTTCACTGAAATGGTATAAAAGGCGAGAGAGAACCACGAGGAATGGCCACGAGCAATGGTTTATGGCCGTCACGTGGGTCATTTATGAACTTTACGCCCTTAAGTATGCTCAAGCTGCCTCTGTGAGGGCTAGTTCCCCTTAGTATACACAACCTAAAACAAATAGATAGATAGAATGATTTCTGGGGTTTTACGTCCCAAAACCACTACATGATTATGAGAGACGCCGTAGTACAGGGCTCCGGAAATTTCGACCACCTGGGGATCTGAAACGCGCACTGACATCGCGCAGCAGTTTGCAACAAAGGTAGAGAGACCGCGCGGGCTGGTGTTACTCTACCCACCAATAATACAGAAGCAAACAAACTCGATGCAATGCGACCTTTTAAAAATAGCGTCGTGCTTGATACCAACAGTACCTTCGGAGCGTTCGCTGTTCCCGGAGCCCCCGCTTGCATCGGTAGGAGCCGTGAGGTGTATATTGCAAGTGACATGCATATGCACATGGAGACTGAACGTTTCCGCGTTCAAAAGGCCGCGTTACAGTTCATCTCGCTTCTGAACCCACGTCACCAGCGGAACTTCATTGCCAACTGAGTTGTAACTAAGTTGGCAGTATGTAAAACGCCAGGATTTTACGTTCGGAGCGTTTGATTGCAGTACAGTAAATAATTATGCTTTCCGCTTTTCACCCTAATAAACGAGTGAAAACGTACAAATTTATCTGCTGATAATTTTATTAACGCTTTATTTTGTCAGAAGGAAAGCTTGAAGTACGAAGTGTTTGCATCTTCCCGGAGGAACAGTGGCGGTGTTTTGTGAGGGCGTTGGAGGGGCCAGTCGGAGGCTTAAGGGAGGCTTAAAAGGCAACTCTGGCGACTTTTCATTGTTCACTGATCTCAACGAAATGTTCAGTATATGTCCTCTTCGGTACGGCAATAATTTATGCCAAGTCAGGTGGTTGGAAGTCATGTATTTTTACTAAAAATCAATGTTAAAGTTTTTTAGCGGATTCCCACGCGAGCCACCCTGTGGTTTTGACGTCACTACCTGCAACGCTGCCTACCCTAGCAGGCGGGCAGTCTAAAGCAAAACGCCGGTACTTCAGCGCTAAAATCGCCGCTGTGAAGTTCAGAAGATATCAATACATCGTTGGATGACATAGAGACTTTAATTTTTTTGACACCAGCTACACCAGCTACACCAGCCTCATATTTCTGATGGCGGGGAGGCTGTGATGTCATCGCATACGCTGCACGAAGCGTCTACACGTTTCGCTTTCGGTTTGAACACACAGTTCATTCGGTTATTTACTATTATTTGAGTTTCTAAGCGAACTGACTCTGGCTGCTTGAGGGCTATCAGTACTACTGAAAAACAGCGATATCAGAATATGGTGGAAAAATCACCGTAGTTGCCCTTTAAGTTCTATCTGACTATAAACACGCGGCAATGTTGCTGTGTATTTCATCCCAAGTTCCGGGGCTGTGAGGACTGCCACGTCTCAGAGCCTAGAGGCTTCCGCCACCTTGGAAAGATTGCGGGGATGAGTTGTACACATGGGCTCATGAGGGCTCGCTTGTCCTTTCAGGATGAATTATCGGGAATGAGTGCCGAATTGAAGGTGTGCATAGAGCTCCCTATGATCATCGTTGCGGTCATAATGAAGCGTTTGCAACCAGTGGGCAGTGATATTAAGGTATGAGTCGTTACGAAGAGCTTAGTTCACGTTGGACAAACGCCATCACCACAAGTGCTCGTACAGTAGGCTTATTTAGATATTCTGTGTCCGAGCAGCCACCGTAGCCTAGTGGTAGCGTGCTTGGCACCTCGGGAGTCCGGATTCGACAACCCTGTACCGCTTGGTATAAGGTTGCAGTGTGTGTCCGTATGTGCTTGTTATGTCTACATGTCAGTTGCAAGCTGCGACAAACGTCATGACTTTCTTGCTTAGCTTGTGTCTTAATGATATTGTTGCGAGCGCGCGCAGGAGACAATGGTGATCGCGGAAACGGGCAGTGCGGCGGTAGGGAAAGAAGAACGACCTTCGGCAGGCTTCCTAGGGACGCCTCTCGGTAGTGCTGAATCGGGGCTGGATTGGCCGTCGCACTGTTGGATGGGGCATCTTGCTCCGAAGCCATGATGGGGCGCGATGGTGAAAGCCAGGCAAGGCGAGGGCTTCTACAAAGTTTTGGTGCTGACGGCTCCGTTGTAGGCCGTGGTACCGCGTGAGAGGTACCCAGCACTGCTCCACCAAATGTTCCACTCGAAGAGTGACGATCACCAGAGAAGTCTGGATGCTGGCTTGGTGCGAGAGCCGTCCTATAGGCAGCCTGCCTAACGTCGTCCTTCTTTCCTTACCGTCGCAGTGTCCGTTTCCGCGACAACCATTGTCTCCTGCGCTCTCTCGTAACGATATGCTAAATGTCTATTTTAGTAGGCCCTTGAGTGACGTAGGCTGTATAAAATCTAAACAACTGTGGCGTATATCATGGGCCGAGCACTAAGGGTATGCGCCAGACGTGATTGCCTGACGAGCATATCAAGTTAGCGATGTAACGATCAATTATTTCTGTTCCTCATACAGGTGTACCCTACCATACAAATGTTGGTGTATGTCATGCAAACGAGACGACCGGTCGAAGTGACTCACGTTGCCAAGAAATGCTTCGCATTTAATAATGGCCAGATGAAATTACGCAGGAACGGTGCCCAGATCCAGGAACAAGGTGAATCGCATTTTTATGTGCTGCTCAGGCAGTGGAGCTCTTGATGAGCTCGCACTGCAAGCAACGAAGAACCTATCAGGCTATATATATACCTACCGCTCCCATAGCCCTTGGACATCTTCAGGCTAGGAAAATACAGCTACAAAACCGCTCTTTCAGGATAGACTAAATCCCGAAATGATTGGATGTCGGAGCACGTCACATACCTCCAGATGTTTCCGAGTCATTTACTTTTTTGGCCGACGTGACTCTACTGGCAAGTGCTTTAGAGGCAGACATTTTGAGCGCAGTAAAGATACCTTGATTGTGGTTCGCGTTTTCTTAAGGATCTAGCGACCTCAACTAAGAAATGAGTTTATGTTATTACGCCGCACGAGCTAAAGCTACTTTTTCTTTATTGTTACATTTGCATATATCAAAAGAATATTGATCTTGCAAACCGCAGTACTTTCTGCACGCAGTTATAATGACCAACGACGAATGTGGGGGTGCTCATTCGCAACACACACACACACACACACATATATATATATATATATATATATATATACAGAAACAAGTTAATAAAAAAACAAACATTGAAGCCTAGGAAAGCATAGGGAGATTATTCCAATTCGTAATTATGATATTGTAATTTTGGGGTAAGTAGAAAGGAATTAAAGTGGACGAAAAGACAAACCTGCCTTCGGTGGGAACCGAACCCACGACCTTCGGATATCGCGTCCGATGCTCTACCGCTGAGCTACGAAGGCGGTCGTCCCCTCCGTCCCCTTTATTGGGTATTTATGTATATGGAATCCTAGGAGTGTTAGGCAGCACCACTCGTAGCCATGGTGGCCGAGTGTAGCATGATAACGTGATCTTATGTCAAGGTGGCTGCTGCCCAATAAACCCTCATATGCTACCTAAGGCACCAAGTATGCCTCAACGAGACCCAAGCTATGAAATAACGAAAGGGAAGGGGGTCAAGGGCTCGCTTTATTTGTTAGAAACAAGTTAATGAAACAAAAACACCGAAGGCAAGTTTGTCTTTTCGTCCACTTTAATTCCTTTCTACTTACCCCAAAATTACAATATCATAACTACGAATTGGAATAACTTCCCCTATGCTTTCCTAGGCTTCAATGTTTGTTGTTTCATGAACTTGTTTCTAACAAATAAAGCGAGCCCTTGACCCCCTTCCCTTTCGATATATATATATATATATATATATATATATATATATATATATATATATATATATAGCGGTCTCTGTCTCAAGTTCACCACTTGAGACAGAGACCGCTCCATATATATGGAGCGCTCTTTTTTATGGAGCGGTCTCTGTCTCAAGTGGTGAACTTTTAATTGCCAAAACACGTCATCGGAAATGGAAGAGCAGGACATTACTTTTCACGCGTAAACTCAACACCTTAACTAACTTTGTGAGCGTGTAGCGTTGCTCAGGACGAGCAAAGACAGAGAAGGAAGGGAAAAGCAACAGGGCAAGATAACAGGGTGAGCGCTAAGTTCCTGCTGATGTTTGTGGCGTGACCCACGCGACCATTTATACGCTCACCGTACCAGTGCCGTGAAACCAATTAACAAAAACAACAAGCTAAAATAGCTAAATCAGGAGCACAGAAAAAAAAACAGCCACATAACATAAGAATCGGGTGGGACTTGGCAGCTGTACGAGATATAATAACGCATGTCTTGAAAGTGATAACAAAGGTTTGCTTACACATGAATCGCCAGGACTCAAGATCGTTTTTGCTTGAATGATTTCCCTCGTCGGTTGATTATTGCTACGGGCTAATATGACACACGGTTTTAGAGATAGATTACAATCACATGACTAGCACTCCTGCGCAAGGTCCGCTGCCTGTGAAAGAGTTTTGGCACTGTAGCAATGCTCACGAAGCCTTACACTTAGGCAACGGCCTATCTAGCCGATATAACACGTGCCACAGGTAAGTGGAAGCCAATAGACGATGTCACTTATGCAGTCAGTAAACTCAGGTCGATGAATCCTGTCACACGCGGGGAGGGCCTTCTTATTCCGATTAGTCAGTTTGCAAATACTCACGTATTTGCTAGGTGAACAAACCACGCGAATATTCGCTCGTTTAGCAGTCTTAAGATTCTGCGAGACGGCGTGGATATATGGAACAGTGCTAGTCTTGTAATCAGCTTTAGGATCACGTTTCTGCTTATTGTCGTTCCTTAAGCCTCTCCAAATTCCTGTGCCTACTGACATTTACAGAGGCACAGGATAACCAGCCTGCGACGTTCACACTGGGACACAAAGCTGACTGAAACGGAGTGGAAGGACGTTAAAGGGATACTGAACAAAAATCGGGAAAACTGGCGAAAACATCGAAAACCTGCTCGGAAGACGTCACTGTTCCGATTAACAGTGTTCATTAAACGTATTTTGGCACAGTTGGCCGTACTTAAGTGGATTGTGCGAGCGCGGCGGCTGCACGGCAGTGCGCTTGTCAATGGCCGTGACGTCACATGCTACCGGCGCACTCTCTCCTCCAGCCACTTCCCTCTCCACCTCTCCTCGCAAGAACCACTCGTGTCACGAGCGGACGCGAGTTGCTCGTCGCGAATTGGTCGGCGCGTCAGTATCCGGTGGGTGTCACGTAACTTCCTCTAGTTCACCGCGCAGCCGCTAGACGCGCGAATTTGCGAAAAATGCATTAAATTCAGTATTTTCCGCTAGTCTCTGGCTGAAATGAAGGTTGGGGAAACAAATTTCAGCACCCAATCTTTCAATTGGATCATTTATCTCGACGGCGAAAGTTTTGTTCAGTATCCCTTTAAAGGCATTTCTTAAGGCACAGGTTAGCGATTCCCCTTTTGACCAACTTCGAATGGGCGGATTTAAACGGAAGAAGCGGTTTGTTTGCACGCAGCTCATATTCCCACCAAAAGTGCACCTTGGAATATTTTTTAGGGGCGAAGCTCCTTAGGGCATAGGCTAGTCCGGCGTCGTTGTCGTAGTAGCCACCTCTAGGTCTCAGAATGGTCACGAGATGGCGCTGCGGTGCTGCTTAGCTAGTACGTGAATTGATCAATAGATGGCGCGGAGGCGCTCGCTGCGTGCTCTAGTGTGATAGGAGAGCGCTAGATGGCGGCGGCGGATTCACAGCATATCCACGGAGTGAATGATGATGAGTGGGGCGAAGCTTCCGTCCGTCCGTCCGTCCGTCCGTCCGTCCGTCCGTCCGTCTGTCTGTCTGTCTGTCCGTCCGTCCGTCCGTCCGTCCGAGCGCTGCGGTGCTGTTTAGCTAGTACGTGAATTGATCGATAGATGGCGCGGAGGCGCTCGCTGCGTGCTCTAGTGTGATAGGAGAGCGCTAGATGGCAGCGTTTTGTGTTCGAATCTGATTGGCTGGAGGTGCATTGCTCTCGTTTAATCGGATATCGCTAGAGGCGCATCTCAGCTCGATTCTCATTGGATGGGGGAACGATCGTTCGAGATCGTTCGATGCGCGACCGATGAACCTCCGGAGCTTCGCCCACTCATCATCATTCACTCCGTGGATATGCGTGGATTTTTTTCTGTACGCCTGCTTTAGCTTGTTTTTTTTTTGTTGGTTTCACGGCACTGGTGCGTTGAGTGTGTAAATGGTCTCATGGGTCACGCAGTAAACATCATTTGTAAGTTAGCGCACAGCTTGTTGACTTGTGCTCTTGTTTATCCCTCCCTTCTCTGTCTTCGCTCGTCCTGAGCCGCGCTGCACGCTCACAAATAATGACTGACCAACTTGCCCAAACTGCAACGCTTTTGATCATAACTATACCGACTACAATTTAAGAAAGATAATGGCTTGCGAAATTTAGAAAATAACGATTCGCAAAGAAAGTGCAATACGGCGATTCCCTCCGCTATGAACTCCTTTACTGCGACAGTGGAATTTTCCCGCAGTCAAGATGAGATGACAACAGCGCCATAGGGTTTTTCTGAAACTTTTTCGCGGTTGCTATCTTTTTTTCTAGAAACCCGCACCTGGTATTTACAGTGCATTCCAGAAAGAATGGCTTCGTTACAAGCCGCTCGTAGCCTTTCCGGGTTTGTGAAAGTTCGTGGCTACCTCGGAAGTTAAAGACGTTCACTTGGAAGCGTTTGCGATACGTCTGCGCACAGAAGTCGGTTCCTGCTTCAGAAAACTTTCTCGTCTTTCAGGTTCAGTCATTCGTTTTGCATGTCCGGGATTTTACTCACCTTGCAGACCACATCATTTACAGCGATTGTCGCGTCCAAAGTGCTACACTGCCATCTGCTACACATTTGGCTCAAGGAAAAAAAAACTATTGTACTCCGGTAAGGCATGCATTGTATCTGTAGCATATGATGTTCCTGTCAACAATTGCTTGATATTTGGTGCAGTAAGTGGGAAGTAATTGTGTCACGTGCTTAAGACGTAGTTACTAGCCGAAATGCCTCGCCCATTTTTTACGTATTCCTCCTCCAAACATGTGATTATGACACGCCCTCTATTACGAGTGTGTGCAATTTTGGATGCTCGTCATTATAGTTTTCATAGCTTTATGCCACTGCAGCAATGCTTGTTTAAGCGCACGACAGCAGACAACTGCACGGAACAAAACCTCCATTGTGCAATAAATCGATGAACAGATCGCAAAATACGATTTAGAATAGCGAACGTCGCAGGAGCCAACGTTTCGACCAAGTGGACTTGTCCTCGTCAGAGCAATAGAGACTCTTAAGCGATCCACAATACTTCATCGTAGTTTGATCTCTACGGTACTGCGTGTCGTGGTCTCCGAAATAATTTTGGTTCGGTTAACAAAAATCACGCTATTTCCTGCAGTCCTTGACGGGAGCACGGCTCAGCGTCCACGGAGGTAGCGGAAAGGGAATTGGAGTACAGGAGAGTACCGCTATTTTAGAGGGCTCCGGAAGTTTTGACCAACTGGTGTTCTTTACGTGCACTGACAACACACAATAGCATTTTCATCTCGATGGAAAGTGCCAGCGTGGCAGCCAGGTTTGAACCCGAGTGCTTGGTGCGCAGCCGAGCAGCATAATCATTAGACCACCGCGGCTCCGAAAGACATTTTGCGAATGTGCCACGTTGAGGCCCCTCGCTCGAGCATTGCTACCTGCTTTCTGATACCGACGCTGTTTCCACATATGATATTAGGCGACCGTTCCAATACCTATTCACACGTAAACGACCTTTTCACGAGAATATTCGTGTTACGCACACATGAGCATCATGAAAGAAGTGGTGCGAACCCAAGAGCCTCGCATCTAGTCCGAACCCACTTATACCGAAAGGCGAGACACGCTTCTTTGAGGGCATAAAATGGAATTAACTCGCACAGAACAATACAAGATCGAGATCCTTGGGAGAGGCCTTCTTCTTGCAGTGGACATAAGATAGTATGACGGTTCATGATGATGACATTACGTAATCCTGGTCTACTACTATATTATTATGGCCACAGAAAGGCAAGAAATGAAGCTTCAGCTTTGTGAAGAGTTTGTGATGCACGATGGTTTTATATGTGTGCGAATGTTCAAAGCATTCTCATAACGAATCGGATATTGTGCTTTTGAGGAGGCATCTAAGTGCCATAAGAAGCCAATGGGCACAAAATGAGAACAGTATGACTCAGTGTTACTCTCTTACGTCCGTTGCCGTTTGCTGCGCTTATTCAATCTGCAATGCAAAACAGAATAGCCTTACACTCGTTTTACTGCAATAGCATTGAATTTGATTCACTCCTCGAAGCTTGTAGTAACTAATAAGGGAGCAAATATTTTTAGAATGGTTTTAAACACTCGCATGACAAAGCCCTCTAAACGCGAATCAATATAGATGAAACGTGCCTGCCACGGTGGTCTAGTGGCTATGGTACTCGGCTGCATATCCGAAGGTCGCGGGATAGAATCCCGGCCGCGGCGGCTGCATTTCGATGGAGGCGAAATGTTGAGGCCCGTGTACTGTGCGATGTCGGTGCACGTTAAAGAACCCTAGGTGGTCGAAATTTCCCGAGACCTCCACTACGGCGTCTCTCATAATCAGCGCTGGTTTTGGGACGTTAAACCCCGCAAATCAATCAATATAGATAAAACGTGTCTTAAATAAGTCATCCTACTGTTGCTTTTGTATATGCTGTAGATGCAGGACATGTGTTCTCATATCGCATGAAACATAATATTGTCTGATTGCTACATACTTAATGGAATATCGGCGCCATTACAGCGGCCTGAAAACCATTTTTTATGTTGCCTGTTTTCCTTAATACGACGGAAAGTTCACCGATTAGAGTGTCCCATCATAAAATCAGTCTCTCTGATCAGAGTGTCTAATCAAAAACGCCATGGAGCTTTTTCTATAGCAACTTTTCGTCAACATGGTCCAACACAGAACGCATGTCACAAACACCGGTAGGTGATAGCGAGACAGCAGTTACGCGCCGGCAATAGTCAAATGCAAGCAAGCGAGGCCCTATTTTTAAGGAAGTAACGTTGAGTCTATCAAGCCCCTGTAGCTGCAGTTCTGATGTGCTGAATGATAATTACAATAATCGCTCTGTCCTTTCACGACCTTTCACGCCGGTGCTTTGACCAGATACGAACTGCACTGTGAGGCCTACACCATTCCAGAGAGTTTGTGGCAGGTTGTGATGAGCCGCAGCGCATGCGCGCAACCGCACCTTAATACGAGCTTTTGGTTCGAATAGTCGTGGTGAAGTCAGCGCCGCTTCTCAGCGTCAGCTCCTTTTACTGCATAATAAGCAAAGGACAAGGCGGGGATGCATTTTAACACAGAAAGTGTTTTATGTCGAGGTCCACCACGACCACATAACGTCACTACTGTAACGGATGTGATGCAGTAAAGTAAGCATGCAAGAACGATAAAGAAATGTACTCAGAAAACTTCTGTTCATGCGATGGGAATCGAACTCACAGCCCCTCGCTACACGACGAGAGGTGGCCGGTGCTCTGCCATTGCGCTAACGCCGTATACGGCCGGAGCTGCACGAACGCGCCTTCTGTTCCTTCCTATTCCGCATAGTTCCTTCTGAGATGCTCTCGTCCGTCTCAGCGCACGCGCATCCAGCACATTGCCTGCAACGGTGCCGCCATCCAGGAGAGGCGAGTGAATCACTGCAGTTTTACTTCGCCTGTCCTGGATGGCAGCACCATTCCAGGCGCATTACAAAGTCCGCCTCGATGCACGCGTGCGGAGCCGCGCGGGCATCGGAAAGACGCGTGATAAGAAAGAACACAGCCGCGTTCCTACAGCTTCGAGCATATGTGCGCTGACAGCGCAGTGGTAGAGCCCCGGTCACCTTTCGTCGTGGGTAGCGTTCCCCCGGCGAGCACTCTTCGAGCGTGATCGTAACAAGAACACTGCTGCGTCAGGCGCCCAAGCACGCAGTAAGGATGTTGTTGGGTCAACGTGGCGCAAGTAAATATTATGGACACCTTTGTCGCGCGGCATTTACGATCGACTGTGTCCAGTTATTACGTAATCTACTTCAGTTATCACAAGGAGTTGGTCCTTTCAGTTATGGAAGCGATGCGTGAACGCGGGTTCATCCACGTCAAACGGTGCCGTACCAGTGAAACACCGATAGCAATGGGCAACTTCACCTCGATGCAACAGTTAACATTCATCTGCTTATGCGAAGACACGTTTCACTTTCGTGTTATACCGATTCAGTTGACAGAGGGATCAGCCGTATTTTATTTATTTATTTATTTTACAGACAGGCTGTTCAAGCCCGAATTAGACTGCGGCTGAATTACAGCAGTCAACGTGAGGCATTCCGAACGACAGCGTGGCTCAGTATGTAGACTTCGCATCAGGAGACGCAGCGCACCGGTTTCTGGGATTTTCAAAGGCTATTCAAGAATACAAATCTTATTCGAATCGCGAAAAGAATGGTTGATTCTATAACCGTTCGCAACTGCACCAAAATCAAACAGGTTCTGGTCTGTTGTCTGCCCCTGTAAGAAGTAAAAATGAGCACGTTTTTGCACACGCTCATATATATATATATATATATATATATATATATATATATATATATATATATATATATATATATATATATATATATATATATATATATATATATATATATATATATATATATATGATGTGTCAACGATGGCCGCCGTCGTGCCATATATGACATAAAATATAGGCTCCCACTGCTGTTGCTGGTGGTCAACGCTTTCAGCGAAGTGGATACTAGAGAGTGCTTCACCGTCTCTTTCTGGTTTTTAGCTATATTTCTCGTCAGAAAGTTTGTAATCAAATGAGTTGGCTGACTGGCCTGCAGCACCTCCGAAATTGCGCGTGGGTTTTTCTGCCACTGATGCGCTCGCTCTGACTTTTTTTTTCGTTAATTAATCACGAACTATAATTCCCTGAGGACGCCTGTAGGCTTTCCGTATAAGAAAGTATAAATACTGGGAGCACGAATCGCTCAGGGGCAACATGAGAACCAGTGCCTATAATCTGCAATACGAGCAGCACTCTCTACCGACCGCCTCAAGAATGGAGAAGAGTACGACGCAATTCTTGCTCATAGAAACAAGCACACGTCAGTGAAGTGGCCATTCCCAACACTACCACCGGGAAATCTGCAGCTACAGCACAGTCAGTCATCGTGGTCTTTAAGTAGTACAAGATTTTTTTTCTGCCACTTGGCGCGGTTCCGCTCAAGAAGCACACTCTCAAGAAGCACACCCTAACATAAGTAGAAAGATAAGAATCTGTCACGTTACTCGCCAGCAGGCAGAGAGCTATAGAAAAGGGGCCAGCTCATAAAAATAAATGACTAGTGTTTTTCAGTCATAAAACATAGCATATATACTTGGCATAGTTGTTCTGTCTTCATTTCATTACCAGTCTCAGTGATTTTAGTTAACGTGGCAGGACGCGCATTATTAATACATTCGATGAGCTGTTCCTCGGGACGTCTGCACGAAGGGCTGTCATTTGCGTCTTCGTTCGATGTCCAGACGATAACGCAGCAGTATGACAACTACCTTACGTTTACACGAGCATAAGCGCCGCAAACACTGAAGAACACGTCAGAAATCTGCCTGGCATTTCGATTAAACCATACAGCTTGCACTTTTGCTTGAAATAAGTCAACAGGCGAAAATGTTATTTGCTCATGAGACACAGAGTGCATTATCATGTGAACGAGAGCCAACGTGACACCTTCCGAAGCATGGAAAGCTGACGTTGATTCTGACGTCAAAATCCTGACACGATAGTAAAATGTCATCTGCGCGCTCCCATCGCGACAATCGTGTAGGTGGCACATCGTCAGCATTTCAGCAAAGACACGCAAATAAAAAGTGCAGCACAAGCCGACGCCAATACGTTGGAGTTATATTGGGACGACTTACCGGGACGGTGTTCAAGCAGTGGCAGGAAGAAATCCTATAGGTAGAGTGAAACTGGAGCTGAGTCAAGATTACGGCTAGGCCATGATGAATGTGCTTGTCGGCATAAGGGCTGAGTTATTTATGGTGGTTTGTATTGGGCCGGGGTCGCATTTCTACATCCTGCCGGTATCATTTGTGTGGTGAATGCGAGAAGGGACGTCCTGTCGGCGCGCGTGTAGGAGAGTGCCTCCTATGTACTATAATCTGTATCTATGCGAAAGCGATCACTAGGAGTGCGAAGGTGCATGGTTTATGAGATATTGATTGCGAGGTCTTATACGAATTCACTATCCTGTCCTCTTCATCTTTCTTTCTTGCGTGTTGAGAAAATCTAGCGACTGATTCATATACTTACCGCCCCGCCGCGGTGGTCTAGTGGTTATGGCACTCGGCTGCTGATCCGAAGGTCGCGGGATCGAATCCCGGCCGCGGCGGCTGCATTTCGATGGAGGCGAAATGTTGAGGCCCGTGTGCTGTGCGATGTCAGTGCACGTTAAAAGAGCCCCAGGTGGTCGAAATTTCCAGAGACATCCACTATGGCGTCTCTCATAATCAGAGCTGGTTTTGGGTCGTTAAACCCCACAAAACAACATATACTTACCTGTACGTACGTTTATGTCGAAGCTGGGCCGGTGAAATTGACGCTTTCAACCTAGCGCATTTTCACGAGCGATTCGTTTGTGGAATGATCTACCAGATGACATCGCATCAGAGCGAGACCGCGCAAAGTTCTTGACAAATCTTAAAACGTAATTTTGCACCGAAATCTCATATATAACATTTTCACATTCATCTGTGCTATAGTATACTGTTGTCAGTATGGCGTTTTTGAAAATTTCTTCTGTTTTCTTGTGTACAGTCAAGAGCAAAAGTTTGCGGGATCCGAAACTCCGTAAAAACCTTTACTACCGCTTAGCCTTGCAACTCAGCCTCGAATTAATAGTTTCAGTGGGTAGATGTTCTTGCAATGTACAGGCTGTAGCATTTAATTCGAGGCTATGTTGCGAGGATAAACGGTAATACAGGTTTTTACCGAGTTTCGGATCCCGCAAACTTTTGCTCTTGACTGTAATTTCCCATCGCACGGTTATTAAATGCGAAGAATTTCTTGGGGAGCTTCAGCAACTTTGACCATATCAATCCGTCTAGCCGCCTACGCGTCGGTGCCCTCGTTGCTTTGTCGTTCAGCCTATATGCACCAAGATTTGGATGGTATGGTACGAATCCATGACAAACATGCGTGATTGACCTTTGCACAACTAACATGATATTGTTACGTGGCGATTAATGACGCTGACCTGCAGTGGGGTGTACGGTTACAGGGATGTGAGAAACACCCAAGAAAGAAGACGATGATGTATCTTGGGTGAGCGTGGTGTGACTCCCAGCCGTAGGTCTTGCTGACGCGCTCATACATCCCAAGCCACTGATCCACGTCAACGTTGTTTGCGCCGGCAAAGATACCGGGATCACGGGGTTGTGATAGAGCGACGTACTGAGTGGTGATCGCTGGTGGTGACGTAGCTGAAGTGGACGGAGGCGTGTCATTGCCCGGAGCCATGCTTGTAGACTCGAGGTGGCGTCCACTACGGAGCTCCGTCGTATAGAAGACTGAAGGGTACCCGGCACTTCCACCAAAAATGAAACGGAACAGAATAAACGGTGGAATTATTTACAGCGTTTGTATTTCAGACCAACCAAGCTGGGAGTCACACCACGCTCACCCAAGATACATCATCGTCTTCTTTCTTGGGTGTCTCTCACATCCCTGTAACCGTACACCCCACTGCAGGTCAGCGTCATTAATCGCCACGTAACAATATACTCGTCATGTACGTCACGATTAAAGATACTGCCATCACGTGGAGTCCATACCCGTAATGCCCGGCCCGTGGTATTCGGTTATGCGCCGCAGCTGTTTGAATTTTATGCAGCCCATGTATCGAACCGACTGAAATACACATTTTACATATCATTACAAAAAAACATGAAAATAACAAGGACATACCGTTCGTCGTAGCATGAGATTGATATGTAGACATAACGAACACATAAGTACGCCCGAACGCGCTGGAATATCCGAAGCCAACCTACCAAGCGAAGTGTTAGGCGGGTATCGAACCCGAGTCGCCGAGGTGCCAAGCAAGCACGCTACCGCTAGGGCGGCTCTACACTCACGGTAAATATAGTAATAAACCTAATTCGCCGACAGTTGTGGTGATAGTTCGTGTGTGACGTCGATTGCGCGTGTAGTGCGTGCTGAGCGCTCTCAGAACAATTTAATAAACGACACATATGTTCTGGTAGCACTCGACATGCCTTTGTCCCAAATTTGCTTGATTCCGCAGGAATAATACAACGAGCGACGCTCATGATATGCACATCATCGAACGGTAGCCTGCTTCAAAAAACAAATCTCTGCGCCGTGCACTAACGCGGGTACCAATGTTACGTCCTAACATGACTTACCATTTAGTCGCCACGGTGCTGTGCAGTTTCCTGGTTTGCTCCTGTCGAGCATACAACTATACAAAGACGTTCATCGTGCTCGTAATATTTCTCTGAATGCCCCACTATTCGCCATAGGCAATCCCCTCGCTAACCGCTTCGCATTATACATTGATTCCCACAATGCATGGGACCTGCCCGAATTTTTTGTTGAAATAGTTACTTTTATATTATCTCTTGTATAACATCTTCATACACTACACGTTGCTGTGTTAGTGTATTTTGCGTTTCGTGTGTTCATGAGTTCAGTTGCCTCTTCTGCTTTAATCGATATTTGATCTATGTATATTTATCTCTGTTATGTAGATGCTGTGTTTCCCCCTTACTGTTAAGTAAATAAATAAATAAATAAATAAATAAATAAATAAATAAATAAATAAATAAATAACCTAATCAACCCAACAGCCAAACAGGGCAAGGTAAGCATAGGAGAAGTTATTTGTAGTTTTTTGCTCTATTGTAGTAATTATTGCATAAGTGGAAATGATTTCAAGTCGACGAATTGATTGATTTATGGGGTCCTACGTCCCAAAATCACGATATGATTCTGAGAGACGCTGTACCGGAGGGTTCTGGAAATTTCGATCACCTGGGGTTTTTGAACGTGCACTGACATGGCATAATTAATTCAGGGGCCTCAACATTTCACCCCCATCGAAAAACACCAGCCGCGGCCGGGATTAAATACCGCGACCTTCGGATCAGCAGCCGAGCGCCATAGCCACTAGACCACCGTGGCGGGGCCAAAATTGTGCGGGAAACTAAAGTTTGTGTGGAAAACAACGGCACCACAAATGAAGGCGCAAAGAAACGTCGAGCGTACCATACCATTTGGTTTGTTTCAACGTAGGAAAACGACGGAGCACACCACGCACGGCTGCGCGCGGTATGAGGTCGAAGCCACCTCTCAGTGAAAAAATGTTCCAGAAGCCAGGGGAATTCATATTCAAAACGTTTAGCTTCACTGGCTTTACTCAACAATAAAACAATAACAAAGCATAGACGTTTCGCCACCTATGCGGGTGGCATCGTCAGTGCACAAATGGCATCCCATGAAAGAATACATCAACTTATATCTTGCCGTAAACATCCGGCAAAGGACCACAATTACTATTGCATGCAGTTTGATTGTGACGGATAAATCATGATTCGATAAATTTCCTTGGGCCCCTTCACCGAGCCCCTTCACCGAGCTCTCAGGTGCTCGGTGAAGGGGCTCATGAAACGCCGAAGCAGACGCCCGCGTGGCGCTATGCCGCGTATGACGCTATACCTTGGTGCTATGCCGCGTTTCCGCAACGTCGTGTGTGGCGATTCAAAATGTTTGAATACTCTAAAGCGCTTCCACTAGCTCCGCAAGATTTACCAATGGGGGTAGGGGGGAGGGGGAATGACAGACATTTGAGACTTAGTTGTCTGCAGCCATAGTTGCTTACATTGTCCGGCCTTTCGGTGCCAGTTGTGCCTTTTATTCAGGGTGGGACTGTCTGATTCGCACAGGCGGCTTTGCTCCCGGATCCATACTTGCCCGGCATCTCCTTTGCCTCGCGTCGCGAAGGCTGTGAGATCGTTGCGACCCAGCGAGACAGATGTCTGTCAAAATGGGTGAAAGGTGTCTGCGTCACTTGAAGTCTGCAGCGCTTCATTTGAAAAGCTTCACGCATGACTGTCTTGCGAATGCCTAATTTGTCTGCATCGATTACCATAGTGCGGGGGATCTGATTGATTGATTTATGGGGTTTTAAGTCCCAAAACCAGCTAAGATTGTGAGAGACGCCGAAGGCTCCGGAAATGTTGACTACCCGGGGTTCTTTAACGTGCGCGGGGAATCTGCACATTTTTTCCTTGTTCTTATCATTTTTTTACCCATTAAGTGAACCTTTTTCATGAAGGGAAAAGTGAGTACAGACGAAATCAAGACTGGTGGCTCGTGCCTCCGCAATCCTCCACCACGCTGCTGCAGAGCATCGCGGATGCATTGCCTCGCACTTATACTTCGGGGCGATAGTACACCAAATATCATCCGTCTCGTCGTGCGCTGATCACCAAAAAGTCATCGCACGCGTTTTGTCACCGACGCCGCGCATGCGCAGACTGTCCTCATGAAAAAGGTCCATTTTGTGCTGCTACTTAAAAACACCACTTCGTCTCACAGCGAAGAGGTTAGCCTCTAGTCAGTCGGGGTTTACGGTGGGTTGGTTCTCCTAAAATGGGCCGAACCGTCGAGACGGTGCAATACCGTGAGGGTCCACGGTGAGAAGCAGCAAAGTACAAACGTAATAATAATAATAATAATAATAATAATAATAATAATAATAATAATAATAATAATAATAATAATAATAATAATAATAATAAACTATTGTTTAACAAATAAATGATTATGCCTGTGCTCGAAAATGCACCTTCGCTCCGTACTTCTGCCGGAACGCATCCGGATGTGTTGAAGCAGAGAATGCGGCAAATAGTATTTTAGCCAGAGTACAGGTTAAGGTGGCACCCTTCTGTCGTACCACCACCGCACAGAAACCTCATTCTGTCGCACCAACTGACGCAAAGGAATGTAAGAAAGGTGGTGACACTCGACGTCTCCACTGAAAGCGTTGTTCTCTTCTCGACAGAGGTATAAGATTTCTCGGTTTCGGACTGGAAGAAATTGTCGTAGATCGCCGTACACGAGGAAATCAAGTCCTGCTTGTCGTTAGTCGTCAAGTGCATGTAGCGCTTCGCTAAGCAGTCACTTTCGCAGCGCCAAGGTGCCGAGTACTACGCTTATACACCCCCGCAATGAAACAGGACACAGAGAAGGAAGGACCGCATAAACCGTAGTACTGCGTTTCTCTTTTCCGTGCATTGTTTTCTCTGCGTTGTGTGCTCATATCAACCTTTACCATCTCGCTCAGTTTGCCCAGTATGTCTTATTCTATAAATTGATATTCGTCAGAATCTAGTTTAGCAGTTGGTGGCGCCGGATACTTTCTCTCCTTGAGATACGCTTGATTAACACTGAAGCTAATATGGAAAGGGGTAATGTATTTGTTTACATTTTCACCCGTACCTATGGCCGGCTTGACAATACGCCACATCACATACGTCCGTCATGATCGCATTAGTTTTATTTTGGCAAAAGCCTTACGCGTCTCATGCGAACGACGCCGAAAAAAGTTCTTGATACGAAAACTCGCCGTTCTTGGTGCGCATGGAAACCAGCGTCTCGTGTGGTCAACCCAGCTCGCCTCTCCGAAGCCACCGCGGCTACTCGACTACTGCTGAATAAAAGTGCGCCTCTGGGAGACGAAAAAGTGAAAGCGGAATCGGGAGACGAAGCGCACGTACGCAGCTCGGCCACGGAGCTCCTTCCTTCGTAGTCCTTGGTTAGCGAAGCGGTTGCCAGTTTTAAATTTCATTTTTGCCGTTCCACTATCTGAATATGAGGCCCGCCATGGCAGAGTATGTGGGCTGCAATCTTGACCACTTCCAGTCTGTTCACCAGCCGTGGAAGCTTAACGGCTAGGTGGTCACATGCAAACGCCGAAGTCACGGGATCGAATCCCGGCCACGACGGCCACATTTCAATTGGGACGTAATGCAAGAAAACACCCGTGTATATATATTTAGGTCCACATTAAATATCCCCAGGGCGGTCAAAATTACTGCGACCTAAAAACTAACCGTCCCACACAACGCGACCTTCAACGCTCAATCCTGTGCTTAACGTACAGCTCGAATTTCCCCAATGTAAACAAAATCATAAGGTGGCACTATAGGACAAAGCGAACAAATTAAGCGTGCATTTCTCTCCGCCCCTTGCGTTGTCTGTATACAGACGATCACAGAACCCCAGGGACACGCTCATCACCGCCACAAAATGGATTCAGGCCATGCCTGAAACCAAGGTGTCTTGTCTCTAAGGAAACCCAGCAGAACAGCACTGCCACCAACAGGTCCCAATCACATTTACTCTGCGAAAATTTGCGGTAGTTTAACATGCGATTCCTCGAATGGCGTTGATTTGTTGGAGTGTACTGCGTATAGAATGCAATACATAGGTCAAACAGAAACCTCATTCGGGCTCCGCTTCAACAACCACAAAACCCATGCCAAATATATTTCAAACCTACCTCTCTCAAAACACCTAAACCTCACAAACCACTCATTTCATAAATTAACAGTGACACTATCAGAAATGGGCTTCAAGTCAAAGCGAGAACGAGAACAACGCGAATCATATCTAATATACCGATTCAATATGATGGAGAAAGGTATAAATGAAAACCTGGGGACCATCGCAACGATCGAACCACTGGGAAACGGGTAACCTGTGGCACAGTATGTACTGCTGGAACCGAACCATCGAAATATGACGCTTTTTTGCTAGCCAAATCACTGTAAATCGATCTTCTGTAAATATATCTATCCGTAAATCTATTTTACTTTCTTACGAATATTCTTTTACCTCTTTTATTGTATTTTTATTTCTTTCCTTATACAACTTCTTTCCTGAAGGTCGCCACACGTGCTTGTGGATTAGAGCACATGTCAAGCCGGACCCTCCCGCAGCATCACCTCGGCGACATCGTTATGCTATTGTATTATCTCCCCCCATCCCACCCGCGTCTTTTTTTCTCCTTTCCTTCTTTTTTTCTCTCACATCGACACACGTGAGGATGGCCTGAACCGCGTACATGACTCTCTGGCCGCGAAGCCACCGCGTAAAGATGGCAGGAGGGAGAGGTAGTGGGGAGTTTTCAGTCCTGCTCCCAACTGACGCACGCCCTGTTCTTTTCTTCTCTCTCTCTCTCTTCTAACTTCCTTTCATCTTTATTTTTTCCTTGTTATTTTTCTTTCTATATTTTGTTTTTTATCTTATTTATTTACCCCCTCTCACTTCTTTCTACGACAGGACTAAATAGAACCGAATAGAACCAAAAGCGTTCCTGATGAAGGCCGTTCTCCGGATGAAACGCTTGATAAGCGCTTCCCCATTTTGTTGCCAATTCCGACGGTCCGCTCATCTGTCTTCACGCCTTCGGCCTGTTCACTACCATGTCCGCTATATGTATGTATGTATGTATGTATGTATGTATGTATGTATGTATGTATGTATGTATGTATGTATGTATGTATGTATGTATGTATGTATGTATGTATGTATGTATGTATGAGATGTAACTGTCGACTTCCCGGTTACGGTGCGATTTGAAACCTCATTGTGCTATCGTTGCATTGGGTTGATTTGTATTATCGTTACGTTAAAATCAACGCAACGATAATACAATCAGGTTTCAAATCGCACCATGACCGGGAAGTACGAGAATCATTCCCAGTTCGTGAATTTAACACTGTATCACCCGGTATCAACGAGAGCCTCGGTAAAGTGCCGTGCCTATCAGCCATGTCTTGATCTCTACGTTTGCCGGGCTTAGTATAGCCTTGTCAGGTATACGTTGAAGTTTTCCTTCTGGCGGCTTTTATTTATTTATTTATTTATTTATTTATTTATTTATTTATTTATTTATTTATTCGAAGTCGAAATAATGCAGTTGATACCACTCAGGTTACTTAATGGAGAGGCAAAGCGGTGTGCAGAACGCAGGACTGAGCTAATGTTGGGCCTTCGCTGCGTTGGCCTCAGATAAGATACGCGTGTAGACTATCCATTGAGTCCACCCCCACCAGGCCCAGCGTAAAGGCCTCGGTCGAGTGGTAGGGCCTTCTTTGAAAGAGTATGCTTGGGGGCGAAAGCCGTGTAATGGACCGGTGGTCTATGGATGCACGCCTTATTAGCGGTGCGTGCAAGCGGGTGCAGCTTGCCCCGGAAGAAGTCCGCCACAAAGAGCTGCGTGGTGAAGACAGCCAGGCGCAACGAGTCGCAAGAACAAAGCAAGTAAATGTCGAGATGAAAGAGAGCAAAAATGTGGGCTCTTTGCGTGCGCATCAGGAAGAGCCCAGAAAGTGTCGTGTCTTTCTTTATATGTGTGCAAGGGACGCTAAGAGCAGAGGCGAGCTGACTTGTGTGGACATGTTCCAGGGGAACTAACGCCTAAGACACATTAGGATGGTATTAGGTGCACGGCTTTTCTTATATTGCCTCCGAAACACGTCAATGTATAGGTACTGAGTTGGACCGCGCACACGCGAGAAGGACCACAGGAAGACATTGATGCTCCCGTATATCATCCAATCATTTATATTTGTGATGTTGTGGCTATAACGACTGCCCTCCAGCACTATTATGCGGTAGCTTGGATGACGGCGTCCCATAGCGAGTAATCAAACTGCTTGTCCCTTGTGTACCTTGAGTTGACATGAATTGGTGCGGTCAGCCGTGAAAATTCACTACATTTACCAGAAGCAACAAACATTGAAGGCGATAACAAGGTTATGGGGGTACGCGGAAGCTCCACGGACGGTGCTCCTAGAATTAATACGGATTAATACGTAGGGTCGGCATGCTGGCGTGATTTAGTGCGCGAATCAACCGCTGATGAGCATCAGAAACGAAGCCCTGGGAGCTGTTGGGTCTCTAACAATGCTTGTGTGATGAGTAGCGCCACCGCCGTTGTTGCAGGCGTCGCACCCACATGGTGCCCCGCAGAATATGTGCACTAATAATGTTAACTGCAATTCAGTTTCGCTAATTTTTAATTACTAAAGCAATACGCCCAAACTAATAAGTAAAACCGCCACTGTTTGTGCCTTGATTTGAAGTGTCTGGCTTCCTCAGCATGGGCACACCACGTGAATTGTTACGCGTACAGTTTCAACGTCGCTGAGGAATGCATTAGCGCGCAACGTCCATGTCAGCAATTCAATACAGAATGCTACCCTGGTTTCGCTGTACACCGCTGGCTTCGCTGCAGATTGAGAGGGCGTTCAATTGACGTTACTCCTTTTTTGCATTGTTGCAATCACACTGCTCGTGTTTCTCTCACGCACGAAAATCTGTCCTTCATGAGACCTCTGCGCCGAAAGTGCGCGTCAAATGGGCCTGGCGAAATTTCTTGAACGTGGTCAGAACACGCTGCCGATCAGTAATCGAGGTTTCTGTGAACATGTGGACAACTGCGACGTTGCTTTTCTTTAACACATCCGTTTAGTTGGAGAAGTGGAAGTGTGAAGCGATATCTTCATTATTACAATAATAATAAGCTCTTTCCGTAACGAGACGCCCACTGGACGCAGCGGAGCATTCGCTGAATACCCCGGCCCCAATCAACACAACGAGTTGTATATTTGGCGAGGCATGCTCATCGCAGATGTTGCTGTGGTAGAGCCCCGAGTTGAACTAGTTGGTGGAACTTTACCTCGACAAATATTTTTGTTGCGCTAAACAACACCGGCAACAGAAACGAATAGACGGTCATGTCGGCCTTTTTTCGTCGTTACAAGGACATCGCGAACATTAGAGACATTCGAGTCTCCGTCTTCTCCCTGCTGAGAACTCAAGGCGTACTGACTGAGTGAACAGGGCGACGGTACGGGTTACATAAATACAAGACGGCGAAACTTCGCTCTGTCAGGTATTACGAAACGAACACTCCTGCGCTGAGGGTGATACCTGAAATTGTTTCCATACGAGCGCCACGTTCGAAGACATATCCACCGGAGCCAGCGCCCAGCGAATGCTTCGAAGTCTGTTTCTAGTTATTACTTTCCAAGAGATGTATGAAAGCTATTGGGGTGGCGGGCAATTTTCTTGGCTCGTGTACTTACAGTGCCCTTGCATGGTCACCGGGCAAGATTGTTGTAGTTTCACAATGCTGGATGGGCCCCCATAAAAAAACCCGATTGGTTTCGTAACTTCTTTTTCTGTTTTTATTACGCTGAAAAAATAATGAATTTTTGTCGTATTTTTCTACTCTATATTTTCATTCTTCCACAGTGTTCAGGCAGTTGAGTGTAGGTGCTCTTCCTTGCTCGAGAGCAGTCCGGAACGTGAATCACGGAGACTGCTAGGCGCCTGAATCATTGCACCATGCGGGGTAATAAAATGTAGCTACAACCATTCGGCATCAGTTGCGAAAGGGTATGCATACAGGTTACAGGACCACGTACATGATGTGAAAAGGGCACAGTACTGCACAGTATCTGCCCATGTGCACATGCGCAGGACAAGAAGGCGTACTGTTGAACTCATTTGGCTAGCAGAGTTGCGTTTGGTCGACCGGTCTTCATCAGAACGAATGTGGTTATAGAATACCCTCCTCCTTATCACAGTTAAAGTCTATTGCAGCTCCCCCTCTTCAAGTATGCATGTAAACGCATATGGCCAAGTTTTCCACAAACGGAAGGTTACAGCTGTCATTGCAAAATTATGTACACACCTCTACAAAAGCTTCAGTAGCGAATCTCGCCAGTAAACTTTAGTTATGCAAGTTCGACAAACTGTTTAGGACGATTAAGGAGAAGATAGACAAATGGGTTATAATATCCACCTAACCAAAAATAAGTTACCAAACTAGCCTCTTTTTATTCTGTAAAATTCCTTGTAGCAGTTATCTCCTCAAACACGTATATTGTCGGCGTTTAGAAGGAGTTAACTGTAATTCATTTTCTTTTCCTGCCTCTGAATTAATTAAAGAATGACATCGTGCTTGTCAAGGAGCGACGTTTGTCGAATTTTCTGTATCTCAATAATCCATCCACTTCTAAAAACTCCCTCAGCGAACCGCCGTATAGTTCATCATTTCTCCATCTAGACAGCTGTAAGCGTCCACAATCCCCGACAACATTTCATGGCAAATTCGCATGAAGCGTACTGCATCGCTCGTAAGGCAAGTAAATCCGTTCGTTACTCAAAGGAGCAAAATATGCGGCGAACGGGACAAAAAGGCTTCCTAACATTGAGGAAAATGCAATTTTTCGTGATACGAGAGTGTTGTTACAAGTGCAAATCGCTTGTCTACTCGAAGAGGCAACAGGAAGCTGATATGCGCACTGCGGTGGTTATAGTGCCAAGTCTGAACTGTAGTCATAAGTGTAACAAGCGAAAAATTCCAGAAAAGCTTTTTCGCAGTACCCATGGCCTGCATGCTATTTATAACAGCACTGCACTTATGTTCCATTTATTTCTTAAGACCGCCTGATATGGCGATTCTAAGTTGCATATCTGTGCTGATGTATGCTAATGCATGTTTAGGTTCCAGGTAGCAAAAAAAATTACAAAGGAATGTATTTACTTTAAGAATTCTTGCTCTCGCGCTCTCCACATCAGAGCTATTTCGAGACACGCCTTCACAATAAGCTTATCATTGAACCCCAACCTGATGCAGGTGCTGGCAGTTTTGATGTCATCGTACGGTTCATTTTCTCCTGCGCCAGTGCGCCCACAGCTTTAACAATTTATACATACTCCCGTTGTTCCAACGTTGTACGCTTGTTACGCAAATTTCCTTGCCGGTGCAAACGGGCCATGTGTAGCTTGGAACTTTCGATCTTCACTCGCGGCTGGTGCTGCTTGCAGGTATGCGTAGCAAGAAAGTAAAAAAAAAAAACCCTCGCTATTTGTAAGAAATAGCATTTAAAGTAGATAACAAAGTCTACAACAGAAAGCGTCCACCTGCAATAAACAGAACTGCCTATGTCAAACAGTGCCTGCGCAGATGCATCCTCCACACAACCAAAAAACAAAGTCTTGCGCCACCTTTAAAAACAGCGGCTGATGGGAGGCGAGATCATCCCAGCGTGCCACACGAGAGCTCGTGTTTTGGTTGTGCGCATACTTTTGGCCGTGTCCACGAGCACAGAGCAGCCGGAATAGGGAGGTAAAGTGTGCGCCTTGCACACATGGTACAGGAGGAAACCAAGCGCGAAGTAGGCCGGCAGCCGCCGATCGATGTCTCGAACTGCGGTGCCCGGAGAGCTGAACAGGACATGTAGAGAGTATAGCACAGACTTCGCGCATCTATACGCGAGGCCTCCGTCCACTGTGTCAGGGTGAAAAAATAAGGTCATTAGGTCAGTCCAGTAGTACATTCGTTATAGATGAAGTCGCTGAATGCGCTGCTAATGGAAACAATAAGCTAGCTCAGTAAGCCTAACTAAAGCTGGCTGTCGAATGGAAGAGCCTAAAGCGTTAGCGAGCGGAGCTCGCAAAATCGCAATGTGCGCAAACAACATAGGGCGAAGTGTACTCGAAACAGCCCGGTGAGCCGAGAATTTGACGACGCGACGGTTAGCCTATCGAAAATGTGGTGGGTGTCGAGCTGCAAGCTGTTTTGGAACTTTTTAGAGGATGGACTCACGTGCTGAGGTGCTTGTCACTGGCGTGTTGCTCTTGAACTGATATGTAATGCGCAAAAATGTCGTGAAAGCTTTTCAGGCTTTCGGAAACTGGAGATGAATTGGCCTTTGGTTTTTAAACGCGTTTCATCACCCGCAGAATGTCAACGATGTCATGCCCAGCATCGAGATTGGCTTGCATTTATTTTAGGAACAAATCTAACGTGAGAGCGTCTTGTGAATATATGGTCCAAACCTCTCATATACTGGAACTTTAAATGAGTGAATGAATGAATCGTTCTTGATGTCGGAGATTATATTATCTACAGAGCAAAAAGCATTTGTGAGACAACAAAGATGTTCACGAGAACTTCCGCTTGTATTATGTACAAGAAAAAATGTCAAACTATCAGCGAAGATTCCCAGTGAAAGGCAAATATTTCTTGCGCACTCATAGCTTTGCGAATCCTACTCAAAGGTTTTATGAATATATAAAGCAGCCGAATAATGCATAAATTTTGTTTTTCTCGTTTTTTTTTATTTCTTTTCCCGCCGCTTTTTAACAGCAGAGCTGTTTAGAGGCTCGCAGTGTCCGTTGTTGGGTGCGCGTCACGCAAGAAGGAAAAGCGTACCCGCTCTTGCCCTGGACCAGACTACCCACATTCTTGCCCCACTGCCACATGAAAGTGACTATGCGAAGGGCAATATGGAAAGAAAGAAAGAAAGAAAGAAAGAAAGAAAGAAAGAAAGAAAGAAGAAAGAAAGAAAGAAAGAAAGAAAGAGACTTTCTCGGGTTAGAGAGAAGGGAAAAGCAGACCGGCAGTTGCCCTCGACTCGCTACACACACCATTGCCCTCAGCCACGTGATAGTCAGGTTAAGTCGGGATAATTGGAAAAACAGAGATAAAATTAAAGATAATAAAAAACGCACCCCTTCCCATGCCACTGAGTATAACGGGAGTTGAATATAAAATAAGAGAAACAAAAGATTATTGAAATAATAACAAACTTGAAATCAAAATGCTAAAGAAAAAAGAACGTGGGTGGGAAAGCGACCCAGCCGACACGGCCCAGGAAGGAGAAAAGAAAACATACGATTCGAAAAAAGAGAGTGAGAGAGAATATAAGAAAAGTTCTTCGGAAGTTTTTCTTGAATCCTCTCTTCACTACCCTCCTGTGGTTGCTTGTTGGTTGGTCTTGGTTCCTGGATCTCATATTCTGGAAAATATCTAAGGAAACTATTAGGACACAGTTTAGTTATCTCTGATTGATTTTAAAGGATGACTGGAGACAACATGATTCTTGTATTTATCAAAGCTGATGCATCGAAATATCACCTTATCTTAAAGATTCGTTAATGGTATTGTCGTAGGTATATATCAGAGCCAGTAGCGCACCCAGGGTCTCTGCGGTGGGGGGGGGGGGGGTCCATTTTTCACGAAGGGCCGGGCATGCGATTACACAGTTGTTGCGTGTTTAAAAAAGTAAATAAAATGCCAAATAATAGCAACATCAATGATGATTACTATTTTTGTTATTTTTTCGGCGTTTCGCAGAGACATTATCGCCACATTATTCTAGGGCATAGGAGCAGTTACTGTGTGGGATTGGGGTTAGGTCGGCCTCAGGGGGTGTTACAACCCCCGAACCCCCCTTCGGTGCGCCACTGATCAGAGCAACTTCTTTCTTGAAATACAAGACGATTAACTGTTGAAAGGGAAAAAAAACGAAAACTTCGTATTTATGTCACTGTGCACTTCCCACTTGTGTACTTATGTTGCTTACTTATTCATGTCTCCCGTCAAAGTTTTATCATGAAATGATTATCAAAGCTGTTATCCCTTTCCTAGTTTTTTGTTATATACTAATCCGTTTAAAATGAGTTTTAATGTGCAATTGCCGGATTACTTTTTTTTCTTCTTTTTTTTTGCATGATGCTGGTCTCCCCCGACGGTATGGCATGCACGAAAACGCCTGAGGAGAACAGCATCTCTTGAAAAATAAAAATTTAATGAGGTTCTGCATCAAGAGGCCTTATTCGGGTTTCTTTTTATTGCATGATAGTGACAAGCTATAGTATCGCATTGATGCGCGCTCTTTCTCTCCATGTATTCGGCGCTACGGGAGCGAACGAGAAGCCAAAGCCATGCGTCGCCGGAAGCATTCGGCAGGGAACGCGCGTCGGCAAGCTGGCAGTAATACGCGGTCGGTGCCCCGCAGACAGCTGTAAAAAAAAATAGTGCGCGTTGCCGAGCCCTTCACTAGCGGAGCCTCCCAGCGTGGCATGGACCGGAATAAAAGAGGGAATACCCAGACACCGGCGCGTCTTACATATAGTTGTGTGTGTGTGTGTGTGTGTGTGTGTGTGTGTGTGTGTGTGTGTGTGTGTGTGTGTGTGTGTGTGTGTGTGTGTGTGTGTGTGTGTGTGTGAGGAAGGTGGGGTGAAGTCTGCTTGTTCATCTTCTTCATGGTAGTGAAAGGGCAATGAATTTTTTGGCATTTCAATAGCCAGCGAAGCTGTTCTAGATCGAGCCACCGATGTCGGGCGTCATGCAGGAGGCAAACGCGGGCTCCCTCATTCTCTCGACCCACTACAACGTGTTGGCGGTTACGCGAAGCTCATGGTGTACGGCATTTGCGTGCCCACTTATTTCATCTCCTACGCGACACCACTCTTTGCGTCAGCCCACTGCTACATCATGGTGGGCCAATCCCGAAGGCAGTGTCAGGCGCAGAAAACTTCAAGAGCTGTGGGGAGTGAATGTGCGTGCGTCTCTGTGTTTAGCTCGAAGTTGGGGCTTCAATCCCAGTGGCCGCGGATGCATTTCGATAATGCGAAATGCAAAGAAAGAAAGAAAGAAAGAAAGAAAGAAAGAAAGAAAGAAAGAAAGGAAGAAAGAAAAAGAAAGAAAGAAAGAAAGAAAGAAAGAAAGAAAGAAAGAAAGAAAGAAAGAAAGAAAGAAAGAAAGAAAGAAAGAAAGAAAGAAAGAAAGAAAGAAAGAAAGAACCGCATCAGTGGCTGTACTGAGGTGCGATTACCCCGAAGTGCTCCTTTAGGGTAGTAGGCCAGGCATGTTATGACGAGGGAAGGAAAAAAGAAGAGATAGCCTGTTTGGGACGAGCGTCTCGGTAGAACTAATAGAGTGCATGGGGCGATGACTTTTTTTTTCTACCACTGGTTCTCCCAAACTAATCCTTATTTCAGTCATTTTGAGGCACTTCGGTCACCTGCATTCATTCAAGCAGCGAGAGCATAAGCGCGCGCTCCAACCAGCACGCTGCAGTCCTTTCGTCGGCTCCTAGCGTTCTATGAGTGGTTCCTGGAAGAACGAGCAAAGAGCTTAGTAACATGTTGAAAAACAACGTCCACTGGACTTGGTTTGGTCGCCTCGTCATCAGAAAACATTCGAAATTCCGAATTACCTGTTCCGTGATTGTGCAGTGCTCAGGTATATATTTATACCAGACGCCTTTTCCTTGAGCTTTTTGTGCCTCAGTAGCATGCTGCGATCAGTAAATACGACGAGACAGTGCTCATGGAATCCGAAAATTTCGACCACCTGGGGTTCTTTAACGTGCACTGACACGGTACACGGGCCTCTGGCATTTCGCCTCCGTCGAAATGCAGCTGCAACGGCCGCGATTCGGCCCCGCTACCCGAATAGATCTGACGCTTCGCCCTGTGGAGTGAGGGCCGTTCTCTAATATCAGTTATATTTATATTGTCGCAAGATATCCCCGCAACAATATTTATATAATATAAATATAAATCTATAAAAATATAAATAATTACAGTGCGGAAATATTCCCAGCTCAATCGCCAAGTGCTTACAGGGCGCTAAATCAACAAGAGAGGGACACACAGACACACAGAGCGCTCTGTGTGTCTGTGTGTCCCTCTCTTCTGTACGTTGATTTAGCACCTTGTAAGCGTATGCACTAATATGAACCAACTAGCCCAAGAGGAAGTTTTATCAATCGCGAAGGACGGGCCCCATAACCTGCGGTGCCGTACACTTTCGCCGTTATATTTTGGGCGACATGTGACCGTTAAAATAGATAGCAGGCTTCTTTTGGGCATCGTGTTGCCCCAGAAGCAGATTCCGTAGGCACCGCGTTCGCTTTTATTCAACGGTACATTATGATGCAAGCGAATGACCATGTCATCGTGTACCATCGCCGGAAGCTTCTGACGCCGCCGTATAGTCTCTCGCGGATACATGTAGCCGCAGGTGCACCAAAGAATGCACACCGTCCGCCCATTCGAAAGTGAACACGAAAACGACACCTTCGGGGCTGCTTCCAAAAGCAAAACTAAAGAGCGAAGAACAGCTCTGCCTGTAGGAGACACAGAGAACGTATCAGCTCCGTAGTCGGCGGTTGTCGCCTGTTCGTTCTACCAGCTAGCCTAAAAAACGACGCGTCCTTCTAGACACCTCCTCTCTCTGTAGGCGGCGGCGGCTCCCTGCTTACAGAGACCGCTGGACGAAGAAAGAGAAGGACAGCGTACTTTGAACGATGAGCAAACAAACTCCGTTCCGCGTCCCGAACGCTTTTTATTCTACCTACCTCGGGTATGACAGATGCCCTAAATGATTCAGAGGCATGCGCCGTGCTGGAGCCGCGTCTAGATATTGGCACATGAATAATAGAGTGCACTTGCGCGTTGTCTTTGTTAAAATGCGAAAACGATACCAAAAAATATGTCGGAACCTCCTCCTTCATGTGTGCATATATATATATATATATATATATATATATATATATATATATATATATATATATATATATATATATATATATATATATATATATATAATTAGGAACAACTTAATGAACCAACAAGCATTGAAGCCTAGGAAAGTATAGTGGAAGTTATTCAAATTCCTAATTGTGGTCTTGCAATTTCGGAGACAAACTTGCCGTCGATGAGAACCGAACCCACAACCTTCGGATGACGCGTCCGATGCTCTACCGCTCAGCTACGAAGGCGGTCGTCCCCCCTTCCACTTTACTGGGTATTTTATGTATATGAATCCTGGGAGTGTTAGGCAGTGCCACTCGTAACCATGGCGGCGTGTGTGGAACGCACTTTCTTGCCAGGAGGCGTCACGTAGAACGTGAAACTGCTGCCCATTGAGCCCTCGCGTGCTACCTAAAGGCACCAAGTCTGCCGCAACGAGGCCCAAGCTATGAAATAATGAAAAGGAAGGGGTTAAGGGCTAGTTTTGTATTTGTTAGAAACAACTTAATGAGCAAATAGACAATGAATCCTAGGAAAGCATAGGGGAAGTTACGGGTCGCGTTGGCCCGTGCTTTAGGGCCTCTTTTTTCTAGTGCTGATGTCCTCTCTGGTTTACACGCGTCATTGTATGCCTTCTTGAGAGTGTCGTGCGGGTGATTTCATTCAGGTAAGGTTGCCTTTAAATTGCCTAAGTGTTCCCTGTTCTAAATCGTACTTTGCGATTTGTTCATCGATTTAAGTGGTGAACGTAATCCGCGTCGTTGCTACAGATTCTTCTTATGCGCCTTGCCTGTCGTATGAACGTCCCCTGTTTGCAGTGTCGTGGGTGATGGCTATTATAATCTAGGTATTGCTGGCTATCCGCTGGCTTTCTGTAAAGTGTCTTTTTTATTTTTCCTTTTTCGATAGATGCTGTCGTGTCGAGGAAATCAATTTTAGTAGAAGAGTGGTTGGTGCATGGAAAACTTAATGCTGGCATGAAAGTTGTTAAAGTTCTCAAAAAATGTGCTTATAGAACTTGCAACACGTTCCCAAATAAAAATGATATCGTCTATGTAACGGAGGTTGGTGCGAGGTTTTAGCGGCGATGATTCCAAAAGCTGTGCTTCTAGTTTCCCCATGAAGACATTGGCGTAGGTCGGCGCAAAAGGAGTTGCCATGCTGGTGCCAAAAATTTGCAGGTAGTTGGTCGAGTCAAATTCAAAGTAATTAAGTGTAAGGACTAATTTCAGTAATGCGATGTAAACTTCAGCGGCGTATGCACGCTTGCTATTCTACATTACCTTCGAGAGCGCTTCGATTCATTCTGTGATTGTTATATTCGTGTATAGGGAGGTGACATCTAATGTTACCAGAATTGCCTGATCCGAGAGTGTGAATTTCGTTAATGGACTCTATAACCCGCAGAAAGCGAGTTGTATCCTAAATAAAGGACGGAAGGGTGGGCGGTATGTCAGATAGGTGGTGATTAAGAAACTTCGATAATGACTCCGTCGCGGCGTTGTTGTCGGATATTATGGGTCTTCCCGTTATTTCTGAGAAAAGTAGTTCATCTATGCTAACCTTATGGATCTTAGGAAGGAGGTAGAAACGGCCTGCTTGTTTATTATTAGGCGTTAAGAAGCGGCTAAAAGCGGATTAATTCGCTGGCTAAAAGATCTGTCATCGTACCTCGCATTGCTGTATTGCACATTTGGGTCGGAATCTAATGTTCGGAAGGAGGCTTGATTGCCTCGTTCTTGTACTTTTCTATTGGCCATATTACTATGCTACCACCCTTGTCCGCTGTTTTTGTTATGATGTCGTTTCTGTCCGCGAGTTGTTTCAGAGAATTGCTTTCGGCGTTTTGATGTCAGGGGTGTGAAACAAAACACTGGAAAATGGTCCCTTATGTCACTTGATATGACACCGCTAATGGTCTCACGTATGTCCAGTAATGTTGCACTATGGGCAGTTACTCTAGTAGGGGAACTGATAAGGTTTTCGCAACAATACGTAGCAAGTACTGTCTCAAAATTTTCTGAATATACGTCTTTCGCAGCAAGATCAAGATTTATGTCTCCAATAATTATATAAGAAGCGTTAAGAAGTAGTGGGGATGATAGCAATGACTCTATAAATTTCAAAAAAAAAATAAGTGTTTTATGTCCTAGTGGCGGCCTCTAAACGACATTGACAACATTTTCATCTTCCCATACAGCCAAACATTCGAAATCTGCTGTGGTTAAGGACTGGTCCATTTTTCATAGACACACTTATCTTTGAAATAAATTGCTACACCGTCTCTTCTGTCCACACGCCACATATGCCTAGATCGATATCCAATTAAAACGTGGGACATCACTGTCATTTCTTAACCTCACTGTAATTTGTTCTGTTACTGTTAACCATCACTGTCGTTTGTTCAGTAGAAGTTGTTGTTGGTATAGTTGGTGAGAAATAATTTTATAAATTTACGAACGCAAACCAAACACACAAACCGACATGCATGAAGAAATAGACCTATCAGAGCCCTTTTATTCCAACTGTTACTGCTCACATGTAGTACGTCCTTATTTACACACACTAATCATACGCAATGACAGGGTCAACATAGGCGCCCCAATCTTATCACACAAGTCATGCTCATCATAACCTTAATATAATAAAAGAGGCATTACCAACTTTTATAATACTTTACCAAGTTTTATGAAAAATGCAAGATATTTACGGGAATTCAAAAGAGATCTAAAATCCCACATTATACATATTTACTAACATCGGTTCTGTTCATAGTTTCACTCTGTGCTTTTTTTGTACTATTCTATTGTAATCGTGTAGGTTTTATCCATCGTGTTCTTATTGCACTGTTCTGGTGTGATAGTATTAAATTTTATCCATAGTTCTAAGAGTGCCACTGTTGCTTCAGATAATGTATACTACCATTAATCAGCCATCAACGTGAGGTCCCGATACAGTCTCCCACTTTGGGACCTCCTATGTATACTAAACACATGCAATATTTCTGTATTTATACCCATAAACTCTGATTCTTATTCTGATTTTGCTTTTTCGTACTTATCTGTATATTTTGCATAACTTATTTTTTCTGTCTTTACCACTGTATACCACAGCGTTTTTTCTTTGATGTATGATTTTATTGGAGGTCTCACTCATAGTTTCCTTCTATATCTGTATATATCATATGCACTATATCACACGTATTTCTAATAAATACATTACATCTAAATCTAAATCTAAATTCATAAATTCAACACGCTGTCCAACATCATGTTGATTGCATGTTGATTGGAATCGCTGCTTTGTGGCATGGACTTATGTATATCACTCACACTTACTCGAGGACCGACGTATATTTTACCCGCCTACTTGCTTTCTCTATCTTCCTTTTTTTCTTTTTGTGTGTGTGTGCGTAATAGTTCAAACATGCAACCTGTATTTCAGTGATGTTTATCCCGTTCATTTACAGACTACACCAGTGACTGTCTGTGTTTATCACTATTATCAACTTATGTATGGGGATTCAATGTGCCAATTCATGACTGTATAATTTCACGCGCTTTGAATTGTATTGTGCCGATGTCCACGTGCGTGAGCCGATATCTAATCGTATCCCGGCAGACGTGCCACGAGCGATGACGCGATACATAAGTATATGCGGGCGCTATAGGTATATGCCCTGCGTGGTATACTGTCTGTTACTTTGTCGCTACAACTTGATTCTCTCTCTCTCTCTCTGAAACGTTGAATAAACGCTTTCCGCATTTTTGTTGCCAATTCCGAGGATCTACTACTCATCTCTCTCTCTCTCTCTCTCTCTCTCTCTCTCTATATATATATATATATATATATATATATATATATATATATATATATATATATATATATATATATATAGAAGAGTAGTAGACCCTCGGAATTGGCAGCAAAAATGCGGAAAGCGTTTATTCAACGTTTCAGTTTCCTGTTTATTCAACGTTTTCAGTTTCAGTTTCAACGTTTCCTGATATATATATATATATATATCAGGAATATATATATATATATTCATCAGGAATAATAATATATATATTCATCAGGAATATATATATATATATATATATATATATATATATATATATATATATATATATATATATATATATATATATATATATATATATATATATATACACGGGTAGTTCTTGTTAGCCACAGCCATTGATTTGAAGTCATGGTAAGCATGTGGGGACGGGGTGGGGTATAAGGAAGATGCACTGATCTGAACATAACTCGCTGACAGCAGGGGCACAATGCACGAACTTCGCCTAACGCATGCAATGCACTACTACGTGAGCTACGGTGGCTAACGTAACAGCCACTCCAGCATTCGCAACGGTAAAGTGGTTGTGGTGCTCGGCTGCTGACACGAAATGCGCTGATTGGATCCTGGCTTCGGCGGACGCATTTTCGAAGGAGGCGAATATGCCAGAGGCTCGTGTAGCGTGCATTATCCGTACCCGTTAAAGAACCACTGGTAGTCAAAATTTCTGCAGCCCTTCACTATTGCGTGTCTTACAATCATGTCGTGGTTTTGGTACGTAAACCCTCAGCCATGATTCTTATGCTGAATGCCATTTTTATGGCTCTGAAAAGTACTACATCCGCTTTCCCTGCATTAATTTGGCAGTATAGATGCTAAAGAACCACACGTGAGTCAAAATTTCCGGAGCCTTTCACTACGCCGTCTCTCATAATATTATCGCGGTTTTAGGATGCCAAAGTTCAGACTATTCAATACTATCCTGGGTTCATTTGACAGTGGCCATGATTTTTGCTACCTAATAATCGATTACATCTTTCTGCCAACTTACCTGCATCTACTCCGGGGAGCAAGGCTGTGACGCAGCCAAAACATATTATAAAGCTGACTGTTTTGCTGATGAATAGTGTGTCATAAAGACAAGGAAAACATCACGATAAAGACTTAATTCGACGAAAAGCCAGCACTGCAGGACACGGACAAGAGAGAACACACGCATACGCACCAACGCCGTATGCGTGTGTTCTCTCTTGTCCGTGTCCTGCAGTGCTGGCTTTTCGTCGAATTAATCATGAACCAACCAGCCCAGCTGTTCACTCTCCTGATAAAGACTTCTTATGAGGTTTCTCATTCTGCGGATATATCAAGCATAGTGACCTTTGAGACAGCATTCACATATTATAAATGGACAAAACGTCAAGGAAACATAAGCTTCATGCTTAATTTACTTAAAATGTATAGAAAGCAAAAGTGACACAACATCGCATAGCTGAAAAACAAAATGTGTGCATAAGAACACAGTATTTCTCTACACAATCAGAAGAGAGACGGAAGGTAAAGGTATCCTAAATTTGTGCCCTTGTTCTCAGAGAAACATTACACGCCGAAGTGCACCTTGACGACACGGCCTTGTAGATATAATAGCTGTAGCATTTTCCTCCTGTGTAAACGCAAGAAACTTCATGTAACTACGCTGCCGCACCAATGCTGTGTTCGTGCAGAAATGAACCGGAACTACTGCATGCGACTTGCAGAATGGAATGCTCTAAACTCTTTGCGTACGAATCCTGCAAGCGATGAAATGAATGGCTTGCAGAGGACACCCTAGCCAGCACGTTGTTAGGGCATCGGAATACTTCAAACAGCACCAATCATACGAAAATTCCAAAAATTCTACCGTACAAAATCAGGTGCGGTGAGCAGGCTACGCTTTGTCGTAGTGGTTAAATATGTGGTGACGAGCAGCGTCTATATTCAATGGGCCTTGCTACACGTTTTTAACGGAGTGAGCATAGCGTACCGATGAGTCAGGGAGGCTTCTGTGAACACGTGAGCTGAATATTATTACAGTGCACACACCAGGGAATTCTAAATTTCGAATACAACAGGCAAGCGCCTCCTTTTCATCGACAAACGACGTCACTGGAGGCACCGGCTACGTCGCTTCAGGCAGAATTAACATTGGTTGAAATCATGATTGCGAAAAGAACATCTTCAGTAATATTTTACTAGTCTATTTTGAGTTTTTCAAATAAGTAAAACGTATGCATATATCTTAAGAACATTAAAAATAAAGATGTCAAGCTACATAGTCGGTGCACCCAATGAAATCATTTTTTGAAAGAAGAGCAGGTGATTTCCAGCTGTATTTGAAACCGAACTGCGAATTCTCTGGTGCGTTCAGTGCAACAACATTTGGATCATATGTCCGCAGGAGCCTCCAGCACTGATTTGGCATCGACTTCTGACTATGTTCACAAAGCGTTGCAGGGTCCCTTTCGGGAAGTAGAGGCGTTACAAAAGGAGCTCCCGGTCTGGTACGTCTCACCTCTCGGGTAATCGTAGTACGCCGCGCGAAGCGACAGAAGGGATGCAATTATCGAGTATTTCCTGCGGTGGACAGAGAAAACTGACGACAAGCACGCTTTATAAACACGCTGTCATCGTTGAAAAAAGGATGAAAACAATGATGATAAAAGTGGGAGACATTTTGTCTGAAGCGTGTGATGGACGGCGTCATCTTCTGCAACAAAACTAGTATAAAAGTATTCGAGAGGTTAGCACTGCTGGATCCCTGTAGTGTGAGGTTAGAATATCAAATTATACTGCGTAATGCAATGTGCAATGTAAAAAAGGTATGACATAGATAATACCTGTGAGTCAATCTAGAATCTAGCAGCCACATTTATTTTCGCTGATTAGAAATATTTCGGGCTTAAAACGCTCGGGTTATATTCTCTCGTTGCTCGCTTCTTCTTTTTTTTTTTTTTCATCAAGATTTCTCGCGTTAGGACTTCTCTTGAGGATCATCTGTCACCGTTATTCCTTACCCGGCCATGACATAATGGCCTGATTCTTCATAATACCTTTGAGATGATATTATTAAAAACGATGTACATAAATGTAAGCTAATATCGCTCGATCTTACTCCTTTCTTCTCATCCACCATATATGAGCAATCGATTCCGGTATAACGTGTGCGGTGTGCCGTTCCGAAGACTGACAAAGTGCACCGGCAATATCGTCGAAATAAGTCACGTTATTTGGCACCAGTTGTTCACCTCACTATACTGTCTGCACAGCCTCCAATTACACCTAAGTAATATGCAGTTTGGCGTCAATCACCCTGATATGCTCAGTTTCTTCTGTCGTCGTGGCCATACAACTGACACTTTCCGCACTTGGACGACAACTGCCCCTCGTGGAACGTCAAAATTTCTGGAATCGCGACAACCTTTTCGTGCATATTGGCTGTCGCAGCCAGCGCGTGTCACCCAAGCGGCAGAAAAGGCCCTCTGGTTTTCGGTTGCATTTCTCGGTGTGAAATAAGGCCCCGTCCAAGGGCAAGATTCCTCTGCCCAGTAATTTGTTAGCCGCCGGTTCAATCGAGCCCCGTCCCGCGGCGGACTCGAGCGCGCGCACGGCGCCCTCGCTCGGCGGCTTCCGCGGCGCGTCGGCGGTCCGCTGTCGTCCTCTCAGAGTGCGTCTTGCATGCCGGGGGCCGGGGTGGCCGAGCCGGCCGCTCTGCGCTGGCTGGGCGTCGCGGTCGCCGCGCTCGTGCTTCTTGCCGCTCTTCTCGGCAACATCCTCGTGCTGGCGGTAGTGTGTCGCTTTCGGCGCATGCGGTCGCCGACCAACGTGCTGCTCGCGAGTCTTGCCACAGCCGACATTGCCGTTGCGTTACTCGTGATGCCACCACGGCTCGCCTACGACCTGGTGCGCGCCTGGCGTCTGGGACTGCTCGCCTGCCGCTTGTGGATCTCGTGCGATGTCATGTGCTGCACAGCCTCCATCCTGCACCTGCTCGCCGTGGCACTGGACCGGTTCTGGGCCATCACACGACCGCTGCGCTACCGGGTGTCCCGAAGGCGCCTGGCAATCGCCGTGGCCGCCATCTGGCTCTGCTCGGCCGCCATCTCTTTCGTGCCCGTGCTGCTCGGATGGCACGCTGACGGCAGCGCACCGGACGCCTCCGACTGCGGCCTGCGCGTCAACGCTGTGTACGCACTCGTGTCGTCGCTCACATCCTTTTACCTGCCGCTGCCGGTGATGCTGTACGTGTACCTGCGCATCCTGCTCGTTGCTGGACGCCAGGCCCGTCAGATCCGTCTCCTAGAACGCTCGCTGGCTGGACCGTCGCCGGGCCTACGCCGGAGCTTGCGGCGCCGCTCCAAGCAGCTGCTGCACGACACCAAGGCGGTCCGCTCGCTCGGCATCGTGCTGGGCGTGTTCTGCGCCTGCTGGCTGCCCTTCTTCCTCATGTACCTCATCACGGCCTGCTGCCCGGCCTGCGATCTCGGCTATGAGTGGAGCTGCGCCATCACGTGGCTTGGCTACTCCAACTCTGCCTTCAATCCCTGCATCTACGCATTTCTGAACCGCGACTTCCGGGCTGCCTTCCAGGAGCTTCTGGGATGCGGATCGCGTCGGCGCACTGCCGACGCGATGCTAGGCCCAGCGCGTCGACGTTCACTCATCAAGCCACCACCTTCATGCGCTCATGCCGTGGCAACGACCGTTTCCAGCACGGCACGCGTCGCATCCGTGGACTGCTCGAAGGACTCTTCTGAGGCCGAGCGCCGCTAGGGCCCGTCCAACAGCTGCAGCGCGCCCGACTCAGCCGTCTAGCAGCCATGTCCGCAAACTATAGCGTGCGCTCCCGTTCATCAGCACCTCGCTGCTGCAACCAGTCAGCCGTTGCACCGGGCGTGAAGAATCAGCATGAAGAGTGGAGACATGCGCTCATCCATCAGCATTACTGACGTCATGCCACTCTGGAAGACAGACACATCTCCTGATGAAGCAATCGACATGGCAGCTGTCCCATCCTTCTTCGGATCTGCTCTTATGGTGTGTGGTATGTGCCAAAAAAAGTCACTCTTCCGGTGCGTTGATACAATGGCGATACGGCACCTAATTACACATCTTGGGCTAGGGAAAAACTAATCGTCTACTTCATTGTTATATACGTGTTTGACGTCAAGCACTCTTCATTCCCCGTCATTGCATGTTCCTCAACGTTGGACGTCGTCCTGGTCGTGTTCACATTGTTCCACTAGTTGTCCAGATGTTTCAGACGTTTGTTCTTCGAAAATGGTTGTTGAGGCCTCAAGGCGAAGACGTCGACAGGGCACGGGTGACGAATAGTGTGTTCAAACTACGTGTGGCCGCGAACGCATTCGTGCCTATGCCAGGCAAGCTGGAATCGGCTTTGAAATTTCGCTCGGGAACCAGGGTCCTTATGAATGTCCGAGAGAAATGCGACCGCAAGAATGCGTGAGTTGGTCCAAACAAAATTGGTAGGCCTTCGTCCCTCGGCGGTTCCAGCACTGTGGTACACTACAAAGCATATGCGTGCTCGCTGTGGAAACTGCCCTTCACAGTGCAATATTATGTGTTGAAGAACTCATGAACTGTTTCGACATGCACCAAGCAGCGGGCACTGCTTTGTGCACGTCCAAACATATCGCTCGTCTGCCTGCGCGCAAATGTAAATATCCACCGACTCGTCCACCTTGCCGTGTCGCCATTCGGGAATGGAATTGTGGAAGGATACAGAAACGGGAAAACATTGTTCTACATTCTGTTTAGTGAACGTGTATTTGCGTAGTTAATAAAAAGGAAACTCCCAGAAGCGACGTTGTAGGTCGAAACCCAATGCATTTTTTGTACTCAATACAACCGAAGACTGCAGGCCCGGAACAATTGGTCTAATACTCACACATCTAACAGTGCTTGCTCAAAAACAAAGAAGAAAAATACATTTTTGATAGTCTCTTATCGGCCTGCTTAGGGTCTTGTTCACAAGGCGTTGCTTATCAATTTACAACGTACTTTTGTTCGCTACCTTACTGAGAAAGGAGTGCATAGCGTAAATGGGATAAACCGGCAAAGATAGTGCCCACGAAACATAACTTATTAACCTCGTCATTCGCTTGAATCGTTGTCGTCGACTCATCGCGCACCTGTAAGTACGATCATCAAGTTACGAAAAACATTATGAAAAAAATACCGGTCATTAACGCAATGCACATAAATGAAATGGTAGTAAAATGAACAAGTAAAATATTACATAAGATGACGTGTTGAAATTCACTTTTAGCTTAATAATTGCATTCTTATTTTACATTCGCATTTACGGGTGTTGTTTTTATTTGTCCCCACGGTAACTTTCTGTTTTCTGACCACGGATTCAACGCATGATAGAGACATACAGAGCTGACAGCGTGTGTCTGTAGTACTAAGCGCTTTAATTTTCCACACAAGTTAATTGTGGAAATCAGATAGTAAAAAAACATGTTGAATATAATTGGTTGACCTTGGTACTGTCACTGACCACAGTGTTCGAATGATACAGACACTGTTTTCACTATTTACTGGCCTATGAAAGCAACCATAAAAGAAATTATAGCGTATGGAAGAGTGGATACGATGATTACACATTCTGTATGCACTAGTGAATGATAGTACTATACCTTGCTGCACTGCTTCTGGAGTTTGGTTCATTGAAGTTTTCTGGATTCTTTGACTGGAGGATATCTCAACTCCAGCTTGGCGACCCGATCACTTACCAGTGATGCTAAGCATAGTGTGATAAACAGGGCATGCTATTCCCATGTTCCCACATTTAATTTTAAAAAAAAACCGCATGCTATTAAAATGACAACGCTCTTTACAAGCACTTCTTCATGCCAGGTAAACAACGCCGGTGTACGCCGTGACCACTAGCGCTGTTGTGTACTCATACCTTGACGACACGAAGAGAGTCTAGAAACACGGGCTATGCTGATATTTGCCGACTTCCTGCCCGAACCGCAGATACAGTTACCACTATCTAATATGAAATTAAGATAAGCAATGACCGTGATGTAATGTCTTAGTTTTTTACATAAGGAAGATGGGTCAAGTCCCAAATGCTTGTTATACGGTAACGTACTGCAATGTCTCATCTGCTTTAGCATGTCCAGCCAAATTGTACTCTTCTGTGAGTTTTCCTTAAGTTTGATTCCAAGCATGGGAGCCAGGGATTGATGGTCTATCAACTTGCATATCGAGGCTAAAGTTGTAAAGCCTGTTTGAGTGCTGCGATATGTATGATTACAAATTCTTGACTCACTTTGCATGTGTGACAAAGCAATTAATTAGAGGTGAACAAAGAGAATGAAACTATCACTCACTTACTGATTCACTCAGTCATTTGTGAATGTACCCACGAACAGGTCTAGAGCTTAGTAAGGACGGACTTGTGTTATAGGGAGTACAGAAATGGACAAAAAATGGGAGGAAGTTGGAAAGGTCTTCGTTAGAGCCTGCCCGAGGGAAAGGCGGCTTGGGGAAGTAACTGAAATAAGATGTGAAGAAGGGGAATGGTATGAAGATGGTGACGGGAGATGCGCATTATACTGGTAGAATGAACGAGCACTCCTCACAGCATACGAATTTTCGCGGGCTTCTGAAGTTGCGCTTGTCGAGTTCTGCTCGTGTTTCGTTGAGTTGTAGTTATAATCAAGGGAGCAAATCCCGCATCTCGCTTCTTAAAAGCATGGAGTTTCTGATAGTAGCATGTGACATTCTACATCACAGCATATAGGAGGGATGTGACAAACGCGATCCTGAATCAAACGAGCTACTAAGTTCTCAGCTGTGACGATAAATTCTTTAGCATTATCTTTCAAGCTCCACCTTATTACCTATCATCTTGGCCTTCTTGAACGAATGCCACACCCATTGTCAAAGGCAGCTGGCCTTCTCTTTTATGGACAGACGAGAAATTCTTCTCAATACGATGGCGAATTATTAAATTCATCGAAGACCAAAATGTACAAAAATACGTTTTTGTCAGCCCCATTCTCCTTCGCAACGCTATCGGATACCTAGACTTCGAGCTTTCACATACTGTGTGACACTAAACCCTATATTATCGCTCTCTATTCTCTTTCAGCGTCGGCATAATTCGTATCGTGTCTAAATATATTTCCAAACTCGTGAGTGACAGCAGTACCAATTCCAAAGTGATGCTTTTTCCTCTGGTTGCACTCGGAGCCACTTTTAAGCAGCTTAAATAGCTGAAAACTCAGTGGTCCCTCGTTGCATGCTAAGATGACTTGACGTCGAAGGCCAGCCTGCATTGCCTTGCAGATTCTTTGACGTGAGTTAGTGTCGTTTAATGTTTGAATTAGTTTGTCATCATGTGAATGCACTTTTACGTAGGATGTAGAGGTTAACGTCAGGTCACGTGTGGCGCATGGCCACTTATCCCTGACCGAGGATCGTGAGCATGCGCTACGCGTGATTCTAATATCGTAGATCGTGACGCAAACCACAATCACGTTACCTGGTTGATGTCGCGACGTATCTGTCATGTCAATCATACATTCTTATCCTGACATGCCAATTTCTGTATATGACGAATGAACGAGACGCGATCCTTTGATTCTTTGCATCGCATGTGTTGCGACGCCGGATGGTCGCATTCCGTGTCTCAGGAGACAAGTCAGGTTTTACTAACCTTAACAATAATTGCCTATATGATTATGAGACACGCCGTTGTGGTGGGCTTCTGAATTTTAGACAACGTCTTTTATTTATTTATTTTTGTCAACGTGCACTAGCGTCGCACAGCACGGGCCTCTAGCATTTCGCCTCGACCGAAATGCGACCGCCGCGGCCGGGATCGACGCCTTTCAGGTCACCATTCCAGCACCGTAACCGCTGTACTACCGCGGCGGCATTTAAATAGGTTAATAATGTTGTTTAGAAGCGCGCTGTCACAGTACATACTTTAACTATTCGCAAGAACTTTTTTATCAGAAAAGTAAAAAGAAAAAAGTTGGGTTCTGCAACTGATTTATTTCTTTATGTACCTCTCTTTATTTTGTTTCTTTGCATTGTAGTGCCATTAATACAGAGTAAAACTCAGCACATTCTTCGCTCTTTCAACTGTGTGAATAAAATTACTCTCCTCTACAGTGTAAACACAAAGGAAACCTGCGAGCTTCGGTGATACGTGTACACGTGGGAAGAAATGCATGTTTTACATTGGGCAAAATAGAACAGAAAAATGTTGGCGCAAGCTCTTCGAATGCAAAGTGGAAGCGTAGCACATTGTAAACACGCGCTGACATGTTTGCTAACTCGAGATCCCAGCACGTCTGCAAGATTTGAAGGCACGAGGCAGCCAGCGTGACTTTTCGTTGTGTAACGCTTTGTGCGTGAATGCTGACGCATTCAGGAAGGCGACTGTTGATCCGTATGCCGGGTATGCGGTGGTCGGACGGCGCGCCGTGATTCGCATGGTTACTCCAGCTACGTGACAAGCGCTTGAATTCTGGCCGGGCACCCGAGTATATTGTTGAAAAGGCTGCGCCCGGGGACTTTGAATCTAGCACCGCTGTCATTTGCGTATCTAATAGGGGAGAGGATTTTAGGTGGCCAATGCGGGGCCCTCTCAGATAAAAAGCGTAGAAGAATGCTTGCAGAACGGTAGTACATTTAACCATACCTTATAGTTACCTACACTTACCTAAGACGCATGATGGAAGTGCTGCTATATGAAAGGGCAGATGACACCACTGGTCATTTGCACCGAAGCTTCGACTACTTGATAATTAGGTCTGCTGAATGAGTGAGTACTCAAGATTCTGCACCTCTTTTCAATTCACCCTCTAGATATTTTATGTGAAACGTTACCTGTAGTCAGGGGTACCAAGTGCAAAACAAGCATCATTACTTTTATCTTCACCCCAGTGCAAATTATGATAATTTGTCCAAAATAACGCTGCTGAGAAACAGTACTTAGACAATTTCATGATTTCGGATCTTATATGGAAGCCTTGTTAACTGTTTCTCATTGGACAGCTATGACTGAGGCAAACAGTCACTCTCACCTTGCCTTAATCATGCTCACGTAAGCGTAAAAACACACGTAATACACCATGGACACAACTTGCGCACAGACTCCTGCGCGTGTGTGCCTGTTTGACAATCCAGAAGAGGCCAAACTTGATGTATTGCGAAATCGATAATGAAACGTAGTAGCAATGGCTCATAGTTGTTTATCTTTTTTGCGTGCAAGCGCGTTACGTAAGATTCTACGAGTGAGATAAGCATTGCAGCGCTGTGGTAAGCACTAAGCTCTGTGATTTACTCAGCGTGGTTGTGTAAGCTTAACGGGCGAACAGGCCTCTATGATAGAGGGTTCGAGATTAGTCGTGCGCACTCGTTAATTAACAGGATTGAAAGACACGTAAAATATAAAAGGACTTTTATCGACAATTTGAAAGGAATTTGACGCATTTTAGGGAGACGGTAAATTCTAGCGGCTGCTGCCAGAACAGCCTGAAAGTCTCCCAAAAATTGCAGAAAACCCATAGTTCATATACACCAAAATACGTAACACACTTGCGGCGCGATGTCGACAAATCGGTAACTCTGCACTCAAAGCTATATCGTCCGACATCAAAAGTTGACAGATTTTGACTGTGGATTTACTGTTTCGTGGAATTTGTTGTAATAGTGCAAGGCGACGAAAAAACAGCAACGTCGTTAAACTAGCTAGACTCATCGTTGCGACAAGTGGACTTGTCTTCGTCAGGGCACATCGGGGCACGCATGGTTACCGTGACGAAGGCAAGTTCACTTTTAGAAACGTTAACCCTAGCGACATTATCCTTTCCCGCCATTCTCCAACAATGCTTGAATCGCTGTAGACCAGCCCTTAACTTCTGTTATTGTTTGAATACAGGCAACCATACGGTTAGCGACTAAGGTGTTGGATTGCGTAGCTCGAGGTTGCGACCGCGGCGGCTGCGTCTAAATGGGGGCGAAAAAAAAAAAAAAAAAAGAAACGCCCATGTACTTAGATTTCGGTGCACGTTAAAGGACTCCAGGCGGTCAGAAGTTTTCGGGAGCCCTCCACTACGAGGCATGCTTCATAGCTATAATGTATTTTTTTTTTCGGCACGTAACACCTCTTCAATTATTAGTCTTATTGCAATACGTAACAATCATTTCGCAAGAGTCCTGCCCACACCTTAGTGCTCGAATTGAACCCATGTATGACGCATCAAATTCTTCTGCCTTCGATATATTGTGAGGTGCTGTTTACAGAAGTATTTATTTTCTTAGTAGGGAGGTTATAAACTTAGCAGCTTCTCTTTCTGAAGCTTCTAGGATTAACCATTCTTTACAAAAGTTCACAGCCTGTGTAGGTAGTTCATATAGTGATAAGGTTCTGACTTTATTTGAAATGTAAAAACCTAATTGCATTAGGTACAGTGCCTACTAAGGCAAGCTATTTCTACGTTCTTATTAACATAGAAATCCGTAGAATATAGTTCTCCGTAGAAGGTAATAATCTGAATTCCTCTCTACGTGCATATGAAGCAAGGTGCCCGAAGCGTCATTGCATACCACCTCTAGAAGCATGCATGCTCAGTCGCCCCCCTTGGGTATATACAAACAGCACCCAATTATGGTCACACACCTTCGCCCCACTTGCAAACTTGCCTAGTGAATACGATTACTGAAATCTAAGGGTTCTACTCCCGACCGCGTTTTTATTAGTTATAGTCACTAGATCTCCGCAGCGAATGTGCGGCTCGCAGTAGAAGGATATTGGATTGGATGCTGTCATGTGCTCGTCTTGGAACTTGCACTCGTTGCCCCTTAATCAGCGAAAAACTTATTTGCCGTAATACAGCAAGTGGGCACGACATGCAAACTTCAAAGAAGCTCGGTCAGGAGGAGCTGGATTTGATGGCGACGCACTCAGCTTGTGGCACATCCTTCGCCTTTGTCGATGCCCAAGACTGTTTCGCGGCAGAAACTACACTGCCCAAAGTATGATGTGTACATTCTTAACGGGATTTTTCTGCATATTGTATTCCCTGTTCTTTGAAATGATCGCACCAAACCGCCTGCTTCTCGACCCTTGATTTGTGCTCGTACATAACATATGGCAAGATTACTGCGTGGTTATTTTTAAAGCAGGAGTAGCAATAGGGAGAAGCAATATGGAAGGAAAGCCACCTAGGGGGTGAACAGCTATTTTATAAGCGGACGTGCTATCCATACGCAAGACGCTGCGAAGAAACTGAAAATGAAGCCATAAGCGCAAGCGCAGATGCCTTCAGTAATGATTTCTGGTGACTAAAGCTTGACGCAAAAAGAAGCTTAGCTTAGCCTTTCCTTCCTCGGCTTCGCTGTCAGTCTGTGTATATAAAATCAAATCAAGCCCTTTTTTCCATTGTGTCAAGATACAGAAAGAACTGTGACAAAAAGCTGTCCTTAAATAGCGTCACTCGCTCACGGCATCGTTATAAAGAACAAAATGAAGACTTCTCGCTTTCCGAAAGCCCATACAAAGCGCACGTGAGATGTGAGATAACAACGACGTGGCGATTCGGCGGTGACTTAACGATGCAGCACGTCTACACGTTTAACAACCTGCCTTTGTGTGCGTAATTACGGGTTAGGCTGACGGAATACAGTGGTAATTGAAGACTTCTGTAAGAGGAAACTGCCCAGAAGAGCACTAGAATTGGCTGACTACACTGGTTTCAGATCTAAAATTTGGGCTGATATGTAGTCCTTTGCTGACTTGTGCAATGGAAATTGAAAGAGAGCCACGTACGGCGTTTATTCTTGCACAAGTACGCCGGTTCGAGGTGTCGGGAGGCCCCATTTATCGAGCGTGTTCACTTCGACAACGGGTTCGCTTTTTGTTTATGTTCTTGAACGTAAACATCCAAACTTACCGATGTTTTCTATCCTTGCGCGTTGCTTGTTTTTGTATATTTTGCTGTATCTTTGCCTCCTGTGATGCGAACAGGTCAGCGAGGGCAACATGGTAAATGGCTACGAGATAGCCCTTTCATAAAAGTTGCTTCGCTGACAAGACTACTACTGCACAAAAAGGAAAAAAGAAAGAAGAAAGCCGACAATACTCTAGTAAAAAAGACAAACAAACGCTCTTTACTGTGGTTCGTTAGTTTTTTTTTCCTGATGCCACCAATGAACCCATGTTAGCTGGCCCAGTTGACGGTTGACCCCACTTCTGCGAGATTGCCCTCCTCCTCCTCCTCCTCCTCCTCCTCCTCCTCCTCCTCCTACTACTACTACTACTACTACTACTACTACTACTAGTAGTAGTAGTAGTAGTAGTAGTAGTAGTAGTAGTAGTAGTAGTAGTAGTAGTAATAGTAGTAGTAGTAGTATTAGTAGTAGTATGAAAAATAATGAAGCTGGACTGATTTTACGACTAGGTCCACATTGTGCAGCGTAAGCTCTTGGAAGCACTTGGACCATGGTTGTGCGGCGCTAAGCACGATTATTTTCTTAAACAGATAATGCAGTTGCATGTCACGTGCTGCCGTTGAAACATATACAAATCGCTTTTTCTGCTCAATAGATTGTGACAATTTAGTGCTCATATCACTTTATTGCTGTTGTCAAAGTCCTTACCGTGATTTCGCTCGGTGCATTCGACAGTAATCTGCGGTCGAAGCCCTCGTCAGCAGTCGTAGGCCTCATATGCATCATACAGCCTTTTGCGGATCGGACAAGCGTACAGTTTAAGACAGCACTTCAATCCGGACAGTGTCACTGGGAACATTCCTTACCACAGTTTAAAAAAATTTGTTGGGAGGAAACGCGTGGCAAGAAAAAAAATACGTACTATGTCTCAGGCTGCATAAGCGAGGCATCGCGAACAATGCAAGAAGCATTTGTGCGAAGTCCAGAACGTGCTGCACAAACGAGCAACGAGCGTAAGAGGAGATGCTCGAAAAGCTAGCACTGCCATAGCGATTTGCGCCGCTGCACCAGGGGAAATCGCGGCGCTACAATTTCTGCAATGATCTATTAAAGATGGACGAACTTTCACCTAGAAGAATAATATTAAAACAGTTCCGTACACTTCTGGAGAATAAAGCACGCCTAATTCAAGCGCTTAATGCCACATGTCAAAGCTCATTTCACAGATATTCTCATTACTTTTAAGCTTACAGGATGCTGCTCAGTGTTTGAACTTAATGTCATTTGAAGCTATAGGTTTAGTCTGCGAACGCACAACTCAACATCACTCGCCTATGACTCATCTGTGAAAATTTTGCCACACTTTTGTAGCGTTAGCTACACTGGTCGAGCTGGAGCAGTTTCGCGTGTGCGTCTGAAAGCCGTGCTGGGCATGCGCTAGAAGCAGTGATGTCACACAGCTGGCGCACCAGAGCCGCCGCGCGCGCCTTGCCGGCCTAGCATTCCAGAGGAGGGACGTCATAGCCGCGGCAGACGCACTGGCGCGGGGGCGCGCGAATCTGTGCGCCTCCGTTGTGCAGTCGCCGTCTGACACTGCTCCGGAGCCGCTTGATAGCGCCTCTCAATTTGCATGCATGCGGCGACAGACGTATCAGTGGAGCTATACATACAGCGGGGAGGAGGAGGAAAACAAAAACAGGACAGGTAGCTTAGCCAGTTGTCAGACCGGCTGTCTGGCGTTTGCCAGTGTGATGTAGCCATGGTGAAGCAGACAGCCGTCTTTGTGGCAGTAGAGAAGCAACCTGACGTTGAGCAGAAATAAATATGCATGTGCCATATAATGCGTATACCGTGTGTGCGTCATTGAAGCAGCAGTGAGCACGATAATCAAGCTAATCCTAGACAACCAGAAAAGCTAAGAATAATCAGCTGAACCTTAGCTAACGCTACGTATATCCTGGCATAGCCGAGCTAAACCACTGCAGTTCTTTTTCTTTTCGTTTTGAATATAACTGCTGCTGATGGAAATCGTACCATAGAACACCCGAGAAGGAAACCGCCTGTTCAGAGTCACATGTTCTCACTGTAAGATCTCTTACGAAATGACGTGGTCCTGCATGACGAAGAGCAACTAGGAATAAGAGCTTTGGGAATTTCAGCCCTCCGATTCCCTCGCCCCCCCCCCCCCCCCCCTCAAAAAAATTACTAAAAGCATCAATGCTTTAAAAGGGATCTAAATCCTTGCATGGGGCGACATTTTCTTTCCTCTTTGGTTGGGTGGAATTGGAACTAGACAACGGTGTAATGGAAAATTTTGACCGTGTGACAAATCGATCATACACAACGTCCTGGAAAGGCCTATAGTTTACGAGGACATAGCCTGAGTTGTCAAAAAAAATGTAAAGGTTTCGCCAGAAGGAAGCAATGAATGCGATAGCAAGTAATTGTAATGTTACACGAAGTGAGGATGGCAGCTAACACTTTTGGATACGATCTCACGTAACTCTACAAAACGCCGGTGTAAAATAACACGGCTACTCCAGGGACACATTTCGCAGTCTCTTCGCGTTGAGAGCCGCCCGCTGATGGCTGCCGAGGCAGCGCGCGCCCCAGTGATGGCGACCTCGCGAAGTCCGTAGTTGCTGCTGCTCGAGCGACCCCCCTCCCCTCTTTCTTTTTTTTTGCGTCTTTTCATGCTCGTTAAAGACGAACGGGGCGTTTCCTCTCCGCTTAGATGGCAGGTGTCCCAATCGGGGTGATGTTATCGCATGCGCCCTCCGAGCAACAAAGATGGGCCGGCCTTGTTTCATCTCTGCTTCAACGATAATCGTCGTCCCCACTCTTGTGTAGAACGTACGATGCGCGGGGTTTGTTATCAATTTGGACTGTATACGGGACATGACGGCGACGTCGACGGCAGAAAGCCATCGAGACTGTCAATATAACTATCGCAATAAAAAAAAGCGAACTGCTTGCGGGTGCCATAGCTGTATACGGTGAATGACGCCAGGCGATTTCGTGCGGGTGACTTTGCGGACACTGATCATGGTCGTTACCAATATGTTATTTTGAGAAAGGGGGCACAGATCGTGGAAATTTTTGTGATGTCGGAAATATATGCAAGCTTACATCCAGTGCACAACAAGCAGCATGACAGCCTACTTTGAGTACGTTCTCGCGAATTCCGCGTGCTGACCATGGCCGTAAACGCATGTACGGGCAAGCGGACATCTGCAGCCAGGTAGACGTTATATCGCAACCGAACGGAAGTGGACAATACCTGTGATGATTGCAGCCCTTTCCAACGCCTAATCATGACGCACTTTCCCGTAGACCGCATGATGACGACCTGCAGAACTCACACAAGCTCTGTAATCGTGGCATAAGACACTAGTTAATTTTAAGCCGTCTAAACGTGACAACACCACATACGCTGAGAGAATCTGTACTGGAGTGCAGTATGATAGCTTTTTCCTGCGCAAATGCGTGTGCCTGTCTTCTGCATCCTGCATATATGCTAGTCGCCCATGCGTGCTGTGTAAGGATAGTGTTATGTGTAAGTCTTGTTGTTTCTCTAAGATACTTGAACATCCAGTCTTGTAGCGTTCCGCATTCCTTGCGCAGCGCGCAGCGCTAATTGAGGAACATAGACTGATTGGTATACAGTGCGCAACCCCTGACGACTGCCTATTTCTGGAGGGTGGCTGGTCGATGTGACCAGGCCAACAGAGCCCGTTTAACTTTCCTGAACAATACCGATTCGGCCGCTCCTTTGTATACACATGTTTCCGAGTTCGTATTCTTTCTTTTTTGTGTGTGTCTCTGACATATCCTTATTTTGCCTTTCTTTCTTCCTGCCTTGATTTCCTCAGCCTGTTCCCTTCTCCCGAAAGACTAGGCAAACGTTGTGCCACTATCGGCACCAGATGCCGCCCGCCTGCTTCCTCCGTTTACTTTGTGCCCGTCTATGTTTGTGTATGCAATCAGTAATCAATCAATCAATCAATCAATCAATCAATCAATCAATCAATCAATCAATTATTTAACGTGCCAATGAAAAACGACCGGAATAATAACAACGGCAATAATAATAATAATAATAATAATAATAATAATAATAATAAGAAGAAGAAGAAGAAGAAGAAGAAGAAGAAGAAGAAGAATGGGGAAAGGGCTTCGAATAACGGAATGAGTCGCGTGTAGCTTTTACGGGATGTGAGAAGTATGAAAATGATGCGCGACATGAGCCGTCAGACCCCGCCCTTTGTAGTACTGTCTAAAATACTCAGTGCTATGGGTCTAGTACACATATAAGGAATTGGCCACTCTGAAGTTTTTCCTCGTGGGCCGAATTTGTAGAGAGGAGCATCACAGGCGAGGACGCAAGGACGGAAGTTTGGACCCCACAAATAGCGAATCGCTTTTTTTTTTTCGTCGACAGCGATCTGCATTTACTTCGTCATTTATACATTAAAAATTGATGGGGGTTTACGTGCCAAAACAACGATATAGTTATGAGGCAATACCAGTAATGGAGGGCTGCGCAGTAATTTCTACCAGTCATCTATACCTTTGTTTAATTGTGTATTGGTCCATACACTCCTAAGTAGAAAAACTAGGGCCCTTGGTAGCTGTTTTGCCAAAAATAGGCAACCATTTTACGTGCATCGTACACGCAGTCACTGCTAAGAGATGATGTCCTATCAATTCAATATTTAATATCGGAGCTCCATACGCTATCACACGTCCCAACTTCAGACATTTTAGGAAGAAAGAACAAAAGCAGCAGATGTGTGAAATGACACCCTTACAAGATTGTGCAGCCCGTAAGTATATCTATCTTTAGAGCGGTTAGTCAGGGAAAAAGTGCTAAGTTCTTGAGAAAATTGACCGTGAGTACCGAGCTCGCCTTTCTCGACTAAGCGTGCATTAGATCCACACATGAACCCTTTTGTGCCTCATAGTATACAGATTGAAGAGAGCTCTTTCTTGGCTCACGCTGCTGCATCAAGGGCCATTGAACCGACCACTGAACGGTAAAGTGCGTCCTTCTATGCGGCCAGCTCCAACGGTGATCGATTCGGCGGTTTACTGAGTGCGCCAAATTGCGTGGACACATACGGAAACTTAAATGGCATTTGAGAGTTGGAGAAGTAAACTTTGTCCGCTGCTTACTTACACCGGGCATAGTGGAAACGGTGCGCAGGGAAAAGATTTCAAATCAGCAGCTGCTTTTCGTATAAAAATAACTGCTTCGCGTCGTTGCACTGAGCTGGACCCCGACCGGAGAACGTGAAAAACAAAAATGTGATCTTATTTCCGTCACAGAACTAAAAGGATTACGAGTCGACTTCGCGTAACTCACGCCTTGCGATGTCACAGTAAAGCTGTCGGCCCATAGTTGGCGTGGATTTCTCGGGGCGTAATCACCCCCACCCCCACGACCGCCACCACCATTACAACAACAACAACAACAACAACAACAACAACAACAACAACAACAACAACAACAACAACAACAACAACAACAACAACAACAACAACAACAACAACATTTTAAGGAAAATGTGTGCATTCATTATGTAGTATTACGCATCCAACACACAGCACAGCCATAGTTGCAAGAAATATCAAGCGTAAAACAATTATCTAAACCGCATGATTGATTATTAGGTGCTCGAGATAATGCGAAATAGGTAACGCATTATAGGTAACTAGGTAACGCTCTACGCGCGCATTTCCCAGTGAAAGACAATAGTTTTGCTATAATGGAAAGCACTAAACGCAAAGATTTCGAGTTAGCGTTGCGAGAGCTACACTGCACATACACAGAACATAAACGTAGCCTGAGCATTTATGTACGCCCGCTTTCCCTTCTTTTCTGTCTTTGGGGGGCGAGAGCAGGCAGAGCAGAAGTGGGGGTGCGGGCGGAGGGAGTGTCGAAGTAGGTGGTATATAGCATTCAGCTCTAATACGCGCAAGAGGTGTCGTACGTGTCCACCGCGGTTGTCCAGTGGTTATGGTGCTCCACCACGCACCCAAAGGACGCGGGCTGAAACTCGGCCACGGCGGTGGCACTTCCGATGGAAGAAAAGGTGCTAGGGGCCCGTGCACTGTGCGATGTCAGTGCCCGTTAAAGAATCCCAGGTGGTCAAAATTTCTGGAGCCCTCCACTACTGATGATGGTGATGATGATTGTGGTTCGGTAAGGAAAGGACGCTAATTTCTGCGGCCCGTGTAGGGAGCACGGCTAAGCGTCCGTGGGGGAAAGGGAGTGAAAGAGATAGAGAGGAGAGAAAGGCCGTAGTGGAGGGCTCTGGAAATTTAGACCACCTGGGGTTCTTTAACGTGCACTGACCGCTCCTTTGTACTTTATCATTCCCCTTCTACTACCCCCAAGCACGATGAGCCGTGCTCACGATATGGGCGGCAGGAAGTACCGTCATTTCCTCACCAGAATCACAATTTGCCGTATATACGTTGGAAGTGAGAGTCGAAACGAGAGCCGCTTGCTTCATATGTACAGAGTCGTCACTTAAGCTCGTTTATTCCACAGTAATGCTCACACACTCGTGCTCGCTTTAGGTTTGAGTAATGACCCTTCACCACCGGTGTATCGGCGATAAAATAGCTCCGTTTTGGAGGTACGCTCTCAACTAGAAGCGCAGTAGGCTTCTTGACGACAGTCTCTTCGTTTTTGCTGTCGTCGTGTAGAGATGGCCCAACCGCAGTTATCTACTTCCTCGTTCATTCGCCCGTCTCGAAGGATGTCACCGCGACTCAGCCGAGATGTGGCACGCTTTCTCCGGCGAAACAAAACGAAGTGCAGTCGTTTGTATTCGCCTTGCCAGTTCGAGTGTTTACATCTGTGGATGGCACCGCAAGCGTTTGCGTTAACGTTAGCGTTTCATGTTCTCCCGCCATATAAAAAACCATTCCATGCTACGCAGTGAACCTGTCTTAACGTAAGCGTAGATATGCACGAAACGTTAACGCAAGCGTTTTGCGTTATAAACCGAAACTATTCCTTTACAGACTATTCTTTTACAGATTCGCTGAAGCATTTGTGTTACAAGCGTCATCGCAGCATATAGCTCATGACAAAATAGCATTGGAGCGAGATGAACGGGGAGCCATGAATAATGAGGAGATGGTGAATAGGGGGCCGCATTCATAACAACGTGGTGTTATAGAAATGTTTGTGAGGAAAAACCGGAGCCAATGGCGCATTTCACGTATGTCATGGGGCCGCCCGTGCACTGCGAACAGCATCGTATTTACTTTGCTTCTTCGTACAGAATCCATCAAACTACCAGCGTGACGAGAAGGTAAACGACGTCCGTGTCTTCCGAATGTCTTGAGTGTGTATACGTGCACGCCTTAACACAGTTGACTGCAACTGCTTATAAAGTTGTGGTGTCAGTTTTTGTGCCTCTAGAGTCTGTATACACACACTCACACAAATGCAACACATAACTAAAGGATTCGCAGGCGGGCACTTTCGGTTTGATGCCTTGTTCATCTCGTGCCTTGACTTGCGTCGACCAATATCGGCTAATGCAGTCTTTTTCTTCGCCAGTAGATGTCGCGATGCAGCAAAGCTGTTTGGGCCTCCATTTCACGTTTCGGCTGCTGTGCACCGTAAATTAGCGCTGTAGGAGAAAGCCTCAGCCATAATGTGTGCGCAGGGCGGCAAGGGTGGCGCACGTACAGTGCTGGGTGCGCTAACTAAAGCTGTTTACTGTTACACAAGCTGCCGCAGGGATGAAATTTTGTGAAGTGGGGAGGGACGTCACCAGCCTTCATTGTGTAAGAGGCCACAATGCCAGCTCATTTCATCAGCCTTGTAGCACAACGATGGGTATAGCCCTTGTTGTGCCACAAGGTAGCGCAGTTAGCACTCTTGAGAAGCAGCGTGCATACGAGGAGTCTGGATGGTTCATTTTATGCTTTAAAACTATTTCTGAGGAGTTATATAGCATTCATACCACCAGCAGCTGCAGTACGTGGCGGATTTCAGCAGCTTTACTGGACCTTCACAGGGCCGGGATCGTGAGTCATTTTTTATCTTATTTATACAAATATCATAAACATTTTTAGGCAGGAAGTACCGGACTTCTCGTTTTAATATCCTCGGTGTTCAAATAATGATCATAAAAGGAACCATTATATGTTATTCTGCACTATTCAGTCGCATAAAACAGCGTATTGTTGTTATGTGGGGTTTAACGTCCCAAAACCAGCACTGATTATGAGAGACGTCGTAGTGGGGGGCTCCGGAAATTTTGACCACCAGGGGTTCTTTAACGTACACTGACATCGCACAGCACACGGGCCTCAACATTTCGCCTCCATCGAAATGCAGCCGCCGCAGCCGGGATTCGATCCCGCGACCCTCGGATCAGCAGCCGAGTACCATAGCCACTAGACCACCGTGGCGGGGCGCATAAAACAGCGTAGCTCGACAAGTTCAGTGCATCAAAGCAACGACCCTAAGCAGAAAATGATGCATATACGGCGAAGTACCTGCTTTTAACACAGTCAGGTTTTACTACAGACATTGTACCCCTATGTCGTTGCAGATGTTATGCGTGTAAATGAGAGACGGAGCAAGAGGAGAGACAAAAAGGTCGCTTTGCTATCCGAGAAGGCAATAAAAATGCAAGATATTGGAAATTACACACCGCGAACCACCAGTCGCAAATATTGAAATATTGACACGACAGTTTCGATTTGTGGTGTTAGGTAATTCGTTCAGTTATTACGTACAAGCAAGTGGCAGCGCTTGGTGGAGTGCTTGATATCGCCAACAATGACGGTGTCTCGAAAAAAAAAACTTGCATGCGTTCCGCCAAAGTTGGAACAGCCCAAGTTAAGCGATGTAAAGCAGGCTTGCTCAAATAATGATTTTGTGTTCTTTTAAAGGAACGGCAGATCGAACAGCAACCTTCTTGTTCACTAAACGGTAGGGGGCTAGTCAGTGTGTTTCCGCGATGTACTTCGTTCGACCCTGAGACGAATGGGGTGACGAAGATTGGATGTAAAGTATAAAACATTCGCACACTTGAAAGGAGAAAGTATTCGTGCAGTTTGAAGTCGTGCATAGTAACTGCGTATTGCGCGTACACCCGCTTATTCTGAAGATTGCAGGCGGGGAGATGTTGCGATTTTATGTTTATTTACGCTTAGTTCGCCCATATTTTGTAGAGCGAAGAGGCCGTCAATTTATTTTGCTGCGAATCCTAGAAGCGTTTCCTACTTTTGTGTCACCACAGAACGCCGTAAAAATGCGCGACGTATTTTTCGCTGCTACCATTTCCACCCATTCGGAGAAACGTTTACTGGAGGAGCGTTCTGGGAGTCGGGGCTGGGTCCCAGACGAGGACTCCGGTTTCCCTTGCGAGCTCTGGGACCTGCCCAGCAGGTTAGCCCGGACGAAGGTGGCGGCCTACGGCTCCGTGTTGAGGTTTTCGCTTTAGCATTTAGGGTTTCAGGTTTGGCCATAAATTACCACGTAACATGGTAGAAATATATGTCCACTCTCAGCAGAATTAAGGGCACCCGCCCTTGTAGAGGATCAGGAAAATTGCGCGGCACAGCCACAGATGTGGGTAAGCGCCTGAATTTTTCAAATTGGCAACAAACTGCCGAGTTGTTTCTAGGACTTTGAAAAGCGCGGTTGTGGTGATGCAATGTAAGCACAATGCAATGAAAGCAAGTACTATTCGTTTTAACAACAACAACAACAACAACAACAACAACAACAACAACAACAACAACAACAACAACAACAACAACAACAACAACAACGGTGTGCGCAATGCTGTCCCTTTTTGCACACAGTTGCGTTGAGTGGAGTGTTTTTTATACGAGCTGCCGTCGCTCCTTGGCCATAACCTTTAGGCATGACCTACGATTTGGTTCTCACAGCGTCCAAACGTTCTCGCTATGCAGGAAATGCAAACCTGTGGAGCAACATTGATTCCTAATGCTGCGGCCGGAAACGAACACAGGAAGCGGTGTAAACATATTCCCGGAGATATTCCAGTGTCATCGTTATTTACACAGTTTTCTTTTAATCGCAAATTTATCAGCACTAGAGGAAATAACCGTGTTTAAGTCGACTGAGGATGCTAATTATTTTACTATAGGCGTACCCGTCATGGACTTCGTCTTTCCGCTCGCGTTAAAGACGGTGAATAAGATTCGATGATGTCTGGGCTCGTCGCCTCGGCCTCAGGCTCCGCTTCAGCTGCTATTGGTCCGTCGTCTTTCCGCGCGAGCGCGGCGTAGGCAATCCTCATGTTCCGCATCGCATAGCCAATCAAAAGCGTACGCGCATAACGCGGGTCCGCCTCCTCACGTGGTTTATTGATGGCTTGCCTCGAAACATACGAGAGATTTCGTCTCGAAACGAGATGTTTTGCTGCACTTGTACGTTCCTAGCTGGGTCTGACACGGTATTATTTCTTAAGACGAAAGTGTTCTTTTGCCGCGGCCCACCAAGAAATTTCTGACGTACTTCCATCACGGAAGTGGGTTTCTGAAAAATATGAACACACATTTAACAATAAAGGGACAACCCACTAGGATTCAATCACATAGCCACTCAGATTGCGACGACAGGATCTGGCAGCTTTGCCGATCCTACGATCGCCGCATCCGAGAGACAGAGGGAACAACGGGCCTTATCTCTTTACTGCACCGCTTTACAATTCGCATCAAAGTAGCGTCCGGTTAAAGCAAAGGTGTTTGCAAGCATAATTACTCTTAAATAAACATCACCTCCATGCTAAGGCACTCGTGGTTCGCAGCGGCGGTACCGCCATCTGGGAACGATGGAGCGAAGCAGCAGGTTATCGGGGGCGTCGGCACTTAGCGCTTCGGTATGTCAACGTCTCGATGGCCGCGGAGGTTAGCGGCGTGGAGGCGTCCTGCCGGCGCGTTGCTTGTGCAATGAACAACCACGGCCGTTGCAAAATTTACCTTGTGTGACCAGTTGTGTTGCGACGCGCTCTGCTCTAGGTACGCAGTGATGGCCGTCGACAAGCAAATGATGCGCCTTTCCCTTCAGTGGACTGTATGTTGTTGTTGTTGTTTTGTGGGGTTTTACGCCCCAAAACCAGTTCTGATTATGAGAGACGCCGTAGTGGAGGGCTCCGGAAATTTTGACCACCTGGGGTTCTTTAACGTGCACTGACATCGTACAGCACACGGGCCTCAACATTTCGCCTCCATCGAAATGCAGCCGCCGCGGCCGGGATTCGATCCCGCGACCCTCGGATCAGCAGCCGAGTACCTTAGCCACTAGACCACCGTGGCGGGGCAGTGGACTGTATGTTCACAAAACGATCCGCTTATAAATCGTTCGGTCTCGCCTGCACGGTTTCACCGTTTCAGGAAGGCACTGGTTTGTGGCAGGCTTGCGCAAGGCTAATGCAGTTCATTGTCTCCGGAGACGCGAGTAGTTAAAGAACTTTCCCTTGTGTACAACTGTCGAGGATCGCTCAGCAGTGTCGAGGTGCCGCTGATGTCTACGTGCAGCGGGTTCGCATGCCCAGAGTACCCAGCCCATCTCCTGCAGGCACCACGACTCGCGAGATTGTCGCTGATGTATTCAGCAGCTTCAGTTTTCAATTTCTTGTTACACCAATTCTCATGACAGAGGGATAAATCGGATTTTTCTTATCAATTTCGCGTAACAAATATAAATATAATCTATCGTCCTTTCGGTGTTGACATCGGCACGTTTTACGGAGCCAGCCACAGAGTTCGACACTTCGCGCTTTCTCAAAGTAGCCTTGGTGTTCACTTATGTTCGGAAGACGAAAAAAACAAACAAAAACATTGCGCAGACATTGCGCATTGAGGGAATCGGTGGTGGAATATAGTATTCCTAGGTTTCTAACCATGATGTCAGCGAAATCAATGTATATATATATATATATATTATAGAAAAGATTTATACTAAGAGAGCTTTTACGATGGCTGGACGTCTGAAGTTACGGATGAGTCTTTATTGTGGTGATGCCGCTGTTACGACGACAGGCACCGGTGATCTATCTGATTACTCGATTTCGAACGTTCTGTTCTGAATCAATCATGTGCTTTTCGTAAGAGGCCGCTGCTCACACGCGTAGCCAATAAATAATATGATGGATGTGTGATCTTCGGAGGAGTATTATCAAAATTTCGCCGTAAAAATGCGCGACGTATTTTTCGCTGCTACCATTTCCACCCATTCGGAGAAACGTTTACTGGAGGAGCGTTCTGGGAGTCGGGGCTGGGTCCCAGACGAGGACTCCGGTTTCCCTTGCGAGCTCTGGGACCTGCCCAGCAGGTTAGCCCGGACGAAGGTGGCGGCCTACGGCTCCGTGTTGAGGTTTTCGCTTTAGCGTTTAGGGTTTCAGGTTTGGCCATGAATTACCACGTAACATGGTAGAAATATATGTCCACTCTCAGCAGAATTAAGGGCACCCGCCCTTGTAGAGGATCAGGAAAATTGCGCGGCACAGCCACAGATGTGGGTAAGCGCCTGAATTTTTCAAATTGGCAACAAACTGCCGAGTTGTTTCTAGGACTTTGAAAAGCGCGGTTGTGGTGATGCAATGTAAGCACAATGCAATGAAAGCAAGTACTATTCGTTTTAACAACAACAACAACAACAACAACAACAACAACAACAACAACAACAACAACAACAACAACAACAACAACAACAACAACAACAACAACAACAACAACAACAACAACAACAACAACAACAACAACAACACGGTGTGCGCAATGCTGTCCCTTTTTGCACACAGTTGCGTTGAGTGGAGTGTTTTTTATACGAGCTGCCGTCGCTCCTTGGCCATAACCTTTAGGCATGACCTACGATTTGGTTCTCACAGCGTCCAAACGTTCTCGCTATGCAGGAAATGCAAACCTGTGGAGCAACATTGATTCCTAATGCTGCGGCCGGAAACGAACACAGGAAGCGGTGTAAACATATTCCCGGAGATATTCCAGTGTCATCGTTATTTACACAGTTTTCTTTTAATCGCAAATTTATCAGCACTAGAGGAAATAACCGTGTTTAAGTCGACTGAGGTGCTAATTATTTTACTATAGGCGTACCCGTCATGGACTTCGTCTTTCCGCTCGCGTTAAAGACGGTGAATAAGATTCGATGATGTCTGGGCTCGTCGCCTCGGCCTCAGGCTCCGCTTCAGCTGCTATTGGTCCGTCGTCTTTCCGCGCGAGCGCGGCGTAGGCAATCCTCATGTTCCGCATCGCATAGCCAATCAAAAGCGTACGCGCATAACGCGGGTCCGCCTCCTCACGTGGTTTATGATGGCTTGCCTCGAAACATACGAGAGATTTTGTCTCGAAACGAGATGTTTTGCTGCACTTGTACGTTCCTAGCTGGGTCTGACACGGTATTATTTCTTAAGACGAAAGTGTTTTTTTGCCGGGGCCCACCAAGAAATTTCTGACGTACTTCCATCACGGAAGTCGATTTCTGAAAAAAATATGAACACACATTTAACAATAAAGGCACAACCCACTAGGATTCAATCACATAGCCACTCAGATTGCGACGACACGATCTGGCAGCTTTGCCGATCCTACGATCGCCACATCCGAGAGACAGAGGGAACAACGGGCCTTATCTCTTTAATGCACCGCTTTACAATTCGCATCTAAGTAGCGTCCGGTTAAAGCAAAGGTGTTTGCAAGCATAATTACTCTTAAATAAACATCACCTCCATGCTAAGGCACTCGTGGTTCGCAGCGGCGGTACCGCCATCTGGGAACGATGGAGCGAAGCAGCAGGTTATCGGGGGCGTCGGCACTTAGCGCTTCGGTATGTCAACGTCTCGATGGCCGCGGAGGTTAGCGGCGTGGAGGCGTCCTGCCGGCGCGTTGCTTGTGCAATGAACAACCACGGCCGTTGCAAAATTTACCTTGTGTGACCAGTTGTGTTGCGACGCGCTCTGCTCTAGGTACGCAGTGATGGCCGTCGACAAGTAAATGATGCGCCTTTCGCTTCAGTGGACTGTATGTTCACAAAACGATTCGCTTATAAATCGTTCGGTCTCGCCTGCACGGTTTCACCGTTTGAGGAAGGTACTGGTTTGTGGCAGGCTTGCGCAAGGCAAGGCTCATGCAGTTCCTTGTCTCCGGAGACGCGAGTCGTTAAAAAACTTTCGCTTGTGTACAAATGTCGAGGATCGCTCAGCAGTGTCGAGGTGCCGCTGACGTCTACGTGCAGCGGGTTCGCATGCCCAGAGTACCCAGCCCATCTCCTGCAGGCACCTCGACTCGCGAGATTGTCGCTGATGTATTCAGCAGCTTCAGTTTTCAATTTCTTGTTACACCAATTCTCATGACAGAGGGATCAATCGGATTTTTCTTATCAATTTCGCGTAACAAATATAAATATAATCTATCATCCTTTCGGTGTTGACATCGGCACGTTTTACGGAGCCAGGGACAGAGTTCGACACTTCGCGCTTTCTGAAAGTAGCCTTGGTATTGACTTATGTTTGGAAGATGAAAAAAACAAACAAAAACATCGCGTAGATATTGCGCATTGAGGGAATCGGTGGTGGAATATAGTATTCCTAGGTTCCTAACCATGATGTCAGCGAAATCAATGTATATATATATTATAGAAAAGATTTATACTAAGAGAGCTTTTACGATGGCTGGACGTCTGAAGTTACGGATGAGTCTTTATTGTGGTGATGCCGCTGTTACGACGACAGGCACCGGTGATCTATCTGATTACTCGATTTCGAACGTTCTGTTCTGAATCAATCATGTGCTTTTCGTAAGAGGCCGCTGCTCACACGCGTAGCCAATAAATAATATGATGGATGTGTGATCTTCGGAGGAGTATTATCAAAATTTCAGGAGAGATGTAGAAAGTGCCCCTCCTTCCCCCCTTCCACCTCCCATAGCCGCCAGAAAGAAGTGTTGTCTTCGCCTGACTCGTACTTTAGTTGTGCTAATGTCTTGAAAGATTTCGTGCAGCATATGCGCTGAGGGGCTTTACTATACACTTCCACATGCTTCAGCACAACATTATTATTGACTGGTAAACGTGGTTCATTGAACTTTTTGTGAGCAATGGCATATAGTCCTGTTATCGTTGCATTCAGAGACATGCACCAGGAGCAGCAACACACAGAGACCTTGACTTTGTGGATGGTTTAATATGGGTAGCAGAATGGTTGCCCACGTGCAGCCCCTGCTTTCGCCTATACGTTATTTCCGAAACCAACTATAAGAATTAAAGGTGTTTTATTTTTCTGTTAAGGAATGCCATTTTCAGTTTTTATTGGGGTATAAAAAACTTTAGATGGTACATGCGTCTGACCAGTTCTGTGTTCGAAAAAAAAAATAAGCTAGCTGCTGATGGGGATGCCAAGTTTTGTGTAAGCCTTCCTTTCCAGTGCTGAGCCAGCATTCAGCCGATAGCCGGGATTAGTGTAGTCCGCTTCCTTCTCCTTCTTCCAGAGTCTGCACACCCACTCCTTCTAAAATGAGTCCCTGTCAAATAAATCAAAGAGAAAGAGAGCGAGACGAAGAGGAAAGGCATGAAGGTCGACCAGATATTAGTCTCTGGTTTACTACCCTGTGCGAGGGATCTCTCACTTGCATGTTTAAAACCAACAATCATATTACCTTAGTAGGCAGAGTTTATTGTGAGCGACTTAAAGCACGCGTAAGGCTTTGAAGGAAGGTTGTGCAAATGAGTTTAAATGCTTACGGCTGTTTACGGCTTATTACCCTCCACGCGCATAAAGAAAGACATCACGGAAGAAAAAGTCTGAGCTGCCAAGTGGAAGCGTTAACATAAATCCAATAACGCTGCTTCTCCTTCTGCGCCTCTCCCTGCCTGATCCTTTTTATCCAGTTTCCTTAGGGCCTTTACTTGCTATTGAACGCCAGAACCCGGACAGCTATTGAACGTGGTATTTCATTCTCTGTGCCAAAAGGGTAAATATGAACGGAGGCGCCTTGAGTGTAATTGCATCTCGTCAAGCACCTAATGTGAGCGCACGCGTTGGGCCGGAAAGCTGCCATGCTCCGATGGTTCATAATGCACACTGGGCACTTTTTTTTTACCCCAGAGAGATTGCGCCTCCCGGTACTTCCAGTAGACCTCACCTGCGTCAGGATAACATTGTAGCGATGCGCGTAAAGATGTTTAATACAAAACACCAGCCTCACCATATAAATCGGACGCTGTACACCAAAGGAAAGAAAAATGTGGAGTAGAACAATGCAAAATAGATAAATGACACAAAAGAAGATGACGCAGAAAGGACGTGCGTTTCATAATTCCAGGACAGGTCACTTGTCACTCTGGGTTTTATATGTACTTTTATACATATGGTTCTCGCACAGAGGGAACAATGGAAATTCTAGATACCGCTGCATACACCAAACAAGAGTTTCACGAAATGCCGTTCTTTCTTCTTTTTATTACACAATGTTTTGAGGACTCACTATTCTCGTATAATGTCAGAATAACGCGGGCAAGAAGAAATTAAGGCTTTTAAGTTTGGGTCTCGGCGTGGAACACACAAAGCGCAGAAAATCGCCCTTTGTCCGCCGGGCGAGAACAAACAAACCGCTCCTAACGCGGGTCCAGGTGTGCAATGGACAAAGGATATGAAACTGATTTAATTTCAGGCACTATTCAAAATCAAGCAAAGTAATGCATCACCATGTTTCGCAGTATTCCCAGCACGCATGACACGGTGAAATCATTCTTTCAAGAAGTTCAGTGCATTGGAGCTAAAGAAGTGAACCAAAGAAACAACTAACAAGGAAGACACCCAACACAGCCACACCAACGATTTCATCATGAGCGGGCGCCTAAACTTCGAACCCAAACAACCGAGCCCTATGCAGAAAGTAAGGCGTCGACTTCTGTCGGCTTGCGCGTATCTATGGTTGCTTCCCTCCAGCTTTTTCAAACCTGTAAAGCGGACAGCGAGGCTTTCAAAAATCCATTCGTTATGGCAGTGAAGTTAGCTTCAGGTACTATCAAACATGGGCAGAAAAAAAAAAAAAAAGTCCGACGGGTGCTTTTTCTTCTTTTTTTTTCTTTGGTATAAGTGCTTCAGTCACACTCCGCACATCATTGATAATGTGAGGTTGCAATTCTCTGGGAATAGAAGTTCGCTGTCAGTGAAGGGAATGTATTTGTTAAGAATTCGCAAGCCGATTAAAAAAGAAAAAAAAAGAACTGTGACCTCACATTTAGAAATCTTTTCAAGTCGATGACAATTTCGCAGCTGGAATCCGCTTAAATAAATATTCCATGCCAGTTACACCATTGAAGAGTGAAAAGTTCCTGCCGCTATGAAAGGCGCTTGAAAGATATCTTTACCTGCGGCTGAAAGATAGTCGCGTGAACGTGCTATTGTTGGGCTAGAAATATATATAGAAATAACTTCCGAAAAATGCGCCCCAGGATTAGCAAGGAAACAAAAAATTATACGAGGATAAATATTGTGCATTGCTACGGCAGTCGGTTAGCCAGATAAAACGAGGCGAGCGGTCCTTTTTTTTTTCTTTTTTGCCTGTGGTATGTGAGCCAGCGCACGTATACGCGGTCTCCAAATAACAAAATTTGAAGAATATCGCGCTGGCTTCCCTCGCTCTTTTTTTTTTTTCTGAGGCACGCTCGCTGTTGTTCGCATGCAGCTTCAAAGCCTCGTGGGCAAGTGATTTTGCTGCGTAGAAGTGTAGTGGGATGTTGTGTCACTGAAAGCGCAAAACATTGACAGAGATAGCTGGAGTACATTTGATCCTTTTTAGTCGGCTATATGGTTCATGCTTCTAGAGACCATATCGGCACCGCGAAACGCACGTGTTTCTCTTGTCAACTCTCCCGTAAGGTTCACAGCATTTGTTATCCCTTAAACGACTGATAATGCCTGCAGCTATATGCAGGCATGTGTTGAATATCTGCTATATGATCCTTGGTCTGTTGCAATGGTTGTACTAAAAACGCTTTGTATACGCATCATTTGCCCAGTGGCGTGGGACAGTTGTCCTTCTGGCCCACAGCACTGATGGACAACAAAGCACTACAATAAATTACATTGCTTACGCCGCGCCAGCGAAGGAGGGCGCATACGTGGTACACTGCTGGTCAACCCTATTCTTGTAATCCTCTTTTTTTTTTTGCATTTAAGGACTATTTATACGACCTTAATTCTTTTCAAATTGTGATATATTAGTGATTGTGTATTTTGCTGACAGACATCCACGATTATCGTGTCCTTATGTCATTTAAAGAAATAAACAAGTTCCGCGTTTCGTTAATGTTACCCAGGTAAATTTTGATGTAATCTTTTTTCTTCCCTTTGACTGCTTTAATCCGGACGATAAGGTGGAAGCTTATCAAAGTGCGTTCAAAAGGAAAGGTCCACCTGTGTTATACATGTTGTTTGCTTTCCCTACCCAACCTAAACAAAACCTGAATTAAGCGGAGGCTGTCTTTTGTTTCTCGGTAAGTAAACTTGTTATGTCAAGTATTGAGATGGTAGACCAAATTTCGCTCAGTTATTCGCAAGTCGTTTTCTTTTGCGATACCTTCTATGGTCCCTTTGGTATAAACTTCCATTTCGCAATGGACGTCCGTACGGTGAAATTTCGTGAAAGGGCACATTTCCAGAAATTTATCCGTCCGTACGCCCGTCCGACCGTCCGTCTGTTTGCCTGTTCATTGATAACAGCTGCCTGGCTTCGCTAAAGTCGTCGTCAGAGCACAATACATGAAACGGACGGCATATCTTCGCAAATAGAAAACGTAACGTTATGAAGGGGAAGACAGCCGTTTGCAACAAAAAAATCTACAAAAAAATTCATGTGGATTTCTAAGCAAGAATTTGGGGCATATACGCAATAGTGGTGCGAATACTGAGGAAAGAGCAGAGATGGTGGAGTTCCCCTCCTCTCCCACCTCACTTCCATTTCCCTCGTTTTGCTATTCCCGCTCGTCGGCCTCACTTCCGTTTCCAACCGCCTTTCATACTACACTATACAAGGCGCCTCATTTTTTCCCGTTCTCCTCACCCTCACTTCCCTTTCCCACCGCTTGCTGCACTATGATATGCAAGGTTAAGCTATGCTTTACCCTTCCCGCTCCGCCTTTCGCTCTTCCCCACCCTCATTTCACTTTTCCACCCCTTTGCTATGCTACACTATACAAGGCTACGCGATGCTTTACTCCGCCCCCTCCACTTTATCCTTCTCCTCACAATCAACGCCCTTTCGCACCCCTTGCTATACTATACAAGGCTATGTCATGCTTTCGCTCTCTCTCTCTTTCTTTGGTTGTCGCTATTGTTCTGTGTTTCTCTTTCTGCTTCTCTTTCTTCCCTTTTCTCTCTTTTTCTCGTTCTCTCGCCCATAACAACGCAGTGATATGGTTCCCATAAATGCTCGTTCTTCGAGCCTACCTGGGTAGCTGAAGGCAAAAGAAAAAAAAAAAAAACTTGGATTGCCGAGTGGTTACGACGGTCGCCTTCGGACCGTGGGCACGCGGGTCTGAAATTCTGAATCCCACCTCGCTGAGGAATTTTATTTTGCTTTAGTTCTTCTGAGTCTGAGTCTTTATTCCAGACATGCATACATAAATACATGGCTGATGAGAAGGAAAAAAAAAAGCCGCTTAGTCGCGGCTCCCTTGTCCAGTTCTTTTCTCCTCTCCTCCTACCTTCCTTCTCCAACGTGTTGCTAGACGACGCGAAATGCCATACAAGGTAGAGCCGGTCATGACGATGATATTTTTCTGCCCATACGAAACGGACTAGCGGAGAATACAGCTCCGCTAAAGGTGGTCACGGTCCGAGCGTTGAACCCGGGGCCAACGCCTATCCGGGGAGCTCACTCTACCAACTGAACCAGCTATATAGGAGGCTAACAATCGGTAGCGCAACGGCGAATCGATCAATATAACTCGAAGCACATGGGCAACGAATACGACAAATTAGTTCTTCGGAATCCCGCAACGTGACTTAAGTGTTATGAAAGGGAAAATTGGCATGCGCCTGTGTGTAGGAGAAAGCTATGGAGAAATCCATACGGCTCAGTAAGGGTTATGAGTCTCTTTCATAACCCTTACTTCACCCTGCGAGATTGTGCAGGGCAGATTTGCTGAATGTATATCGTGAATGTTTCTTTTTATTGCATTATGCTACTCAGTCACCAACGCTTACGAAGAATGGAGGTGTTTTTTTTTCTCTAATTGTGGTAGCATGTATAGAGAAATAGGAAGCCCGTTTAGTTCGCTACCGTACTGCTGTCGCGGTATTGACGGCTTATGTCGGACCTGTGTGTGAACGCTCACGTTTTTAGAAACGCGCAGAGCATGTAGCTGAGAACACAGTGTAAATACAAGGACACACGCGGCCCTTTGTTCAAACGGCTGCATTATAACTTTCTGCTACGTCGTGCGTCCTGGCATTCCGTTGAGCAGGTGTGTGCGTATTACACTCTTGTGCATGCCCGCAACCGACAAGAAACGCGAAACTAAAGCTATCCTAATCGCTTAACATTGGGCAGACGGGAGCCATTACTTTGCTTTTTTTTTTTTGTGGCTCCCTTTCAGCCAGATATCTTGTAGTACCTCTGCCGGCGATTTTCATTAGGGTAGCAGTATGAGGTGCCACACGTGCCTTGGAGGGTGCCGCTTCCGCTTCGCACCAGCCGTTCTCTCACCCCATCTCCCTAAACCCGTTCTATTGTTAAAGCACCACCCAATGACTGTGAACCCGAATGAACGTGAGATCTTACCATAGTGCTTCACCTGCTGTTGTTGTATTGCGTCTGTGCAAGCTGTACAGACCCGTCAGGAGGGCACGCAAACCAAAGGGCCATCCTCGGCCTCAACGCCACGTTCGTTGAGCAGCCTCTACATCGGCTCTCTGACGCCCAAACAGCCAGCTTTCAGGTCTGTCCATTTACTCGTAACGTTCATCCGCAGCACAACGTCGGCAGGCGCAGGGCCAGGGCCATCGCTTTTCTCAGGCACGTTAAATACGAACCTCGCTCGGCTTATTTCTGGATACCGCCCACTGTGGCTGCTCGGCCAGGTTCGCTGTTGTCATCGATCACAAGGGTTCGATCTCCAGGGCCGCATCTTTCAAAGATTATACTCCCATGGCGGCCGAGCTAGGCGCTTAGGGCCTTTGCTTCTGGGTGTACTCTGCCGTAGAAGCCTCTAAAATTCTCGGTAACAAGACTATGCGCACCATTACTTGATTTCCGGCACGCCTCAATTCTCGGATTACCTCACCAGCCTCAATAGTACTGCTCACTCCCGGGCACGCGCCCCATCCCTCCGCGTCGGGGAAAACGCAAGTCTACAGGATGGCTGCGGAAAATTTAAAACAGTTTATTCACTTTGAACGAAATCACCAAGCATTCTCAAATGAGCAGGCGGGCTTTTCCACCCTCGCACGGTAAACTCTCCAGGCCTGACACCACCGCACTCCGAACGTTGAAGACTAAGTTTTAGTCCAGTTTAGCTTTCGTCAGCATTATTGCTCTGGACGCCTTCGAAGGCGTCCAGAGCACCTGCCCGGAGTGCGCGTCGGTTACAAGGTTAGACCACATATAATGGCGCGAATGGGCCTCTAAGGAAAAAAAATCATGATGATTATGATGATGATGATGATGATGATGATGATGATGATGAAGGGTTATACCACTCTGGCGGTACCCCTCGTTACGAGGGCTCGACCAACTCACCGACGTGGAGTGGAGCTCTGCCATCAAGTTCCGAGCTTCTCCCAGAGCTCCGGGCTGTCCAGACAGCCCACGATGCGACAGTGAGGCTTGTCCTCCTCGTCCCCACGTGGGAGCGGCCTATGCTGCTCTAAGGACAGCGTTCCTCAGGACCTCAGTAAAAGTCTGTCTGTCTATCTATCTGTCTGTAGGGATATATACACACCTCCGCAGTACCCCCTCCTCCCCCCCCCCCAAAAAAAAAAAAACCTCCCGCACCATGGTTACAGCATTGGTAACAACCCCCCCCCCCCCCCTCAAGTCGAAATTCTGGATAAACCCCTGGTCTGTCTGTCTGTCTGTCTGTCTGTCTGTCTGTCTGTCTGTCTGTCTGTCTGTGCGAGCTATCTTCCTATTTGCTGGACGCGAAATACGATGAGCAAGACGACTTCGCAGGGATTATTTGACGCGAACCCATAAGATGACACCGTCAATTGTTTTATTTGAAGTCAACATTACACTGAAATCAGCTCATACTCATGTCAAGATTTGGCTTCCGCAAAGCCGTCTGTTTCGTGTTCGAGGCGAACCGGGGCCAGTGTTTTGTAACAATTTGTAACAAACTATTTCACTTCCCCATCTCTTGGTCGCTTGCTTTCTCGCGCCATGCTGCTGTTATCACTGCGACTAACCACTAGGCATGACCGACGATGAAAAATCCTGCAGATCCCACACACTGCGGGAATCGGTGTCATGCAAAGCAGCCAGCGAGGAAATCGCCTATGACGATTTTTTTTTGGCTTTCAGCCAAGCCTTACGGTAGGACTAAGGTCTTTGTGCAAAGCGCATGAGTGGGTGCTAGCTTAACGTCCGCTTACCAACGTCGGCAGCATCGTGGTGGCTGAATCGTAGTCTTTGCTGTACGACGTAACGCTGGCGCTCACGTTAACGCGCAGCACAGGCGTCTGTTTCGTCGATGAAAAATACGCACAGTGCTGCGCTGATGCACGTATCGTAAACGTCGTTCATTATGATATTCCTACACGATCGAGCAAAGTTGGACAAAAGCATGTCGAGTAACAGTAGAACATCTGCATTGCTTAAATACATTCCTACAATATCGCTTAGCACATATTAGAAGAGCAGTTGCCGTTACACAGCTACCATCATCACAACTACTCATGCAAAACCTCGTCACTTCTGCTTCTTCGTTAGCGCCAGCATACCTTTTCTTCTGAGCTCGAACAGCTGGGCTGGCAGTGACTCAGAGAAGCAGCCACTCACGAGCCAGGACGGAGGAGTCAGCGCGGAGGGTGACCGCCGCCGCCGCCGCCTACGTGTGCGAGAGAGAGAACAGCTAAACAGCTACACTACTGTGACACCTGAGAGTGTTCGTGAGGAATCTGAGTGCGTGAGAGACCTGAGAAACCTGAGAAAGCCATTCTCGTTGTGCGCCGGAGAAGTGCCGTGGGCGGAGAAATCGCGCGCTGGGCGATGCGGCGGTGCCTTCTCTGGCGCGTCGCGCATATCGGCCGCATGCCGAAGCACGCGACAGGAGGAGACGGTCGTCAAGGCGAGATCGTAGAGCGCTACGTACTTAATATGTTTATTTACTATACATATTATGCGAGAGGAGCCGCCGTAGCTTACTGGTAGCGTGCTTGCTTGGCTCCCCAGGGACCGATACTCCCCTAGCTACTGCTGCTTGGTTGGTTTCCGAGTGTCTGTGCGCTAGCTATGCCTACATTTCAATCGTAACTTACGACAAATGGTATGCCTTTCTTCTTGTTAGTGTATTATAATGATACGTCAAATGTATGTTTTCGCTGCTCCTTGATTGGCATAGGCTGTATAAAATTCGAGCATCCGTGGCGCATAACACGGTCCAGCATCACGTGTATTAGCCACACGGGATTGCAGTATTGTTAATCATGACATACGTGACGGTACATCATGTTTGTGACGTAAAGATCAATAATGCATGTCCGTCATACATTTATGCAATACTGCTCAAATATTGGGGTGATCCAGGTCAAAGAGACCGCCAGGAGAGCACCGAAACGTAGGCGGATAGATAGATAGATAGATAGATAGATAGATAGATAGATAGATAGATAGATAGATAGATAGATAGATAGATAGATAGATAGATAGATAGATAGATAGACACGGTCTGAGTGACTTAAGTTCCCAACAAAATGCTTCTAATTTAATAGTGGTTTCCACATAGGAAAAGTATTGAGAGTCGCAGGCTTCTGCTTTACCGCACTCCCGCTGCTGCCATTGTGCTTTATGCCGGTGAAATGTAAAGGACCACGTCAGTGTGCAAAACGGGAAGCTGTTCAGGCCCTTGGTCCTTAACTGAATTTCATCGCCATTGAAATCTTGGCCTAATATGTTGTTAACGTGATAACACTGCGACATAGAGTTACCATACGGCTACTTTTTTTTTTTTGATGAATGAAAGACGCATGATGCTTGTATGCGACATGAACTCCCGCTATTGATATTCTGTTCTCGTCCTTGCACCTCTCGCGACCTTATGTTTTACCCCTGCATAGTGTACAGGTAGCCACAATGTGTGCTGGATAAGCGCTGTTTTTCGTCGACGCTGCCGCTTTGCTCCTATTCGTCTCTATTTTCGGCAACCCCAATGTGGGCAGGGGAAGGCCGTTCGATGGAGCTGCTCTTATACAAGGCCTTGCTCGCTGTACAAAATGTTTCTTTTGCTTGACGAGGCATCGCAAGACTCCCAAATAACGTATCCAACCATGGGAAGTGTACGTCGCCATCGGGGGAAAAAAAAAAAAGAGGAGGAAGCAATGTGATTTGGCGACACCAGGGACAGGGTACAGAGCTGTGTTGTAACTGCGAGACGAAAAGGATGTTATGGGGATTTCGCCTCTGTTTCGCGCACGTGTCGGGAAAACAAATCCCCTCGAAACCGTACACTTGCTGCGGCGCGCACTATATAGACCGAAAGACCATCTTTTTCTCTCGATCATAAGGGGTCACGTATGCTTTTGTATTGCTGCCTAAATGTGCCGTATTTCCGGTTGGATATCTGGCATACAAGGCGAAATTAATTATCTCGCACGTAACTTCGCTTCGCGTGTTTTAAATGATGAAACCTGCGCTGAAACGACATATTTTTGCCCTCAATAGACCCTTTTCATAAACTGCAAGCTAGCTTTTCTGCAATGCAGCTTGCCCTACTAATGGCGGCATTGGCAATCCGGCAAACAACGTGTGCAACGCAATTTGCTTGCGATAGGGCATGTAACATGTCGACGCAGCCCTTCTGATACAAACATCCCCAAAAAACGGGTCGCAGCATGTGCAACTTGAATTTTAACAGCATTTAAATGAAGGCAGCTGTCGCCATTAGTAGGGCAAGTTGCATTGCAGGGAAGCTAGCTTTACAGTTTATGAAAAGGGTCTATAACGCTCAGCGTGGACACCACTGACAACAAGCAGCTATAGGTGATCGCACACCAGAGATGCTTGACCGTGCCAAACAAGCCGCTGTGAAGTAAAGGCCCTTTCTGTGTTACTTGCGGAAAGAAAGTCTGTACGCACTGACTGTTGATTTTCTTGCGTTTTCATTAGGTAATACAACGTGGGTAATTAAAAAAAAGAAGCAAAACTCGGCTCTTACGACAGCCGTGGAGAATATTTGCTTACAGACGCAACTGCTTCCGAAAAAAGACGGAAGTTGGTATTTTGGTATTATAGACGAAACGGATAGGAGAAGTTATGGTTTCTGTGCTTCCCAACTTCGAATGAATTGAAAGCCATTGAATATGTGTCAGAATGTCCCTGAGAAGTTCCTAGGAGTGAGCGATGCATTTCTAAAAGAAAAACATGAGCACTTCTCTTCAAGCTGAAAAGCGTTATCTAAACCTAAGGGTTACGTCTGCGTTCAGATATTGATATAGGGAGTCGGTGCAACTTTGTGTAGAAGAACTTGTTCCCGTCAACGCATAGCCACTTTTTTGAAAACTTCTTAAATGTTTTCATGCTGAGACACTTGTTAATTGCAATGGCCTAGCTAGTACAAGACCTACAAGCCAGCCTTGCCCCGCCACGGTGGTCTAGTGGCTATGGTATACTCGGCTACAGATCCGGTGGTCGCGGGACCGAGTCCCGGCCGCGGCGGCTGCATTTCGATGGACGCGACATGTTGAGGCCCGTGCGCTGTATGTCAGTGCAAGTTAAAGAACCCCAGGTGGTCGAAATTTCCGGAGCCCTCCACTACGGCGTCTCTCATAATCAGAGCTGGTTTTGGGACGTTAAACCCCACATAACAACAACAAGCCAGCTTTACTTGTTTCAAAAACTGGCAAGGGACAAAATACATGTAAAGAATGGAAAGTATAGGAGACCCCTGGTCGAAACCGTTGATTCAGATCCATGCATAAATCGGAACGTGATTACCACCCCACCAGGAGGTACAACGGGAAAATGCGTGTTCTAATCAAATATACGGGCGCTACGACAATACTACAGCATGTGGATTCACAGCTGCCAATACTCTTCCGCTACAGCCGTCTCGTCTCACGGATGCTTCTCAAGGAAAGCCAGGGCGTTCAACCAGACGCGCGTCCGGTTTGCTATCCAGAAGAAAACTATGAGTATCATCCGCGGTAACCTTGCCCAGGGACTGTGCCGTATCTTCATTCATGTGCTCCCTAAAATCACTGCTTGAGAGACTTCGCGAGCTGCATCAAACTGTAAAGTTATCGGCGCTTCTGGTGAAATCGCACGTCTGTGGAAAGTGGCGTGACTGGTGACAGTTCTACAGCGCTTGGAAACATTTCGGAAAAGCTCATACGAAGCGGCGCCACTGATATTCTGCGGATCGACATTAATACAGAAGATGATGCAGACTAGGCTCATGTCATAAATCTAGCGGAACCGGAAGCTCCCACCATGCCCGGTACTTTGTGAACATAAAATAGTTAAACGTAACGTATTGGGTTGTTGGACATATTTTACCGTCTGGGATACAATCCTGACAACTTTTTTGTTTTTGTTTTTTGAATGTTCCGAAGTCTTGCGAATGTGTCCTCGAACAGCCATCATAGGCCATTTAGAAGTTGTATTGTACGCGGGCATTCGTACTTAAGACATGAATTTCTTAGTCATCGAAAAGTTCCAAATTCACAGTGAAAACAAAAGGTTGTAAAGTACTGTTGCCTCAAGGCATGCGGCTAGGAAGTGTACTGTGTTTACTGCTCTTTATCACTGTGGTAGCGAATGGTATTTTCATGTTACCTTTATTTAGCTTACTACATTTGTACTCACAAAGAAAGTTACGAAGTCTGTCAGATATATGAATTTTCTTGTCCGCTTCACACTTTCGTTAACGTCAAAAGACGATCTTTACGTCAAAAAGAGATCACTGTTCAGATCTTGAAAGTAAACAGTGTCGCTGCAAGCGTTGCGAAATAGGACGCAATGCTTAGGCCTTTTTTTTTTTTTTTTTTTGTCTACATGTAAAGAAGGCACGGCCTTAAAGCCTACTACTAAAAAGAAAATTTTGACGTCCTGCTTATGGCAACGTTTTGAGAAGCACGGTACAGTGAGGCTCCAAGGAGCGAGGAAATATTTCCTACTCGGCGCGTCCCGAGTGCATGGCCTTGCAAGCGCTTTTGCAGCTTCCTGTTCTGGCGGCATGTATACTTCACACGGCAAGCAGTTTTCTCTACTCGTTGGTTATGCAACGGTATGCGCGCTCTCGCCGGCGTCACGTCATATTCCTGACGGGTTAAAACAATAAAGTAGGCCATTCTTTGATTGTATAAGAATCGAATTATCGCCAGCTCCATCGAATGCATCAGGCGAGATTACAAAACATGGTGCACTAATGCAGGCTTAGCTCATTACAGGACAAGACGATAAGAAAACAAAAGCAGCATTGAATCATGAATAATCGCCCGAGGTCTAATAGGATAATCCTTTGCTTGCTCGGTGTGTTGTGAAACAGAATGCTGCGTTATGAAATATAAAAATACAGGAAATAGGGCATGTACTATACATTCCATGGCAAAAGCGGCTCGGACGTCGACTCCTACGCTCTGTCTGAGCAATGAAACATTGAAAAACGATGTCTGAATGATCTATGCATATTCTATATACGTTTACTGCAGTAATTGTGAAGTAGAGCCCGTAATGTGCTGTTATCAGCGGAAGCGCGAAGCCCCAGACGATTTCTACGAAATTGTACCAGACGCAAATTATTTCTACTCAAAGAACGTTAAATCAACAAAATGCCACATATTTACATCACTCCGTTCTTGTTGATCGTCTGTGGGCATTAATAACAAATGGTTGCTACTGCAACGCAAACTTCTATTTTGCGCTGTCATAGAAAATTACGCAGGAACTAAACGAGGCCGTCCGTAGTTACGGTAGTCGTAAATGCGATAAATATCGACCTATGTTGAACCGCATAAAGCTGGATGCTATAGTTGAACCCTCATGAATTAAGCGCTGAATTTAAGTAGTTTTTTTCTATAATGCGCCTGACAAATTATTTCTTGTACATTGCAGATTTGAACGAACTTGCTGTCGAATAAACGTGTGTTTTCTATTTCATTCTGAAGCTTGGCTTGCACCTTCAGAATAACAACGCATTCAGTTCAGAATAACAAGCTGGCTGGCTGTGTGTACAGGAGTAACATGTACGTATGAAGAACGCTTCTTTTGCCGAACAGACTCAAGCGATGATGTATAGGATGTGCAATGCCTTCGAGGGCTGAACGATGGCGACGAATGCTGACATTTCTAGGAAAATATCACTTCATCTAACTGCAGACGTACGATATTAACGCCAACGCGTATTTTCATGCGTATACAGTTAGTTGATTAGTTGATATTAGATGAACTTATATAGTGCAGCAGCCTATGTTGCTGAGCATATTCTGTTATCGCCGATCCTGATGGCAGCAACGCAACATCGCTGAGCTGTATTACATGAACGAATCTACACTGTGACTGACATAAAAAAAAAATAGTAAACTCAGCTTTGTTGCTTACTACGATGTTCGTGAGGAGACCGCTTTTTCACGACTCTTGTCAGCGCTGTGCTACGAGTCACGCCGTTCAAAGCTGGGACCGCCAGCTGCTTGCCGCGGTGTTCCAAGACATTCCACGCTTTCCCGCCGACGTTACTTTACACGGAACATAGCAGCTCGCCGGCAGCGCCGTCCCCCTCCTGCGCCCAGAGGGCGACTGCGTCTGAAGCCACAAAGGCGCTTGTGTCGTCTTTGCTTCCGGGGCTTCAGCCCGAGAGCGTAATTAGGCGCGTGTGCGTGCATCTGTCTCGCAATCATTTTTTTTTCTTCGGGCGTTATCTTTACGCTCGTAAGGTCCACCCGTAAGACTGCCTACTGAGCCTCCCATTAGACACACCTTTGTCTCATACGAGGCAGCTTCTTCCTCCCTCGCTTTCGGAGCCAGCACGGAGTTTTGTGGGAGCTGCTCCAAGTCAGAAGGTGATGTGTTCGCAGCAGTTACATGGTTTGGGCAAAACTACCGTTTTGTTTTCTCACCCCGAAGGAACTTATGTTACGCTGCGTGCGCAGCGTAACATCAGCGTAACATCACGAGGACAGTGAGATTTGTGCGGCGTTGGTTAAGAGAGCACGTACGCGTAATTGACTCGTGTGTTTCTCTTGCTGCCAGTATTCCGTGTATGGCTTGTCAGCCGCATACAGTGTTGAATCTACCACATCACACGCTGCAAGAGAGCTTAACAAACACATCTCGCAACGGCAGGTAAAGGTTTGCATAAAAGAGCCGCAACGAAAAACAGGGAATTAAGCTTCGTGTGTGCTTTCATTTTAATTTGAAGTCAGCTACGCCTTGTGTTTTCTAGAAACTGTACTTAGCCAAAGCTAAGCGAACCACTCTATACCTTACACCAGCCACAAGCGTGCCACTGCACATCGTGACACAAGTGGGGACGATTAGAAGAGCGAAACAAAGCAATCCACAGCCCTAACACAGCATAAACGAGGATCGCCATGATCAGAGAATCCTGACTAAAGCAAAATGAATATGACTGGGCCCCAAGTAACGCGAGGTGCAGGCGCCTTGCACGTTTTTACTGACATTGTTTTGTATGTTTGTTTTTTTTTAGAGGAGACAAAGGACTCCAGTGATTACCTTGTTAGAATGAGATGTTTGGTAGAAGAATAAACGGAGGAAGTTTCTTTTTTCAAGTGGAATGGTTATACACTTGAAAGGCGCTTGTTCATGATAAAAGGGCTAAAAACCTTGTTCAGGGGACTTTGAACGACAAGCGCTGTAGACGACGGATCATAAAAAGCTGTTGTGCTATAATTCCATTTATAAGTTAGCGTAGACTCTGCAGTTATAAACAAAAGCCTTATAGACCAATTTCAAAGTCCTTTACTGAAAAGAAAGCTTTGCGAATTTTGCGGCTCATGAACAGCAGGTAATATGAATAAATGAAACGCACCGGGATTAAACATGCCACTGTATCAGCGAAATAGCCGTTGCATTTGCAGGGAAACCACCCGAAATAGGGATTTATTTGTTTTTGCGTCGCGCTACAAGGCATATGTGACATATCATTTTGCCCGCCAGTGGCCTTCTTGCGTCAGTGACTTCTACGCAGTGAAGTGTGCGCTTATGTAGGAAATTCTCGCGCTAGAGGCACACAGGTTGCATAGATGAAATAAATTCACTTGAAGAAGGAGTTAAATAAGCAAGACTACGTGATTGAGATGAAATCACCTTAAAACTCGATTATGACAGACAAAAAATTTCGGCGGAAACCTCCGTCGGGAAAATGTGAAGGGGCGAAGCCCTCCAATTGACTAATTGTAACCAACTCTAACGAGACACAACTAAGTAGCTGACTAACCACTTCGTTTATAAAAAGTAACGCCCTCTGGGCACCCTATATTGTGGAACCAACGCAGCTGATATCCTGAACCACAGAACAGCACAAAGGACAACGAAGGAGGCACCCGATCCTCTTTATCGGCGAGACTAACGGACTTGGGAAGCAATCGAGAAACAGTAGATTTGCCGAAATGCATTGAAGGTCTTTGAAAATCATAAATAGACGTGTATTTAATTTCAAACTACCTCATTTGAGCCACGCTTCTCGCCGATGCGTGGGAATGATAAATGAAAACGAAAATGGACGTTTATTCGGCAGTAAGATTGTCCAATGTCCATAACAGAAGAGCTCATTCTCAGGGGCGTTATAGGAAAGCTAAACAAAATTTCAATCGCCAAACAATAGGCACAGAAATCATTTAATTTTATTTCATTTTAACACCTCTATATTGTACTCGCAGGTAAGAAATTAATTTATAGATCTTTACCCAAGGATGGAATTTTACGTTAATTAACTGAAATATGAAATATTGAATGTCCTTTATGAGGCCGGTTGAGTGGGCGTACAACGTTTCGCTCTAAAATATTGTAAAATAAATCGTTGGTGTAGCCTCTCGTGGGTTATGTGGCATGTAAGTTGATTCCGGATAAACTCCAACCATCAGAGGTTATTTAACGCTAATATGTGTAGCCAAGCACGCAACCGTTCTTGCATATTGTCCCCGTAGATGTGATGCTAAGAATGTAACCCGCGAAGTCGTCCACAGCAGCACAACTCCTGGGCGCACCCGCAACTCGTGTCATATGCGCAAGATCATTGGGACTTTTCTAGCAATTACCGTGGCTAGCGGTGCTTACAAACGCCACTGCAACAGTTAATTACTACTGAAGAGAGCAAGGACACAGTCTGCAGGCACTGAAGCTGCCTTGTGCGACGGCAACCCGTGCTTTGTGGTCCACCCTGCCCTTTAATCCTTCTTTCATTGGTGCATGTCTGGGCTCTCCTTTCACCACCGCATGGCAGTATCGGCGTTGAAACCAGCTCAGGTTGGGTCTTTTACGGGGCTCCGCGAGCGCCTTCAATCATTGCCTGCGTACAACGATTTTGTTACGGATAAAAGCGTCAACTCGCGCGAGGATGACCAAACGGCAGTCGCTTGGTTTTGCAAGCGTTTACCAAAGCTTATTATTTTTCGTCGCTGGATGGCTGATCTACCAAAGTACGACAGCAGTGGCTATGAAAAAACTATCGAAAACCTGTTGTGCACCTACATTGAACATGGCAAGCAGCGCGTCTCTTTTTATAGACACCGCACTATGTCACTATGCTGACAAGACTGCAGAAACAAATCTCGCCCGAAACGAGTGCTCTTGGAACTCAGTAACCGAAGAAGTCATCCTTGCGCTACTGCTATTTTCATTTAATACCACGTTCCTCGTATCTTACTGTGTGAACGCTATGCTACGTACTTTAGGTACGTATAGCGCTTCAGGGGCTGCCTTTGTCGACTGTCGCATGGCATATGCCGCATGTTGCATGGCGACGCCCGCGGTGCGCATGAGAGGGCGCCACCGCCTCGTCGAGCGCGTGGTGTCTCCTCACACGGCGCTTTTCCGGCACAAAACGGGAATAGTTGGGTTGGCCCTGCTACGCACTCTCTCAAGTTTAACGGTAGTGGAGCCGTTTATCTGTCCCACCTCTCACACACCGGCGGCGGTCGCCCTCTTGTAGTAATGCTCCTCTCGCGCTGACTGCTCCCGGCTTGTGTGGCGACAGTTCTGCATCGCTGCCAACGCAGCTGTACCAGCCGACAAGGAAAAGGTGAGCTACCCTGACGCCGACGAAGAGGAGGCGACGGTGAAGGGAGAAATTTTTTTTATACGAGCGGAGCTCTTTAAACGGCCGACCGTTCGGCGTTCGTGCGAGCAGAAAACTATTTTTCTTTCTGTGCACCCCATTCCCAATCCTAATTTCTGAAGCGCAGTGCATCAGGCGCTCTCTAATTGACCTCTTGCCACTCCCTTTCTCTCGAGTTGATATCGGCACTGCTGTCTCGGCACGAGTGAGCTGGCAGCCATCACTGGGAATCTGAGGGACAGAAAATATGCAGAGTTGTTAGTTTCTGGAATACGTAAGTATATTTTGGCGACTGCTCAGATTTTGAAAGATTGCGTTCACTCAAGAGACCACACAGAGCAAGGCTTATAAAACGAAGCAGCTGTAGGTTTCGTGCATGTCACGACATATGCAGTCAAACCACATATAGGATTTCAGCTTTAAATTTTCGAAATGCTTAACCTATTTAGAAACATATATTTCACCATTCGATTTGTAAACGCTGGTTTCCAAAGATACAAGACTAACGACGAGCCGAGCTCACACCAGAAGAAAAAGAAGAAAGCCAACTTTATTTTCAAATCAATAAGATTTGAGTCCGGCGTCCGATTAGTGGGTGTGGGCGCTCGCCGCGGACGCGGTTCCGTGACCTTGTCTCGAAGAGATTTCCTCTGCTCGCTAGCCGGACCAGAGCTGTGCTGTCGAGTTGGAGCTGAGCACTGCATTCTTCTAGTGCGAGCAATGGCTGGCGGGTGGAGAGACGGAGGGATTGCCACTGTCCGAATTGTCTATCAAGTCTTGACACTCCCATGGCATATCATTAAGCGTAGCGAACGCGCCACACGATTTGCACTGTTTGTATAGTGTACATATCTGGATACATGACGCATGTGGAATTCTATTTTTGTTTTTATTTTACATTGCAAACCATTTGTCCGACCTTTTACTTCGTTTGAAGCTCAAACACCCTGCGAGCTTCAAATACCATCGGCTTATTAAACTGATCGGAGCCATGCCAAGAGTGCTATTCACTGCTCAAGTGTCCGCTTGTCAAAAACGCCGGTAAGTGGAATGTCTGCGTGGTAGGAATATCCTTTCAGCAAACAAATACCACGGTATGGCACAGTGCAGAAAATTGTCATGAGGTCACAAGAAGCGAGACTATTAAAAGATGTTTTTTTTTTTCATATGTTGCGCAGTAGAATATGGGACTGCATTAAAATTTCAAGTGCTCTAAAATGGTTCATGAGAGCCGACGTCATTCGATATCGATATGATACACATTATCAGCAAGAACTGTAGTACAACAGTAATCCGAACATAAAGGTGGGAGCTTTAAGAATAACAATAACTGCGGGAGTTTTACGTCCCAAAATCACGGCATGGCTTTGAGAGACAGCGTAGTGGGGGGATTCTAAGTGGGACGCTAAGTCACCAACTAACCCAAAAACAAGTGCTTCTTGGGATCCGGAAGTCTCAACCACCAGGTTGTTAAACGCGCATTGACATCGCACAGTACACGGCCCTTAACATTTCGCCTCCATCTAAATCAAGCCGCAGCGGCCGGGATTAGATTCCGCGACCTTCGGATCAGCAGCCAAATGCCATAGCCACTAGTCTATGATGATGGGGCAAATTTAAGAATTCGGTTCCCGATTTTAACAACCAGAGAATATTTAGACTCACATATTAGCCTTTCAAGGTTTTTCAAGTGATAGAAAAGAAACCGGGGACCGAATTCACAAAACAGCTCTTTTGTAAGGGCGTTTTTCCTATTGCCAAACCTGCTTTCCTAATATGTCTTGTACCGTAATTGGCGTGAAAATTCTCTTACGAACGTCTTTAGCTTAATGTGGTTTTGTTAATATATGGGCTCAGCTATAAAGTTCTCTTTGGGAAATCAAAAAGGCGTAACTGATGGTACTATTCGCCGTTGAATTGCGTTTTCGGGGCACACGGTACGCTCGAGAAAGCCTCAACATTCGAAAAAAGAAACTTCATAAAATCCGCTGTGGCACAGGTTATGTTGAGAGCTGTTATATATTGCTGTGGCAAAATCAGCCTATATTCACACGATAAAATAATGAATGCACGAGCTATCGGACGAATGAGCAAATGAACGAAGAAAAAAAGAGTAAATGAAGAAATGAAAAGACGCTGATAGATTTAAGCATGTACAAGAGTGCTGCTTAAGTAATACGTGAACATGTATACGTTAGTCTTTCAAGGCATTTCAGATTAATTAGCGGATGGCAGGCACGTAGACGGACGCTCTAACGAAGAGCAGACAGAGCGTGAAGGCGCCTTCGGGTGATTAACTCCGCACACTTTTCCGCCACCGTGGTTTCTTTTCCCGACCATTTGTCACGCCTCGACCATCGCTACATGAATATGTTTGATGCTTTAGGGTACGGACGCCATTTACATCCTTCATCAAGATATTTGTACAGGAAAGAATGACTGCGGTCCTGAGGCAAATGGAACGCATTGATGAGGGTGGGCTAGCCTCGACTTAGAAGAACTGACATTTAGGCAATTTTGTACGAGCTTTTGTAGTCCTTCCTTGTGTCTTCGTTCTGCTTCGCATTGCTTTCCAGTATGAGCCTCCGCAGTTTTGTACTGCCCGCTGCATCACAAGGATTACATGCCTGATAAGAACAGAAGTACAGGGGGAAGATGGAGGTATGAAGTGATGAAAAAAAAAATGTGTTTGAAATGGAAATGTTGCTGGACGAAACGTTTTGATAAGTGGACTTGTCTGCGCCAGGGCAGCAATTGCGAGAGTGTTTCTTTTTTGTCACTAGAATCCATCACCCTAAGAAAGTGATATGTATCCTAAATAAGGAAGAGAACGATAGATGGATTGTTACATAAGCTATGGTTCACGAATTTCGATTGCAGCGCAGCATGTGTGTTGTTGTCGGATGGTATACATGATCCCGAGTTTTGAGCGAGGAGTAATTCACCAGCGGAAACGCTATAAATCCCAAGAAGAAAGTATAAAACGCCCGTTTGTTTATTGTTAGGCATGAAGGGTACGCCGAATGCGTGGTCAATTCCCTGGATGTAATATTTCTCATCGTAATTTGTATAGTACTGGCGCGTTCTGGAGTTAGGTCGGAGTTAGGTCGCTTCCTGCACCTATCTTATCGAAAAAGAAATCCTTGATGCGCAAACACCTCTCCATTAGGTTTACGTGCAGCTAGTATTCGTCTACCGCATTGTTCTTAGGGCAGAATGAGAAAGACCATTTCGACTGCATTTAAGCTTTGTATTACGTCCGCTACCTAGCTAATGTGTTCAGTGTGTTAGAATGTAGCACGGGAACTTTCTATTGTGTTCCGTACACAATTCGTACACATTTACACAATTATTCCACATTTATACAGTTACACAATTCACGATACACACAAATGTGTACTTGCACAAGTACACATTTACACAATTATTGTACAGAATATTCGTTATATATACACAATTCATAGACTGAGTGCTATTGCAAAAATCTGTGATTAATAATTTTTTTACGCTGCACAATTCGGCAAGTCTTTCACTTTCTTGTCTGTTTAGTTTAATGCTATTAAGGAAGGAAATAGGAAAGAGGGGAAAGGCGGAGAGGCTAATCAATTCAGCCTAAGCCTGTGATGCTTAATACCTGCAACCGATATGCGGTATGAATTTTGTACACTTTCACGCAGCTTCTATAACTGCTTGTATTTCTATGGAGTCAAATGCTTTCTCGTAGTCGATAAACGCCATATAAAGAGGTTTGTTATATTCGGCGTACTTCTCAATTACTAGGTTGATAGCGTGGCTGTGGTCCATTGTCGAGTAACCTTTCCTAAAACCAGCTTGTTCTCTCGGTTGGTTAAAGTCGAGGGTTTCTCTTATCCTTGTAGAAATTACTTTTGTAAATAGCTTGTATATTACTGGGAGTAGGCTAATTGGTCTGTAATTCTTTAACTCCTTTATGTCACCTTTCTTGTGGATAAGGATTATATTAGCATTTTTCCAACTGCGCGGTATACTACATGTCTTGACACATTTCGTGAAGAGCGATGCAAGTTTTTCAAGTAGAACATCTCCTCCGTCTTTGATCAAGTCGGCTGTTATACCATCTTCACCGGCTGCTTTACCGCGGGTCATGCCTTTAGCAGCTTTTTTGACTTCGTCAGTGGTTATACATGGAATTTCAGTATCTTCCTCTGATTCTATTTCTTTTAAGGTTGTATGGTCTGTCTGAGAGCTGTACAGTTCCGAGTAGAAATCTTCTGCTACCTTTACTATTTCGTTGAAATTATTGATAACGTTACCTTGTTTATCTTTTAGCGCATGCATTCAAGACAGCGCTCAAGACTAATTTCGATCCAAATCAATTTAGAAAAAACCATGTCCTTGCGTCTAACGGATCTTAGAGAACTGTCTATAGCCGTCAATACACCACCACCTTTTTGTTTAGTTCCACACAAGTCCCGATCACTGCGGAAGGTGGTGCAGTTCGACGGAAGATAGTCACATGAAGAAATTTCACTGCACAGCCACGTCTAAGAAATTACAATAAGGTCAAAAGAAGACGAAACAACATTAGCAAGGACTTCATGCGTCTTAGAGCGAAGACAACTAGCGTTTTGATAAAATATGTCCAAATTACACGGCACCGTTGCTTACGGGTGCGAACTCTGAGGGATGGAGCATGTCGTCGTGGAGATTCCCACAGAATGGCTTGAAAATGCAGCCGCACGGCCACATTGACGGGTCATTCAGACGTTTCAATGTGTCTTCGTCAACAGTGACGAAGAACGAGGAGTAAGAAGTATATACTGCTACTACTACTACTACTACTACTACTACTACTACTACTACTACTACTACTACTAATAATAATAATAATAATAATAATAATAATAATAATAATAATAATAATAATAATAATAATAATAATAATGTGTTTTGTGACACTAGCTTTTCTTGAATCTGCCAAAGCGGATAAGCTGCTGATTCACGATAGTTTGCCTTCATCCTATGAGACGTGGCAGAAAATAAGGAGACTGCCTTTTTCCATATAGAATTGATTTTATTCTTATACATTGATGTCACTTCCTTCAAAGCTGTTCCCTCCGGCGGCCGTGCGTTATTTCCACCGATACTTAAAGTGATAGGAGGCTGCGAGTCAAACTCGCTTCAGCTCTTTGATTACGCTCTCTCGACTGATTTTGACACAATCAGATTTCTGCACTTCAGCTGCGTTTTGGTCATGGAAACCGGAAAATGTCACATGGACTAAGATCAAACAAATGGAGAGCCGAGGAACCATTGCAGTTCCGTTTTTCGTCATAAACTGTTTGGTAGAAATGCTGACCTGACGGGGGAGCGCTGTGATGGCGGAGCATCCAAGTGGCCGAAATGACGCGAAGCCTTCTTTTTCAGAGCCTTCAAAGGTCTTCTTAAAAAAAAAGGAATTTGGTTGTTCGGGTCAGAATGTGGTGTGAGCAATGTCCCTACGGTCAAAGAAAGGAAATAAGCGTCGACCTAAATAAGCCTAGACCTCAATATTTCCCGCATTTACCCCACGTTGGACGCTCAAGGTTTCTCTAAGCGACATTCAACCTAGATTTTTTCACGGTTCTCCAGTAATGCGCAGTGCCACCACAATTCAAGAACATTCGGAAAAAGCTTGCTGCGAATTTTTGATAGCTCAGACTCGCACATTCACCGAGATTAACAAAAAAAAATTTGGGGCACACAATATCTTGGTTTTATTTTAGTAATGCAAAACAGGAACGCACTTCGCTTGTCGCGCTCTCTTGGATCGCGCATTTGCCGCACGAGGTTGATACTTTCATCGAGTGTCTGGCAGCGGCTGATACGTGAACATGATAGAGGGTGCACGGGCACTTCTGTCAGTTCGGTCGCAGTGTTGTCAGTCTGGTTACTTTTCTGCAACGCCTGGATGGAACGTTTTGATTCTTATATATACGTTATAAAATTACGTCTAAAAGCTTATCTTGTAAGATATATTCACACAATAGATCAGTCTTAACGATAACTAACTGTCAAAGCACATTACTAAGTTTTTTTTTTTGCCCGTAATTTACAGACAAGTTGACTTGTTTCGATAAATACTGGAGGTTCGCACGCTTAACAACGCATTGTATTCGCCATCCTGTAACGGGGAGAAGGCACCAAACAAAGCTTAGAAAAAAAGAAATAAAAGCATTATCTCTCTCCGCATTCGCAGGTGCTTCTGACAGCGGTATATACGTTTAAATTGTAAGAGTTTAGACTTCCCACTAAGGTATATATTTAGAGTTCTACGCCGCGATAGCATATCCAAGTTTCAAACTTTGGTACCAGGGGTCTTGTACTGGATTTTCCATTAATCATACGCTTTGGAACTTGCGCTGTAATCAAGCCACGGCATGATATTCGTTTTGAAAGACGCAGTTTTCTTTATTCTCAGCGTTTTTGCCAGTTATGATTGGAAACTGTTATTCTGCTTGAATACAAGTGTTCGGGAATGGAATGAGATGGATTCTTTTGTAGCGTTATCCGTGGTACCAGTTAATCGTGTTTCTAGAGATAGTTGAGGCAGAAGCACAAGCAATTCTTGCACGTGAAAGAAAATCAGGTCGAAAATGGGGACGGCCTTTATCGTATTCGATCCCGCTAGGTATGAAATGTGGGATACGCGTCGAGGAGAGCCGCAGCATTGATAAAAAGAAAATTCTCCTAAAGAAGCAGCCGCGAGAAAAAGAAAAAATATCGCAGGATTGCTAGAACTCCCGATAGCCCATGAGCAAACTCATCGTTGTGGTTCCTTGAATAGTCTGCTGGGCAGCAGCAGTGAAGTAGCGGTCAGAGCAAGCAGAGGGAGCGGCCTTTTACTTGCGAGTACCCCCTCCTCCTTTCCTATACCGGCAATATGTGATTGCGTGCACCCATTGGCAGAGGACCTCGGGGCAAATGCAGCGGCTCGCGTCGTCGCCGAACTTGTGCTCATCAGCTGCTCTGCGAAGCCAAGATCCGCCGATAGGAAGTGCTGACGCTGGCGACATCGCAAGAACTTCGGCGAGCCAGCACGCTCTCGCATTTCGCCTTCTTGTTCTTCGTCAGATAATTTACTGGGTGCTCGTTGAAGGGCGACCAGCTCTAGCTTCCGTCATGGTATCCGTTGTTACGGCCAGGAATTATCTTCGTTAACCTTAGGTATGAAGAATATAGAAGATTATGCGCCAACCAGTCGCTTGTCGCATAACGACAGCTGTCTGGTTCTAAGTTATCCAGGTTATAAAGGGCAGAAAGAGCAAGAGAAAACAGAAGGGCACAGCGAATGAGAACAGTGTGAGGGTTTATCTGTTTTTTTTTTTTAACGTATGGATTCGTGTTTGATTTCAGTAGCGTGCATTTTGGATCGCTTGACAAAGATTGATTGATTGATTGATTGATTTGTGGGGTTTAACATCCCAAAACCAGCTCTGATTATGAGTGACGCCGTAGTGGAGGCCTTCACAAATTGCGACCACCCTGGGGTTCTTTCTAACGTTCTAACTCGTTCTTTCTAACGGGTTCTTTCTAACTTTCTAACGTTCACTGACATCGCACAGCACACGGGTCTCAACATTTCGCCTCCATCGCTTGACAAAGAAAAGAAGCAAGAGTAAAAAACAAGCCTTCAGTAAATTAGGCATGTATACTCTGCGCTTCCTAACCTAGCGTTCCAGAACACTTTGGGCTGGTCTAGAATCGCACATCAGCGAAAAATATTTTGGACTTCAGCCTACAGATGGTCGCGAGTAATTTTAACGAGAACAGGCCACATTGTGTGTAGCTTATGCACACACACACACACACACACACACACACACACACACACACACACACACACACACACACACACACACACACACACACACACACACACACACACACACACACACAAAGCTGAAGATGAATGGCGTTTGACCAATGCACAGTAGAGTCGCGTCGGCGGCGCTCGGTCAAGCAAGTCAGTCGGCCTTCCGAATTTTTCTTCGTTGTCGGCCCCTACAAGGCAGCACAGTAGCCACCTCACATACATCGAAAAACGAGCTCCAATTGTCGGACGCTTCACTCGTAAAATAAGCTTTCGAGGCCTAAATGAAAAGCCATAATATATGAACATTGAGACGAATATTATTGTACAATATAAAACTTCCCAAAATCTGGCAGCGCGTTGAACTCTGCAATGGAAGACCTGGAGGTAAATTCACAACCGTTTGTTTTCTGTGATTTGTAAGTGATCTTCACCAATGGCTTACTGGTTCTGCTAATGAAACGTTCGTTTACAACATTGTCTCAAGAACTCACAGTAGCACAGCGTAAGAACATTTCGTGAATGTGGGCGTCGATTCTGTGAAGCTTACAACAGTAAATATTTTACAGCGTAAGCTGTTATGACATCACCACAAGTGCCGTTTTCGGCGCCGTAGTTGTCCGCCACCGCCGGTGTTCGTAACCACTGTTGCGCTAATTTTCGAAAAAAAAAATGGTAACAAGTACCGCGGAACTCGAACCTACTTCCATCTGGGTGGCAGTCGAGCATTCTACCACTGAGCTACGCCTGTGGTTGAAAAATTATCACTAAAAGACCTATGCAGGTATAAAGCCTGCCGAGGAATGACATTAAGAAATGTAACGTTACGTTGCAGAATAGTAATGCGCCACTACGCGTCGAGGAAAGTGGATTGCATACCGAGTGCGAGGAATCATTTAAAAGAACACAAGGTCGCATATGCTTTGTAGCTCTGCACCCATTAGAGAGGCATCATCAACATCATCATTATGAAGCAATCTTCTTCAACTTTTCCATCATCATTATGACGAAGCGCTGCCTCGTGAAGTATTTTTGTCGTATCGTGCCATGCGTCACCCGACAGGCGACGTGCGCAGCCCCGACAGCAACCTGACTTGGATCTTCGATATACCTGATGGCCCGACCACTTGGCCAGATCCCCAAGCGTTTACAATGGCCTCTGAGAAGGTCGCTCCTCCAGCTTCCGCTGTCACTGTTCTGCAATTCCGCACAGGCCTGCTTTTTTTTTTTTTTTTGTACAGCGTCCGAGTTAATGTCCCGTGGATCTTGAGTTGTAATTTCAGTTAACGTATGTTACCGAAAGAAATCCAGACCCGCTACTCTCTATTTAAATTTAATACAGGCAATTGCTGTTGACATGTCAAATGCAGAAAAACGGGAGACATTACAAAATGACAACCTCTTCGCACGCGACCGTAAATCGACACATATTCCAAGGAATCTTTTGAAGTATATTGGCCACGGTTAGCAATAACAGTTGAGATGCATGATGAGCAAATATCTACATATTTATTTTACTGCTGCTCGCTGCAGTCGAGCAATACACAAGTGGGAACATAAAAGTGTCCCAGCGTTCGTGCACGACAGTGAAATTCGAAAGCGTTTGTCCTTCAATCGAGATCAGGAACAAAATATTGTCTTTCCCACTATCATTTCCCGCGTGCGATCGAATAGATGGCGACACTAGTGAAGCAGCTACAAGAAAAAATCGGCACCTAAAAACTGACTCAAGAACAACGCTTGCACTGCATGCATGACAACGGGAGTCGCTCTTCCATCTCCGGAGCCCATGTTTCTTTTCGCGCTTCACCATATTTTTAAACCTTATTTCCAGCACATTTCTCCTTTCGCGGCTCATATTGAGTCTTCCTGCAGAACAACAACCAGTAAAATAGTAACTAAGTAAGATTCGCCTTCGGTAGTAGATTCGCAGCTTTGTAGGAAACAGCGGGACGTTGACCGATGCTCGAGGACTTCTCGAAAAGCCTGAAAGATGGTTCTATGACCGCAGTAGGAACCAAAATACAGGCCGCATTGCCGCCAGTCACAAGCGCGATAAAATAGAAAGGAACCGCAAACTCATACAGTCGATACTTCTCCTTGATATATTTTGGTCTCTTTTCTCTCCTTTTTCACTCGTACTAAAGTGCGTCTAGATGGTAACGGGGGTCCTTTTTCTTTCACATTATTTAGCGAGCTTCGCTAACGTTCTCTCGCGGTTGTTTACGCCTCCGCTCGACCGTGAAGCCGCAGTGCACCGATGTGCGAACGGCGGTAGCATCCCGGGAGGGAAGAAAAGCGTCACAACATCAAATACGGCTTAAGCACTTCCAAATCCGCGCAGCGATGCTCGCTGCCCGTGAGCGCCGAGCTCCACGCTTACGGTGCAGATAGCGGCGTGGTGCAACGGCTGTGTCATTTTGCCCGGGGGTTCTGGAAGCATGAAAGAATGTTAATGGGGCATTCAACATGCCTCCATGAGCGAGTGAATAGATTCGTAACTCTGATTAAGCAAATAGCTCGGCCTTAAATGTGTCTGCTTGCGGGTTATTCACCCGCAATAATTCATAAATAATGGGAAGCCCGAATATAGTAGCTGGGACACAAGGCAGTTGTTTACTTTTATTTGGCATCGCGGACCGTTGTAACAGAATTAAATATACTAAGCTTGTAATTACATCATTTCATTCGGTCGTGATATCTCGTAATGCGCAGAAAAATAGCAGAAGACATTTGTCTTTCAGTGAGCGATAAAATGCTTCCTCTTGCATTTTATCCGGGACCTTAGTAGGCCATTAGTGTCATCATTTCGTACTTTCCAGAAACGTTGCGTCGTAAATAGATCGAACACTCAGGCTTCTTCAGCATTGTCAATAATATCTGTAGTACTACATCGCCTTAAAGCATTCCGCCAAGCAAGCGTACTTCGCACGAACTTAATAAAATCACAATGAAACCGTACTTTTTTTCATGCTGTTCTTTTATTTGGGCATAACACAAACATGGTTTGCGTTTGCCCGCGAGGCAAGGCAAATGGCCTTAAACCTCCTGACTGGGCCTTACTCGCCGGTACTTTCCTGTAATTCCTCAGGTTGCCCGTTGTACAACATAAAGCACGGAGCTTTAACTACGTCGGTGGTTTCGACAATAAACATTCTAATGTCCCCTTTCCCAGTGCACGGTAGCTAACCATGGACTTATATGTATGCGTCCCTTCCTCCTCCATCGTCAGATTGTCTATACAGGGTCTTTAAAGCTGTAAAGGAGAACTATTTTGGCTACTCAATGCACGCTTGCCAACGCGGTGTATGCGATTTGGCGAACGCATGTCACACATTGGAGTCACGAAATGCTTTATACTGACACGTACGATTGTTTTGTCTTAAGTGGAAAGCCGTTATCACTTCCCTGTGACACGCGCGGTGCCGTTTCACTTTCTGTTTTCAGCGCAGGCAAGGTTTATCTTGCATGTCGCTTCGGGAATCGTGTTGACCGTTCTTCAAATTTTGCATGCCTGACGCTCACATTTGAGTGCCTTCTAAAATTTCACAGATAATGCGAGAACGCGTTATGACGTGTGTATAAAAGCCAGCGTATTTCTCCACCTGTCAGTCTTTCCGTCGACCGACGAGTGTTCGCGCCGCTATTGCTGTACATTGTGATTGGCTTTATTTTGCTGGGCGCAAGTTCGCCCAATAAACAGTTCGCCTGACATCGTCTTCAGTTCTGCGTGTTTCATCTTGAGTGCTGCGTGCGTCACGACCACGTGACAATACTAACGGCATTTCAGCAAGAGTTGCTGGTTCATAGTCGGATAAATTGGATATATTTGGAACATTACGTCGATCGTGTTACAAGGCAGCTTCCATTTCATTTACCTCTAGTGCTTCTTCTCCGGCGAATTTGTCATCAGATTAGAGACTGACTCACCTAGTTTTGCCTCCAAGAGCGCGAATCCTGAGTGACCGTCCGACAGAGGACGGGTGAAATACACTCGTTTATCTCTTTTACTAGCGGATAGCGAGAGAGCATGCTACGCTACATTATGCTGCTCAAAGATACGCAGTAATGGATGCCTTGCGTTTAGTGACGTCGATGTCTATGAATGGGAGATTAGCTGAGTACCAAAATTGATTATGAATATTCTGGGAACAGACGCGCTGCACGAGGTTCAAACAAATGGAAGTTCTCTGCAAAGGCCATCGTCGCACTTTACACCTTAAATATGCACATATAAGATACTTGCGATTTGGACAAAAGCATCAAGATGATCAAGTTAGCTGTTTGAAGGTTTTAGTGAATCTTGGAAAAAGTGTTCCAGAAAAGCAGCGAAGCCGACCAAGCAAAAGCATTTTGTGTGGCTAGGTGGGGATGTTGAAGCTGTTTTTCAACTTTAGTGGCACTGTAAGTCGCTGTGTAATCCGTTTGCTGTTTTGCAACTCGTGCGTTACCGTCATATATGTGTGTTTTCACGTCACATTTAACGTCACACGCAGTATTCGTCAATCAACGGACTTTGCTTACCGCGGAAAATAATGATATACACGCTTTACAGCAACAATAAAATTGTGAAGCTTATCCATCCTCAGAAAAAGCGGCAGTTAGTGTCTCGTTACTTGGCCAGCATGTGATGACAGTAAGGTAACGTGCAGTGATATTTTCGGTTACACAGAACGTGAGACAGTTACCTAAACAGAGTTTTTTACGCACTTAGAACACATTTATCGACATTAATCTCCAAAAAGAAAAAAAATTGACAGATCCCACGTGCAGTGGGAATAAAGGAAATGCGAAGCACGCATCAGGAACGTAAACTGGATCTGCATTGTTCTCTCGATATACCGATTTTGGTACATATGAAGTTACCGAAACGACCGCACGAGCACAAAGGCTGTGGCATGCAAACCATGCCGCTCATGACATGAATGTCCTGATTTTCATGTTATGAACTGTCATTTATGTTCGTCATGCGTCTTGTAGTGGCATACCAATTTTCGTATACATCCCGTTAACGAAACAGCAAGGAGAGCACCAAGACCGTGGCAAGTAAATCATGCCGCTCATGACATGAATGTCCTGATTTTCATGTTATGACCTGTCATTTATGGTCATCATGCAGTCATGTAGTGGCATACCAATTTTTGCATACATCCCATTAACAAAACGGCCAGGACAGCAGCAAGACTGTGGCATGTAAATCATGTCGCTCAAGACATGCATGTCATAATTTTCATGTTATGACCTGTCACTTACGTTCGCCATGCAGTCATGTAGTGGCATACCTATTTTCGTATACATCCCATTAACGAAACGGCCAGGGCAGCAGCAAGACTGTGGCATGTAAATCATGCCGCTCATGACATGAATGTCATGATTTTAATGTTATGACCTGTCATTTATTTTCATCATGCAGTCATGTAGCGGCATACCGATTTTTGTATACATCGCATTAACGAAAAGGCCAGGAGAGCACCAATACCGTGGCATGTAAATCATGCTGCTCATGACAAGCATGTCATGATTTTCATGTTATTACCTGTCATTTATGTTCGTCGAGCAGTCATGTTCTGGCATACCTTTTTTCGTACACATCCCATTAACGACACGGCCAGGAGAGCAGAAAGTCGTAGATAGATAGATAGATAGATAGATAGATAGATAGATAGATAGATAGATAGATAGATAGATAGATAGATAGATAGATAGATAGATAGATAGATAGATAGATACGCTCAATGTCGCCGAAGTTCGCTAAGAAATGCTTCGCAATTAAAAAAAAATCCACAGCATATCGACGGAGTGAATGATGATGAGTGGGCGAAACTCCGGAAGTTCATCGTAGATCGTGCCGAGTTCCGGATTAATTCAGTTAACGCGCACGCTACGAATTCTTATGGTTCAACTACGCAGAAGTGAAATCTCCCACCGGCACTTCATTGCAAGTCAAGATCCAGTTCCTATATATATATATATATATATATATATATATATATATATATATATATGTTGTTTTTTTTATCCTTTATGTGTCATTTCTGCTGTGGTGATTGCCATTTTTACAATGTAGAGTGGCTTTATAGTTGCGTTACATACAGGTCGGAGAATCCCTCGGGGTTGCAAGTGTGCCGCCTTGCTGTTAATTGAGAGGCTACGGGGTCGCTTCGTGACTCGCCGCAGCCGATCACGTGATCTGTCCAGGAAGACTTCATAGCCATTCCCTGTACAGACATACGCCTTTGTAGCCGCACTCTCTCCCCTTCATGTACCCTTAAAAGGGAGGTGCTCTGCAACACCTTTTTACTCTGATGAAGGACGGTTCACCGGCCGCAACGTCAGTAAATTTATATTCTTTTTGTTAATCGTGTGAATCTCTTCTTTTGAAAATATTTATTCGGGCTTAGGGATATCTTCTTTCCGATTATATATATATATATATATATATATATATATATATATATATATATATATATATATATATATATATATATATATATATATATGGGTGGCCGGTGAACGGTTCTCCAGTGCGAGCAGTCGGTATTTTTCAATCAAGAAACTCGCTAGAAGACGCTGCCTGCGCCAACGTTGTCTCTCGCGGGTGAGGGCGCGTTCTCCTTCTTTGCGAGCTGGTAGAGCGTTCATCGAGAAAGAGCGTTTCCATAGTCAACGCGCGCCTTTCGCTCTCTCTCTCACACACAAAACATCAGATGGAAGAGTGAGAGAGCTCGCGCGCCGGGAGGGACGCGCCGAGGGCGAGCGCGAGCCTCCCGGCGGCGCGACGTGGCTACATACATACTACTACTACTACAGAGGAGGGAACGACCCACACCCTAAGGAGCTTCGCCCCTAAAAAAAAAAAAAAGTTCTGCGTCTGTGTTACAGAGCACTCCGCTCTTCGCGGAAGACAAAGCAACGACACCATGCACGCAGAACACACATGAGAGTGCTGCTTCAGTGAAGTGGCGATTCTCATGCGACTAAAGTCGCGCAGGGTAGAAGGTCCGAAGAAGAGCATCCCATGAATCAGTCAGAACGTCTCCTTCTTATGTTGCTCGTCCCTTGGAGCTTTCGATGGGAGCAGCGCAAATTCACTGCTGTGATTGTCTCCATTATCGCACACGGACTCATTTTCGCTGAATTCGGGTTCCCAGATGTGACCGCCACCTTTTTACTTCCGTGCCTATGAAGCAATACCCTCGAGCTTTATAAAAGCATAGATTTCTTGCCTGAGATGTTGTTGTTGTTGTTGTTGTTGCGTCTGTAATTGGCACATAACCACGATAGGGTTTGGCCACAATGCAGGTAACGATATCTGAATGGAAGAATAACCAAGTCAAAGCTAACTCTGACTGAAGATAAAGATGAAGAACCGGGTTCTCATTAAAAAAAATTAAATTTATGAAAAGGAAGGTTTTGAAAGAAACCTCGTGGTCGACAGCACTAGCAACGTAATCTTCAGGGGTCTTCGCTAAATTTATGTAAAGCTGACGAAATAGTCTTACGGTTTCTGCCATCCTGAGAGTCACGAAAAGATAAAAGATTTGATGTTAAAGGTAACCGCAGTTCACCAAGTACTAATTTAAATACATTCGGCGGTGCGAAGAAAACTGGCGGCAAGAGAGAAGGAAATCCCTTATCGTTTCTGGTTCATTGCATACCACACAGAGGTTAGTTAGTGAGAAGCCAGATTTCTGAAGATAAAAATTTACATTTGGAACTCTACACCCGAGACTGGTTATAGTGACTTCGCACTGACGTGAAAAGAATTAGCCCCGCCACGGTATATCTAGTGGCTATGGTACTCGGCTGCTGATCCGAAGGCCACAGCGGCTGGATCTCGATGGCCACAGCGACTGGATCTCCGAATCTTGGCCACAGCGGCTGGATCTCGATGGAGGCGAAATGTTGAGCCCTGTGTACTGTGCGATGTCAGTACACGTTAAAGAACCCCATGTGGTCAAAATTTCCGGAGCCCTCCTCTACGGCGTCTCTCATAATCATGGCTGGTTTTGGGACGTAAAACCCCAGAACCCCAGAAATCAATCATCAAAAGAATTAGTTCGTATCCCATGTGAACTGAACGTGTCGATAGTCGTCAAAATCTAGAAGAGATGTCTTAGCGCACGTCAGGTGGAGAAAGCGGTTAATCCACTCGGCTGTGAAAGGTGAAAAATCCTGCCGCACATTTAACACTGGGCCATCTAAATATGACGTTGCCAGCGAGTCAGCTGATATGGAAGGTAGTGGTGACCTCCTGTATAGAATGTGTCCACAATGTGAAGCAACACTTCATCTACTGATAAGACCCAGTTGTTGTTTCGGTGGTTTGTGGCTGTTTAAGTATCCAGGTAATTCTAAAATTCAAATTCTTATTTTGGCGGCCAAAAGGAACGCTTGCGTATAGCCTACGTCCCCTTTCACTGCGAATTATTGGGTAATTCTGCGACAACAACGTATAACTGCAGTAAAAGTGTCACAAGCCACTGTTGGTTGAAATATCGGTGTGTTTTAACCAAATTTAATGAAACTGCCTAAAGAGAAATGCTGTTAAATTACGATGAAATATACTGAAGTGATGAGACGAGAAATTGTTGAACAGAAAATACCACTCGATCCAGCCTTCGACAATGCATATATCCAAGTTTCAAGCTTCGGTACAAGCGGTCTTGTACTGGATTTTCCATTAATCATCCTCTTTGGAAGTTGTACTGTAGTCAAGCTACGACATGATATTCATTTTCAAAGACGCCGTTTTCTTTATTCTTAGTACTTTTGCCAGCTATGTCTGCAAACTGTTTTTGTGGTTGAAGGCAAGTGTCCTAGAATGGAATGAGATGGATTGTTTTTTAGCGTTATCCGTGTTACCAGTTGATCGTATTTCTAGTGGGTTACACACAAGAACGCGCTGAAGAAGCTCTGAAGGTAACCTACCACCAAGCGGGAGGAGGTACCAAACTGGGCCCACGAGGTGCCAAGCAAGAGCGCTGCCACTATGCCGTGGAGGCTCCTCCCACGCGGTGCGCATGGTAAATAACGCTATTGCAACAGCAGTTGTGATGATTGTGCTTCTGTGACACCAATCAGAATGCTCGCCGGAACGCTGGCTCCACATTCCATGTTCAACGATTGCTCTTTACTTCAGGCCTCCATCTTCCACTGAACATCTATTTTCTTTGAATATTAACGTAGTCATTTCCAACTCCGTATGATACTGGCCGGTCTGGTTTAACTCAAAATTTTAGCCATTTATCTATTAAGACGCCATAATGTACATTAGCATGTTCTATTCTGTTTCATGTGCGCGCTTAACTGTACAATTTGAAAAGATTTAAGTGAAAAATAACATGAATCACAGTGGCAAACTTCTTAGTCGCCCTTTTGCAATCCCGCTTTCCCCCGTGAGCTTTCCCGCGTCATATCGAACTTCTTTTTTGCTTTAGCCTCCTTCTATTCTCATTTGAAAAAAAGTTAGACTTCGCCTTCACCACATTATATAGTGTTCGCTCGTTTGTAACTTTTATGCCCATACTCTAGCCTTGATGGAAATTGAAGCTTGGATGCTGCCGTGCCATGCAACAGATCAAAAAGAAGGTTTTTTTTTTCTAAATATCGGCAAAAAAAATCACAGCATATCCACGGGGTGAATGATGATGAGTGGGCGAAGCTACGGAGGGAATCATCGGTAAACCGTGAATCTTTCGCGTAAATCGCCCAGTCGATCATCATGTAAAGGCGTGAGAAACACTGTATTCGTACGCTGGGATCTCGCGTTTAAGGGGGATATGCTGTGCTAGAGCCAGGCCTGCGCGGAACTGCAGGACAGTGACAGCGTAAGCAGGAGGAGCTACTTTCTTAGAGGCCACTTTAAACGCTTGAGGAAACTAGTGCAAGTAGAAGTGGTAGGTATCTCCTGCGCCATAACTTATCATTTTGCCAAGTAGGGAAGTACCCACTACGCCATAATTACCAGTGCCTCCGTAATGGGTTCAAAGCTACAAAGCACGCAGCTCTGTGTTCTTTCAAATGATGCCTCGACCTCGTTATACAATCCATTTTCGCGTCGTGTAGCGGTGTATTACTATTTTTCAACGTAACATTACGTTTGTTAATGCGATTCCGCGGGAGACATTATACCTGTTTAGGTGTTTTAGCGATAATTTTATAACCACAGGCGTAGCTCAGTGGTAGAACGCTCGACTGCCACGCCGAGAGCCTGGGTTCGAATCCAGGCAGAGGACACAACTTCCGGAATTTTTTTTTTATAAAAGTAGACGTGGCTACGTACATCACCAACAACGAACACCATGGGATGTACAGACCCACGCCCTAAGGAGCTTCGCCCCTAATAGAAAAAAAGAACTGCCTGCGCCTATAGCACAATGTGACACACAAAGTACGAGTAGTCAAAGACGCAGAAATTCTCGTTAAAATAAATATGTATAGTTGAAAATTACCAGAAGAACACGGTCCCATTTAACTAATTACCTTGGCTCACAGAGTGCAAACGCACGAGTTTAATATTCTTGGAGCCGACGCGTTCTGGGAGAACGGAACAAAAGCAACTTCTCTGCAAGCACAATTTGTGCTCTTTTGTTTGCCGCTTACTCAATGTTCCAATGTAAGCATGTACCATACTAGCGATTTGGAGCCAATAATCTCAGCAGAAGAAGTTGAAGTTATATCAGGTTAGAAAAAACTGGCAGCATTTTTAAGATGGCGCTGTGAAAGGTTCGGTGTACTTGCGTTATCATTCGACCTTTTCCTTATGAAACGCTTTTCGTATTTCGTCAAAACTCTGGGAATGTGGTCTTAGAAACGTCATAATTTGCTTTAAGTATTTATTGTCCTTTGAGGACACGGAATAAAATTAGAAATTGTAATAGTCTATTTTCCATAAACTAATTAACTCGAGAGTGATCAGCGGGATTTCGTCCCTTTGAGAAGCGTTGGTTTTGACTTCAAATATTGCCTGTTTTGCGAGTATCTAAGCGGAGAAATAAAATTTTTTTATCGCCATTAGGGATTAAAGAAGAAGGGAGCGAAAGTGCTTGCAAGTGCTCTCAGTTTGAGAGGACAACGGAGTTATTTATTTATTTATTTATTTATTTATTTATTTATTTATTTATTTATTTATTTATTTATTTATTTAGGGGGAGGGGGCTCATGTTCTTCAAGCGTCACGTTTACATTGAGCCATAAGATGAATCGCCCGAATAATTTTCAGCGGTGTTTGGCGGTAGAGAGCGACACATTTTCTACGTTTTAGCGTAAGCATTACGATTGGACCCATCATGAGAAAGCTGTGTGTGATTGCCACTTGCACATTTATCACAGTGATTTATACCTGCCCACTTTAAGAACGGAAACTGTATCAATGACATTACTACGCCAGGTGGCCGGTGGTGGAAAAAGCCAGCTTTATTGAACGTGTGCCGGTTATATGTACTGAACGCGTGCGTATCGTGTACATCTCTAAACAGTTCATGCGCATATCTTGCGCCACGTGTACGATACATCTTTCTTCTTTCCGAACAAACAAACACAAAATGAAGAACAACGAAACTTCGCACCACTTCCGCAAGGTTAGTATATTGTTAGTAAAGTGTTAGTACACTGCTAGTACGCACTTTTTCGCAAATCGGATGTGGGCGTGGGTTCGAATCCCACTTCTGACACCATGTATCAATGACATACTACGCCGGGTGGCCGGTGGTGGAAAAAGCCAGCTTTATTGAACGTGTGCCGGTTATATGTACTGAACGCGTGCGTATTGTGTACATCTCTAAACAGTTCATGCGCATATCTTGCGCCACGTGTACGATACAGAAACCATGAAAAAAAAAAAAAAGGACCAAGTCCATGAGACACAACGATGAACTATCAGGGCTGAGGACACATTACGTAAACGAGCCTAACTTTCTAGAGTGGAAAGTTGATTGCATGCGAAAAAGGAAAGCAATTATGCAGACCCACGCCGGCACGATTGCGTGTCGGTGTGTCGACACGCATACGCGTGGTTCGTGCGTGATGGCATTATGAGATCTTAGAGACGCGAGGCACACGCGGTGCATTTAACAGCGAAAACGAAGCAGCCAGGTGGATGCACATTAGTACTCCGCGAAATCACCTCCGCAGCGGTGCCGTCATTTCATTTCCTACTGCTGACACGAGCGTTGTTCTCGCAAACAATTTTGTTTCTGCTGAGTAGCTTTGTGGATAAAAATAAATTTGGCGTCTTGGGTTCCAGAAGCGCGGTACCATTATGAGACAGGCTGTAGTGGGCGACTTTCGATTCATTTTGACCACCAGCTGGGGTTCTTTAACGCACACCTATAGCTAAATGTAAATTTGCATGCATTTTATTTAAGTATACTTTTTTTTGCTTTTCACCCTCAGGTAAATGCGGCGGGCGTGGCTGGGAGTCTAACCCACGTTCTACATTGTAGCAACGCAGCACTTTAAACCGCTAAGCCACCACAGCGGGCAGCCACATGGATATCGCACCCCATACAGACCAGAGTTCTTCAATCATACCAGTTGCCAGACTGCGTTCCGGACAAGCCAACGGCCAAATCTGCGGAGGCTAGCAGACTGTCGCCCCAACTGGGAGCTATAACTGGAAACGCTACTTTCTCTGGATCTCGGGGGCGATGTTTAATGCATGAATGTGGCGGCCACAAACGTTGCAACAGCGTAACAGTCGCTAATAGCTCTCTTGTCACGCGGCTAAAGACGAAAAAAAAAGGGGGGGGGGAGCGAGAGAGAGAGAGATAGAAGGGCGTCTTTCATTGCAATTCGCCTGCACTTGATGGTCGACTTACACCATACGCTTTTTCGCTTGCAGACGACACACTCTGCACTAAAGCTTTCTGCTGTGTTGACACATCGATGCTGTAGTGATGTGAACTGAATTCCACTGGTGCGCGCGCGCGCGCTTTGTGCTGTGTTCCCAATGACAGATCGACATTCAAAGGCGAAAAAAATCGAATAATTATTCACCGAAAGTCATCTGCTCTTCGAATAGCTTTCTTGTTCTTTCAGCAGTGGCCTCGGCAGCCGAACAGACGATTTCCTGCTTCTTTCGTGAGAGCAGTTAGCATGGACAAAACGCTTCGTGAACCCTCAGTGTTTGTGCAGAAGTGGAAGCGACGGCACAAGGTCAGTGAATTTCCTTGTTCTGCAGAAGACGCCAGTGTGACGCCTGAATTACGGCGAAATTGACGAATATTCTGTGTGCGCAACATCGTTTGCATAAGGCTCGCTTCACTGACGCGGCGGAGCTTTCTGTGCTCCAGTAACACAAAGCACGCTAACTTGCCATTTATTATTTGGTTTCTGTGTCGACAGATGGCGCGACAATCTGCTAACCTCCGCAGTTTTGGCACTTGGTGTGTCCGCATTTTGATACGTGGGGCCTATGGGGAGTTTAGTGACTGGTATTATTGAGGAACTCTGACAGACCACACAATAGTACAAGCGAAACAGAGAGGACGAATCGGGTTATAAATGCTAACGATGCAGTTTCAATTTCATATCTCAGCTAGAGTGGCATTAAATTGAGACGCCCACAATGGAGGCGCCGGCGCTCCTCATCACGTCAGTGCTGTAAGGAGCTAGTAGCTGTTGTAGCGCTGTCAATGCCACATAGCAGCAGTTTGCATGCTGCACCGCACCGTTGTGCTGGTCATACAAATACTTAGAACCTCGTTTGAAGGGCGCCAAAGCATTGATAAACCTTGCTGCGAGATAGAATTCTTCAACCTTGAGTGAAAGTGTCAAACTTTTGCCACATCATAATTTAAAGGTTAACGGCGCTATATAACACCGATTTTGTCGCGTAGGCCCTAGGTATGTACCACTGATCGGCTGTCTTCATTACCAATATCTCTAAAATCACCGTGGACGCACGGTGATCATCTACGGTGGTCTTCTACGTCCGTGTGCCAATTTGCGCTACAACGTTTTTGCGAATATTATGCACCGAAAATCCTAAATATCCGCTCTGATTCAATAAATGGGACTGTGACAAATAGAGAGAGGGAGGGAGAGAGAGAGAGACTCTTTATTAAGAAAAAACAGAGAGTTATGTCGGCGTGCATGGAACCGCTGGCATGCGGGACTGTGGCAAGAGGCTGCGCCACGTATACTTCGCCCTTCAAGATAGCGCAGGGACGTGGTTCGGGAAAGAAGTGTCCGCCCTGACATTGTGGGACACCTTTCACTCTAGGTTCCTGGCCACTTTCCCGAGCGCAATCCGCAAGGAACGCGTCGAAGCACTACTGGAGAGCCGCATTCAGCTCCTGAATGAGAGCACCACAATATACACCGAGGAGGTGACTTGCCTCTTTCGGCACGCCGACCCCCGTATGTCTGAAGAGACAAAAGTTCTCTCCTTATGCAAGGGTGAAGCAGGATATATTCGCCGGACTGATGCGGAACACACCGACGACTGTGAAAGATTTCTCTTGAGGCAACGACGATCAAAAATAAAAATTGTCATTCGTAACCGGCAATACAATCACCGTGCGACGTCACACTACGCTAAAATTCAAGCACATCAGCTCCGACAACTGCAAGAGACCATAAGGGCCATTGCACGGGAAGAGCTCCGTCGAATGTTGCTGTCGTCGCGACCTCAGGTGGATTCGTTCGCAAATGTTGTACGCGACGAAATCCAGCAGGCACTGGGACTTCCTGAGCGGTCGCAGACTCTGCCGGAGGCAATGGTTTACGCTGCTGCCGAACGTCGAGCCGTCTCCGCACCGCACCAGCTCAGTGACGACGTACCGCCGCAATATCGTCACCAGACACCACCGCCGCTGCAGACGCCGTACCGTCCGCCTGTCGACCAGCGCTACCGACCGATAAAAACGGACGTTTGGCGCATCCCCGACCCCTGCTCACTGTTACCAATGGGGCAAGGCAGGATACACCTACCGCGACTGCCGTTATCGCGAACTCGGACTGCGTGCATTCATCGTGTACGCGTCGCGTCCGCAACCAGGTGACGTGTCATCGCCGACTACCTTGCCGGAGCACAATGGCAACAACGACTGCCATCCATTTCACCGTCACCCGCCTGTTGCACCTCACAGCATCGATGGCAGTACACCGGCCTAGTCCGGGGCCGATCTCCGAGCCCTTATCTGGCAAACTAAAGGCAGTAACCAATGTAGGTGCGGTTGCTGCACGACGCACTGCCGAAGATCCTCCCGAAGAACCGCGATTCGCGAATCGTCCTGACGTAGACTCGCGGCACCACCTGGTCGGAGCCTGCGACATTCCAACGCGTTATGGACACAGCACTGGTAGGCTTGAAATGGCAGACTTGCCCGTCTACTTGGACATCGTCCTTCTGTTTGCCTCAGCTTTGACGAACACCTCAGGCGCCTTCGATTTGCTCTTCAGGCATTCAAGACCTCCGGGCTTACCTTCAAGCAAGAAAAGCGCCGCTTCGCATATGAGGACCTCTTGTTTCTGGGCCACACTATATCCACAGAAAACAGCTGCGATCGCCGACTTTTCCTCGCCCACCAACAAGAAAACAGTATGCAAATTTCTTGGACAGTGCGCCTTTACAGGCCCTTCGTCAAGTATTTTTCATGGATCGCCGAGCCTTTGGCATAGCTCACGGAATCATACGCCGAATTCGCAGACGCCGCAAGTCGAAGCATTCTAAAAACTCAAGCGACGCTTGCACTCGATCGACGCCACTACTTGCGCAGTTCGACGAGTGCACCGATATCGAAATCTACACCGATGCAAGCAGCGTAGTACTCGGCGACTTCTTTGTGCAGAAGACCGGCGGATTTGAAAGGGTTATCAGTTACACTCTTAGCTGAAGGGGGAGTAATGCGAGGGTAGGACAACTTCATTACTCTACCCAGAGTTATTCAACTCTAGGTGGGAGGGATGGGGATTCAGCCGCGGGGCTTACTCTTCCGTTCAAGGAAGAGTAACATGGTCTGCAAGCTCCCATGCTGCTTATGTAGAGTTAGAAACTCGCGGAACTCCAGCGTCCGTAGCGTGAACAGCGCCCAGTACTCCATCGTTCGCAAATATCGCCGCACAACGATATGCGATTGCAGCGTTGCCGGCCTGGACGTGGCAAGCCTCAACGTACCTTGATATCCTGAATATACACTCCAACAAGAAAAGGTACACGCGACTCTCTGCGAGCGCACCGCGTAAAGATTGTGCGTCGGCGCACGCAGTCGGATCGCGTCTCCGGACGGCCTGCCTGACGCGCACCGATCGGCACCGACAAGAGAAAGCAAGCCAAGAATTCCACCACCGCACTTCTAGTACGCTGTTAAAGACGAGTGCGCGCGCAAGGAGACAAAACAAAAAGCAAAAGCAAACGCAGGCAGGTGGAGAGATATCAACAGAACAGCGAACAGCGCCGGGCGCCGGTGCGAGGGTTCCGTCGGGCGCCAGCCAGTTGCGCCTGTGACGCTGTGGGTGCCCGAAGCAAGCTCAGCCGTATCGCGGATATCGAAATTACGGCCAGTTGGCTCTGTGAACGCTGCATGAGAATGGTGCTGTTGAGTTGACACACTCTGCGTGTTTTGTGCGGGCAGTCTCACTGTGTTCTCGTCGCTGAACGCGAAGGTTGTGATGTGACGGCAGGGCAACTTATGTCATGCTGCGACAGTGATGGTTTCGCCATGCCGCGACGCGCAACCGGGCAAACTCGGCCCACTCCGGAGCACCCATGGTAAGTCATGCATTTGTCTTGTTTGTTTGTTGGTCTTTATCGCCGCTGATGCATGTGTACTTGTTGTTCTACACAGCGCGCTGTCTAAGCGAAATTAAAGGCAAAAAAGAGGCGCTAGGCGCATATATAGAAACGACGCGACATAAATGCGCGTTTAGGAACACCCGTGAAGGCAGTACAGGCGTAGGAAGGTCATTCGATCAGCTCACGAAATCGCCCCTTCACTTAAAAAAAAAAATCGTCGTAGCGACTGACTACCTCACCTGCTACGCCGCAACAAGGTCCCTACCAAAAGGCCGTGCTGCCGATGTAGTCAAGTTCGTCATTGAGAACATCGTCCTGCGTCATGGAGCCCCAGAGGTCCTTACCTCCGACAGAGGTACGGCCTGTACGTCTGACCTAACTCGTGCGATTTCCACATACAGCCAGACAAACGACCGCCTACCACCAACAGACGAAGGGCCTCACCGAGCGCGTAAAGAAGACCATGGCTAACATGTTGGCTTTGGCCTTCGTCGTCGAATACAAGACGTGGACAGCCATACTTCCGTATGTGAACTTCGCGTATAACACGGCAGTGCAAGAAACGACACAGATGACCCAATACTAGCTTGTCTACGGACGGACTCCAGCAACGACGCCGGACGCCATACTACCGGTCTTCACCGATGAAGAAGACGTCGACGTCACTAGCTACTTGCGACACGCCGGAGAAGCTCGACAGCTCACCCGCCTTCGTGTCAAGATCCAGCAAACGGTCGACTAGCCGTCACTACAATCTTCGACGACATCACATAGGATACCAACCTGGCGACCGTGTGTGGTCTGGACGCCGATACGACGATGCGGACTGAATGAAAAGCTCCTGCGGCGCTATATTGGACCCAACAGGGCACTCCGACGTTGTGGTCCATTAGACTATGAGGTCGTGCCCGATGGCTTAACGTCATGCTATAGGCGGCGTCGGGCGCACCCGAAGTTGTAGACGTGATGCGACTTAAAGGAGTACTGAAACGATTTTGAGGCGATGCAAAATATACATTCTCCGTTTTCTAGCCAGGCATTGTTAACGCTCTCCACACACCGAAAACACGCACAAATTATTTTAGTTTGATTTTAACGTTTTCATCGCCTAGCATTGCAAGCCAGCACAATGGACACTATGATGACGTATGAACACAGTGTCTTAAAAATCATCCAAATCTCTCTGAGAGTCGCTGGATGACCGTGAAATCATCATTGTTTGCGAGCCCCACGTGTAACTGACCACAGCCGACAAAGGTACAGCGACTCTATCACGAATTGCTGTCCCCATGTGGCTTAGACGTATACGTCCGACTGTGTTGACACGTCAAACCACCCTCTCGAAATCGAAAGTGGGATTGTAAGGGAGCCGTATTAAAAATATATTCATTGCTTTGCCATGCACCACGACATTCTCTTTGGGGTTCTCCACGCCAGTGCTTTTGTTCGCAGCAACAATACGAGGGTGTGAAAAATTTGTGTGAGCACTCCTTAAAACCTTATTACGCGCGCTGATTAAATGTGACGTACTGTTAACTTGGTTTATTGCATTCACTCTCGCTTTCATGTTCTGTTTTCAGCATCGGGACGATGTTTTTTTCAGAGGGGGGTAGTGACACGAACGGTTGTTTTGTCTTTACGTGGAAAGCCGTTATCACTTCCATGTGACCTTACTTGCTACGCGCGCTGATTAGTTTTGACACTTAATAAATTTGTTAGCTTACTTATTTTTTTGCGTGTATTTTCGTTTTCATGTTGTGTTTCCAGTATCGCGACGATGCTTTTTAGGAGAGAGGAGCAGAGAGTCGTGCAGTTCTTTTGCTTTGTTTACGGGGAGCGCCTTTACCACTTTCTTGTGACGCGCCTACTTTGCATGCTGCCTCGAGAATGGTGCCGACCCTTCTACAAACTTTGCATGCCCGACGAGCACATATCAGTGTCTTTCAGAAAATCAGCGATTATATACGTACTTACAGTGAGGAATGTATAAAAGCCGAATGATTTCACCGCGTGTCAGATTTCGCTGTCGGCCGACGACCGTTTCACAATTTGCAGTGTGCGCTGCTTTGCTTTGCTGGGCAGAGTTTCGCCCTCTAAAGAGTTGGGCTGTTGACGCCTGGTGTTCTACTACGTCCTTCATCGTCAGGACCACGTGGCATCAATGTGTTGGCAGAAGAGCAGATATCAATGATAATGTTAGCCCATTGGTGGGGACATCGTGCGCGTCAAGTGGAGCGGGTTAAGATGAAACAAAAAACGAATAATGTAAACCATCGCGTTTTATATGACCTGCCAGTTGCATGACGCTCGAAGTTAATGCGCTTTATAATATTTCTGAATTAAAAAGAATGTTCAACAAAAAAGATTCGTAATGAGCAGCGTTAGAAGTATTTGTTTGGCTTCAGATGAGTATGAGATCAGCTCTGTAACGACCTAGCCCACTGTGGAGAAAGCAAACCGCCGCGGCTACGAATGCAGGAATTCGCTTCCATGCCTCGCTCACCACGAACACCAGTCACGAATGAACTTCGGAAGAGGAGAGTACCGAATGCGGTTGTGAAGCACGCGAGCCGCTTCGCAGGATTAGCACTGCTACATTATATCAGCCGGCTTCGCTTGACTATCCTCAACGGAGGAGAAAGGGCCAGCGCATTGCTCAATGCGCACGACTGCAGCAGCCGGCGCATAGCTTACGCGGCCACTGCGAGTCTAGGCACGCGGCCCATCCGATGGAACTTAACGCGAAAGCAATCGGGGGGAGTGGAAAATCACGCCGTTGTCCAGGGTGCTCGATTGCTACACTGCGCACTTCGAACACGACCGAGTGGTCTTACAGCACTTCGCTCATTTTTTTTTTTCTCTTCGAAACCGAATCATACTATACGGAGGCCACACTTGCGGTGCTACCTTCTGCCGCTACTGTTACCTTGAGTGCAGGTGTAGAAGCCGGTTCTAGGCGCTCAACAGATATCATTATTATTTTCAGAAGTGCGAGAGTGTGAAGGTAATTGCCACGCCAAAGATGGACCAAGTTTATGTAGTTGGCCCGATCAGCAATTCCCCTGCTAATGAAACGGTAGTATATGCCATCTTTGGATGATGTTTGCATTCACGATAGCATACTCGTTTCCCAACGGCACGGCAGAGGCATGGGCCCGACCATTGAACATGTCGTATTTGCGCTAGTTATGACACCCTGCCGTGTGCCGCTGCAGCTGGTACTAAACCGACGGGACTCGAGAACGTTTTCGACAGCTGCGAGTCTTGGATCATGGAAGTGTGCCTCGATTGCGCAAAAGGCTACTCCTAGTAGTAGTAGTAGTAGTAGTAGTAGTAGTAGTAGTAGTAGTAGTATACTAAAAACAGAGAGAGTGCTGGGCACTCACTTTGGAGGAGTACTTTTCTGTCCCAAATTTAACTCCCATTTTCAGAGTAGATCAAACCCATTTTATGCAGAATACAGTAACCGCATGAAGCACGACCTTAGCACTCCACCTGACAGGGTACCGATACTCTCGCCAAAACCTAGTAGGACGCCTCCGAAGGGGATTCGAACACTCTTTTGAAGAGAGCTCTACTACCCCACCAAGTGGGGTGCTAGTACTCGCCAATGGGGTGCTAGCACTCACCAGACCAAAGACAAAAAAAAATAAATAAGAAGCAAACACTGCGTTTTTCGAGCACGCCGCAATCAGCAGGCATTTAGTTACATCAGACTGAACATATAATATGCAGGTTAACATGACACAAACGCACATACACGCCAATCACACAACCACAGCAAAGCACGCAACCACAGCACACTCGCGATACACAGTCTTACACTGAAGTCCGGTATATATAACCCGTATACTTTACCTACTATGTAGTGCAAGTGGTGAAATACTGTTCTGCGTAAACAAAAAGCATGCGTAGAACAGGCGTATATTTAGCGTTGGCTCATAGGTAGCCGTGCGCCACACAGATATCTGTTAATCTAAACGCGCGGAACATACAATGTCTTTTAGATTAACGCATTCCTATCATGAGCTCGCATTCTGTTTTACGGGCAAACGCACGTTCGCAGTGTTGGTTCGCGAAGATGTAAAATGCACCTAATCAAGCAAGTACGAACAAAATAGCGGCTGAACTTCATCAATGCCAGCGAAGAAAGGCGGCACCCGGGAGCTCCGCTACAACCCGCTTCATTCCGACGTCGTCCCCTTTCGAGTCTGTTGAGCATGACTGTACAGTGAACAACCGCTGGACATCACAAAATACGTACTTCTCGTTCCTCGTTATTCTGCACACAGGTGAAGTATAGTCTCTGCCATCAGAAGGGTCTAAGGTACTGTGATGTACTTACTAGACTTGCGAACAAGACAGACCTCAGTCACGCTACTTTCGCCGTCGACGCGCTCATGGCCGTCATACGGCTTGATGCCGAAGGCGTAGCGAAGCCTTTTTCTTTACATGTATAAGTTATATGCAGTGAGTCTTCCGAAACCATCGTTCGACAATCACAGCAGCTTACTGTATCGCTGAAAGTGTATTCCTCTTCGTTTCGCAGATGTAAGCGAAGAATTCGAGGCGCGTAGGCTGGCGTGTTTCACTAGCACGGGTACGGCCGTTCGATCGGGGAAAACACCGGAGAGGCAGCTCGCTATGGCTCCCGTCGGTTGAGGCTCGTAGTCGAGGAATGCACCGTTCGTTAAACGTACTCTGCACGCGTTTGTACGCGATAGCTTGTACGTGGAAGTCGTAGGAAGGTCGCTGCCAGTTGCATCGAAGAGCACCTAAAAAAGCGGCTGTTGTCTTCTTCAATCGTCCGCTCCCACCCCAGCCGCCATGTTTGTGGCTGCGAATGCGAGCATCACATGGGTGGAGCAGGAGTGAAGTTGAAGTTGAAGTTGAAGTTGAAGTTTATTTACCATCATGAAAATACAAGTGACATGGTTCATAAGTAATACAGAAGGAGGTCCCAAAGTAAACAACTGTCAGGGGGACCTCCTAGCAATATTGCATTGATAAAATACAGGGCAGGCAAGTGGCGAGCAAAAGAAAAGCATACTGGAAACACGAAATCGAAAACAATATATATATATAGAAAAATATAAAAACAAAAACAAAAAACGAAACAAAAGAACGAACAGGAAAGATAATTCAAAAGCATGAAATGCAACAATAGTACAGAAACCAATACAATAATACACATTAAGACAAATCGATGCGAACTCTAAGTTAACAGGGCGTAAAACAATCCGCACAACTCAAAGAAAGCAAAAACGTAATTGCTATAAAAATCCCAAAGAGAAATGAAAATGAAAGAAAGAAAAAAACAAATATGAATTAAGGAAACGAGGAAGGCGGTACCATGAAATGTTAGTGAAGATGTTGAAGTAAATGTTTCTTTAATTGTGCTTTAAAAGATGCTATGTTGTGGCAGCTTTTAATGGACGTAGGTAGTAAGTTCCAAAGGTAAATACCAGAAAACAACGCTGTCTGTTTACCATAGTTTGAGTGAACCACCGGCAAAAGTAAGCTATGTTGTAAGGAGAATCTGGTCAGATTTGCATTTATTAGATAACGGGATGGAATACTGCTTAATTCAATATCATGCTGACGCGCGCGAAATATGAGCATACCTAGTTTCAAAGCTATGGAATGATTGATGGGGAGAATGCCGAGATTACTGTAGATAGGCGTAGCGGAGTCTTTCCAGTGACTAAAGGTGATAATCCTTAAAGCTTTATTCTGAAGATGAGCAATCTTGGACAGATGAATCCTATAGGTGTTTCCCCAGGAAGAAGAACAGTATGTTAGGTGACTATGAATGAAGGCGAAGTATAATGAGCGAAGAATGTGCAAAGGAAAGTATGGGCGGGTTATAATCAGAACGCGAATTCCAAAAGAAATTTTGGACGAGATAGTGGCAATGTGCTTATCAAACTTTAGGTGAGAATCAATGGCAACACCAAGAAACGTGGTTGCGTCAGAGGGATGAATAACATGCGCGTCTATGGTTAGGTGTGGTACGAATGGTAGAGTTTTACGTGGGGAGTGAAATAACATGAATGTAGTTTTAAGTGGGTTAATTACGAGTTGATTATTACGGCACCACTGTACGATATTGGCAGCGTCTTTATTTAATTCACTAAGTAAGTTATCGAAATCACTATAAGATGAAAATATGGTGGTGTCATCGGCGTATAGAATACATCTAGATGAGTTAAGACATTTGGGTAAGTCATTAATGTACAATAAAAAAAGCAGAGGTCCTAGTATTGAGCCTTGGGGAACACCTTGATTTATGGTTTTCGAGTTAGAATAAGAATCGCCGACTAAAACAAGCTGAGACCTGTTCAACAGGTAATTACGTATGAGCGTTAGTGTCGGACCACAAATACCATAAGAGTCTAATTTAGTAAAGAGGATGGCGTGGTTAATAGTGTCAAATGCTTTTGAAAGATCCACAAATACGGCCCCGGCAAAAAAGCCTATATCGATGGAATGTTTAAGGTAATCTGTGAATTCAATTAGAGCGAGTTCTGAAGAAAAGTTCGGCCTGAAGCCAAACTGATAAGGTGTCAAAAGACTAAACTTGTTCAGATAATTTGTCAGTCGAGTAACCAGCAGTTTCTCAATGACTTTGCTAAAGAAAGGAAGAATAGTTATCGGACGATAGTTATTGATTAGAGTGCGGTCACCTTTTTTGAACACTGGAACTACTTTGCCTTTTTTTAATTCCTCAGGAAAATCACCATTCTTAAACATTAAGTTAATTACATGGGCCAGAGGAATGGAAATCTCCGAGGCAATGCATTTTATTCTAAAGGGATGAATGTTATCTAGGCCTGCACCTGTGCATTTTAGTTGTTTAATTACTTGAGTAATTTCGTGCGGGGAAGCCGGGCTTAAATAAAAAGAATGCGAGCATCGAGGGAGAGAGGAAGCAACAGAAGAAGTAGGCGCATTGGCTTTAGAGAAATGCAGGTTAAAAGCATTAGCAATGTCGGAGGCATTAGTGAGCACTCGTGTACCATCAACAACTTTTGAAATCCCCGGCTTGGAAGCTTGCTGGTTTAAAAATTCCTTAATTAATTGCCAATTTTTGCGGCTGTCATTTCCATTATTAAGGATACGGTTTTGGTAGTATCTGCGCTTTGTGTCCCTTAACAACATGCGCAGCGTATTAGAGTACTTTTTAAACCGCTGCAAAAGTGATAAGTTAAATGGCTGCATTTTTGCCTTTTTACGCAAGTTATTCTTTTTTCCAATGCTGCGCAGTAGACCGTTGGTCATCCAAGGCTGTCTGGGAACGGAATATCTTTTTACATATGACGATTTTCTGGAACATCTTTTCACTGCATCAGTGATTTTATCACAGAGCTTGTGGAAGGCTGGAATAGCAGAACTATCGTTTAAGACACCTGTCCAATCAGTCTGAGAAATGATGTTACGGAATTCGTCCATCGAAAATACATCTCTAGTTATAGTCTTCAGTTTATGTTTCGCGTGATTATCCACCAAAAGAAATACAGGAAAATGGTCAGTAAACAGAAAGTCGACAACACCGGCAGAATGATCTGTAGTAAGATTCGTCAGAATGTGGTCAATGAGAGTGCTAGAACCACCAGAAACACTGCGTGTGGAAGTGGTAATTGAGCACTCAAGCCCATTACCTTGAAAACATTTAACATATTCCAAGCATGAGGAGTCAGAAATATCAGCAATGTTTATATTGATGTCGCCCATGATGATTATATTCTTATGTTCGTTGTTAACTCGACTGAGCGTTTCATCAAGGGCAGAGCAGAATTGGTGGTAGGGAGAGGAAGGCGAGCGATAAATGCTTCCCAGAACTATTTTTTTACCATGAAAACAAGAGCCATCAAATTCTAGCCATACAGATTCGCAGTTATCAGTGGAAAGGGCTAAGTCATGGCGACGGGTGTACGTCATGGTATTGCGTACAAAAATGGCAGAGCCGCCATGCCGGCTGTTAGCGCGTGGAGCAAATTCGGCGAGGTAGCCTGGCGGTACAAACAGTACGTCATGTGATGACGTACTGAATTCCGTTTTACTCTCTTATGCCGTAAGAGATACGGACATCTCACTCCATCCGACGTTTTGTTAGAGTAGAACGATGCTATAAAGAGTAGCTCGGTCGTTTCGCTCCTGCGAAACGGGCTCCAGTTTTTAGAGTGTAGTAGTAGTAGTCCTAGTATAGTAGTAGTAGTGGTGGTGTGAGTTCTAACCATTCTTCCCATCGACCCACTACTTACACATGGCAATACTGCGACCGAAAATTGAGGAGACGCTTAAGCGTCGCCTTTAAGAGTGGAACGCGATAGCGTTATCGCGCCCTGTTCGCATCACCTCATTCGGCTGCCATGCCCTTGAGTGACTGACTACGCAGGTGTAATGGCACGGCGTTCTTTTTATTAGTTCACACTCTGCCTCAGTCTTGCGTGGCTTCCCTTGGGGCCATGCACAAGTTGGCGTAGATACCCCGTCAGTACTCACCGATGAGGAAGGCTCCACAGTGCTCCCGGCACCAGAATACGGTACCGAATTCATCACACGAGTGTGAAGAGCGAGCGCATGCTGCGGCACATTTTGCCCTAACGCTTACGTCATATCTCCTTAATCCGTCAGCATTCGCGAGCAATCGAAGCTTTTCACGCCTATGCAAATGTCACGCGCAGAGGCGCCGCATTTGCTCCTTGTCTATAAGGTGCTGGATTTTTTTTTAATTTCGTCGTAAAATAATAATTAAGTTACCTCGTAACAGAATTACTGTCCGGGCTTTTGTGTGCGTAGGCGTTAGTGAAATCGTACCTTCCAATTTTTTTTCGCAGGTTTTGGTGTGAGGGATTGAATTTTGTTCACTGAAGTATCTGCGCCATGGCGGAGAGCTTGCATGGTGTGTTGCAGGTTGCTTCGGCGGTAGCGGCAGCTAGAGATGGTTATTTCCACCGGACGCCTACATCGACACCGACGCCGACACAAACACAAATACCAGATTTTCTGCGTCACGAGCTCCTTAACGGTGTCGCGTGAATACTTAGTTGCGGCAGGAATGGGATAAAACACAAAGAACTGCAAATTTTACACGCTGTACAAGAGCTTAATAGCGTATAAAAATTACACTATATGGAAATCTACTTCTAGGAAGAACGTGCAGCTCTGAATTGTATGAAAAAGAAAGTGAAAATGCCGGTACAGAGAGCATGTGGTACGGTATGGAGGTTTCATCATCATCATCATAATCATAATAATAACCATCATCATCATCATCATCATCATCATCCCATCTAAGACCACTGCAGGGCAAACGCCATTCGCATAGATCTCCAATTATCCAGGTCGTGTGCTAACTGCGGGAATGGAGGTTTGATACTGTCTAGTTACAGGGTGTGCTGAAAAAATAATGCATGGTCTCTAGCGAAGGGCATTGCGGCGAATTCATATACAGATATAAAATATCGAAGATTCAATTCGAAAGGGCTACAAAATGTTCGTCGTCGCACCGACATATAAAACCGCTTTTCACGCATTCTAACAAACTTATGTGATCTTTACGATAATAATTCGAAGTGACTGAGGCCTACCCAATAGACCTAGACTACTCTTCATTGACACTGCTGCCAAAACTACGGAAGCGGACTGCGGTGAGTTGTATGCGAAAAAAGTACTCCCCCTAGATTATTAATGATTTTGCGCCTTGCCAAACTATAAAATAATTGCTGCTTGATACATTATCAGGAATAAATTGGTGTGAGAAACAGTACATACTCTCATATATTTTCCAATGAATGCCTGCCGTTTCAAACTATTTGCACCACAACACGTTTTCTGCGTATACCGGGTCTCTTAAGTAACTATGTAGGCCGCCATGTATGCTGCCTTGTGCGGTGACGTAAGTGCACCGTTTCGTTCGCCAAAGCTCTTCTAAACGAAACTCGCCAAGAAGTAGGCCACAAACGAGCCCAAACAGAGGAGGTGCAATGCGTGTGCAGGTCGCGGCGCTCTCAGGTTGAGTTATGGACACGTCATCTCCGTCAGACGGCCGGCCAGCACGCTGGCCTGAGCGAACCAAGTGTTGTGCGAATTAAGCCAAACTATGCGAGGACCTCTAGCATCTCCTAGGCAAGAAAGTGGACACTTTCGCAACTCAAATTATGCTTCGACCAGGATTTGTCCCTCCAGTTCCCATTTCGTAAACACACGTTACTTGAACGAGGTCCACCCAGCAAGGAAGAAAAACCTAAACTGAACCCCCTTTTCAGCGGCGGTGCTATATTTACCAGGTTCACAGGAATGCTCAGAACATCCGCCCCTTTATGCTTCGCTTCATTTCCAAGGTAAGTAGTCCCCAAATATAGCCCCACCCGTGCGCTTATGGGTACCAAAGGATACGTCTGCTAAGCCGGTACACGCAGAAGCTCGGCGACTACCTTTGGCAGAGCAGCGAGCAAGAGGAGCCTTAGGACATCTTTGTAGGCTCCTCACGCAGCACGATAACCATCTGTCTCTCAGGCTACTACTAGGAAACACTGGAACTCGCTTTAATGATCGATAATCAGAATTTCGAGCAAGAAACAGTGCCGTTTCACAAATAATATAGTATAATCACAAACACTTTCTAAGCTGCCGCCAGTGGACGTTATTGCTTATAGACGTTTTGCGCAAAAAAGACATGACGCTGTCACGGAATTACAGTGGCTCTGGGCGGACTAATTGTAGAATCGCTAGTCTTCGCGCAAAGGCGACGTCAGTCGTTCTTCGACCCCTTCCGAAGAAAACCAGGAGATCGCTTACCGAGCTGGGAAACACCGACTCAATGCGTTCTCACGGGTGCCCCCGCTCATGATCTCGGAATACCGCAGACACGGTGGTTCGGGTGCACATTGCAGGTGCGCACAGTGGGGCACACGGACCGAAAGCTTTTGTGTTGTCGGCAGCCCCTCGGAGCCGAGGTAGACGACTAATGCATAACGCAGACGGCTCTGTTAAGGCAGGCAAAGCGAGGTCCCCGCGTATCGAGCACTTAGGGCCTGTCAATCAGGCGCGATGAGGGAAGGTGCCGACTTGGCAACCACGAGAAAGTGTTTGGCCATCGCTCTCCTCCGTGCACTAATTGCGAGAGGTGTATTTGTAGGCGGAGCCAAATGTGCAATGCTGGAGTAACTGTCTATACACACGCCCCGATTTCGCAGACAGCGAATAAGGGGAAGCAAGAGCGTATTTAAGCGCGGAGTATTGAGGGGCACAGGGTTATAGTCGCTTGCCTTACATGGCATGGAAGCCGATAATCGCCTTTCAGTTCTAGAAGTTGTTAGCGTGGCTTTGTACCCGCTGGCCACCTAACCTTGCCGTTTCGTCTAGCTGAGACGCGCGCTTACCGTCTGCAACGTAGGCATCGGGACTTCGTCTCGAGTTAGCTCAACCTGCTCGAGATTTCCTTCAAGCACTAGCTCACCGGAACATCGGCGCTGCAACTCCGTCGATCGACATCGAAGTTGTGCCAGAACCACGGACTTCTCGCACCCGGTCGTCGACGACCCTTCAACGCTGCCGGTCATCATCACGTATGCCATCATCTGTTTATACGCCTGAACTTTCTTCCTGAACTTTCATAGATTTTGCAAATTAGATTCCACTATATTGTTCACATTGCCCTACCTGGCCCCGCCACGGTGGTCTAGCGGTTATGGCACTCGGCTGCTGATCCGAAGGTCGCGGGATCGAATCCCGGCCGCGGCGGCTGCATTTCGATGAAGGCGAAATGTAGAGGCCCGTGTGCTGTGCGATGTCAGTGCACGTTAAAGAACCCCAGGTGGTCGAAATTTCCGGAGACCTCCACTACGGCGTCTCTCATAATCAGAGCTGGTTTTGGGACGTTAAACCCCACAAATCAATCAATTGGCCTACCTGCTCTTTCTTAGTTGTTTATTTTCCTTAGTTGTTTCTCATTTTCCCCATGCTTTTATTTTGTAAACCTCTTTCGTCGCTATTGATTGCTTGATTGTTAGTTTGAGTGAAGTGTTGTTTGCCTTGTATTACTTGTGCCACTCTATCGGTATAGATTAAACTGTATTGTTTTGTTTTCCCATCCACGACTCCTATCCTTTGACTATGTCTGCTTACGTACGGAACAACCGAAGTTGCTGTCACTCCCTTCGCCGGCTTCGCGGCGGTGACGCAAGAATGACGGCCCTGTAAGAGGCGCCTTTCTTGGCTATTCCCAAACGCACGCACAAAAATTCTTACGCTAGAGGTCCGAGCCAACTGTGTCAGTTGACACATGAGAACATACGTCATACATATGAATAAATACATTACTCGACAAAGCTTCTTGCTCGGCTGTCCTCGTTGGTGATATGCCCTTCAACGCAATTCGTCGGCGTCTGTCCTCAAAAATGCCTCCCGCGCAAGAACGTTCACTGAAAGACGGGCTTCATGTTATGTAACTTCTATGTAAGACACAGTTGGAAACGACAAAAATATGCTCATGTGAATCTTGCAATTTCAGGAGCATGAGCCTGTCCAACGGCTTCTGGATCGTGCGATGGCGGAGAATCATACCAGCCTCAAAAACTAGAACTACGCGCAGTTATATAGCGATGAGATTTATCTGCTATAAGGAACAAAAGAACACGAGAAAACGAAAGGAAAAGCAGAAGACACTGTGTCACTTCTGACAGCACGTAGGCCCATCGTAACATCATGAATGTTGGAGTACCTTTCAAAAACGGTGAAATCGTTCAGTGCATCGCTGAAACAATGAAAAGGGCATCAGCGCTGAGCCACAAAATCGCATTTCAGTGAGCAACTGGCTGCACTGGAAAAATCGACAAAGCGTAGGCCAACAGACCCGCAAAAAAAAAAGGGGGGGGGGGGAGGAAATAAGTCTCCGAAGAACATGAATTATTATGCAATCCGTGTGTCTAAGTTGGATCGCCACAAAATTATGCAGAAGCGTGCGCCCATCATTTAAGAAAAAAGGCAGTCGTGACGCGACAATGTAATGCAATAATTCTGATAAAAATTCGCCATAAAATTCAATTCTACAGCAGCAAATGTACACTGATGCATTAATTCACACTCTTCGACTGGATATATCATATACAAATGTTTCCCGTATAGTACAGTGCGCGCCCATTCCTCTATATGGCTGCGGTGATCATGAAATGAATGTTTTGCATGCTGTTCCTGGGTTCTCACAATACGCCGGGGAAAGTACATTAGCACAAAAAAAGGTAAATAAGAAGAGAGCATGAGCAGGTTTTGAAAACCACCTCTATACCACCCCTTTAAATGAGAAAAAATAACATTCCTATAACTGCGTATCATCGAAGAATTGAGTGCTTGAAACTGTAACGTTCCATGCACACAAACAAGTACGATATAATGCGTTAGCTACAGACGACCTAGCGAGAAACTGAGGAGTTTATAGTACGTAACCGTTATTCAGAATTACTTTCAAAAGACCTACAAAATTGTGCTGGCTTACTATCTTTGTCCGCCGACTTTCTGGTGCAAATTAACTGCTAAAGGTGAAAACAGGGGGACACCAACCAAATTATAATAATTTAAAAGTAAAATTTACTTCTAAACATGAAGAAACCCGACGTTTCGGGTCCCACTCGGACACTTCTTCAGGGGTGACTGGAGGGCACCAGACAGCAGCAGTGCTGCTGTCTGGTGCCCTCCACAGAGAAGAAAGAAGGCCTTATAAGCACTGCTGCTGTCTGGTGCCCTCCAGTCACCCCTGAAGAAGGGTCCGAGTGGGACCCGAAACATCGGGTTTCTTCATGTTTAGAAGTAAATTTTACTTTTAAATTATTATAATTTGGTTGGTGTCCCCCTGTTTTCACCTTTAATTTCGTCCCAACCAGACAGATCTCTGTCAAATGTTCACCTTTAAATTAACTGCTGTGTCAACGTTACTGTGATGTTTTTTTTTTTTTTTGAACGATCAATGTAATATTTTCGTTTGTGGTGACCGTGGTGCACGGCTTTTTTACTCTGGTAGAAACACTTTACATGTTTAGCCTCCTAATAACCGAGTAGTATAGCCATATTCTGAGCAACCGTTTAGACAACACAAACCAATATTAGCCAGTGTTAACTGGCGCTTGTAGTAACTGTATTATATGATTTCTTGTAACTGTAGTGGCTTACGTTCTTTATAGGTGGTGACTCCATGGGATGGTCATATGTTGGCGTAAAACTGTAGTAGCGTGCTTATTCCCTGTGCCAACCATGTGGTATAGTTACTTGTTCCGGCAACTGCACTGTCTCCTTCATTTCTTGCTCTAACTACACGAAGTAGTGAGCCGTAGCGCCAAATCTCTAGCGGCCCACCCCTTTTCAGCATTGTATAGTTACTCGAAGGAACTCTGTTGTCCTGCTTTCCTTTCGATCCTGTGGTACAGTTTGCCGTTGGGCTGTTGGTATGGTCGCATTGCGCATAAATTTAAATCTCCTTGCCATTTCACTCTCTACGAATTTGCTTACAGTTGAAAAAAAATCACAGTTTTCCGGGGGAGCTATGCCAGGAATATCTCCGCATTAACACAATCAATCAATCAATCAATCAATCAATCAATCAATCAATCAAATAAGAAGCCGGAGAGAGTTCAGACTTTGTGATGCTTGCATCATCATGCAACCCGCGCAATGTACGCGTTCTATACCCCTGTTGTTATTCCTGCTTTTCAAAAAAGAGCCAGGCCTGCGCGGAATCCTAGGACAGTGACAGCGTAAGCTGGAGGAGCGACCTTCTTAGAGGCTATTGCAAACGCTTGGGGAAACTAGTTCAAGTACAGGTGGTAGGGTATCCCCTGCGCCATAACTCTGCGGTTTGAGCTTCTCTCTGCGCAGCGGTCTGCTGCGCCCGACGTTGCCTTGCTGCAGCAGCGCGCGTAACTCTGCGATTCACTTCTTCAACAGCGGTCCGCACATTGCGAGGAGGCGTGATCAGGTATATTGAAGGGCCAAATCAGATTGCTGTCGGGGCTGCGCACGTCGCCTGTCGCGTGACGCATGGCACAATACGACAATACTGCTTCGCGAGGCAGCGCTTCGTAATAATGATGACTGGCCGCCGCCGCCGGTGACGGACACCGGCGGAGGCGGTGGCGGACAACTACGGTGCCAAAAAAAAAAAAAAATAAATAAAACGGCTGTTGTTGTGACCTCATAACAGCTTACGCTATCAAACGCGTAGCGATAGATTTGCACATTCTGCCCGTAAGCTACGGCAGTCGGCAGCACTGGTGTAGCCGGAAAGTACATTTCTTACATCCGAATAAGCCGATCTACTATATCACGTAATTATGACGCAGTTCTGCGGGCACTCGCATTTTTCTAGCTCCAAAAGGATCTTACGGAAAGCTTGCACCAGTTCCCGATGAGTCCATTTCACCCGAGAGCTTAAAATATTATTAGCAACATTCATGAAGTAGTTACCAATAGCCACATATCTCTCGGAACCACATGCATGGTTATGCGGTAGCGCGCCTCATACAAAATGCTCTCTCAAGCCAGAGCGACTAGTTAAGTATTACTGCATGAAACCTACGTGGAAACAATCTTGCGACTGGTCAGCTCTTGTACCAGGCCAATCGCAACAACACCAGGCAGGCCATAATGGTGCTGAACGGTCGCCATTCTTCCTCTTACAAGCATACCTGTTTTCAACTGAAACCAGGGGTCCTTATGGGGACGTATTCGCCAAACCAGTAACGAAGACGAACATGAAGGAGAATCAAGAGTGATAGCTAACGCCATGCTTCTCAAGGCTCCGTTATTTACATATTGTTTTAGTAGTTGTTCACACTTATTGATAAACGGAGCGGTCGGTATCTGTGCAAGAATTACCGTTACTGGCTTCCAATCGTAAGTTTTCTTTGAAGTAATTCCTCATGACTGTCTTAAAAGGCGCAGGACATGTATTCATCCCTTCATGTTCATCAAGGCCATGCATGCTATGCCTCCTGAGCAGTCTAGAAAGGGTCGCATGGAGTTCTTTGTGCACCATGCAATCAGTAGGCGGCACAGATGGAGAAGAAATATGAACTAGCAGCATTGCCTACATCATAGTCCACACCTTCGATATTTCTCATGTGCGCCTCCCTAGTTCAACAATCTTTCATAAGTAACCTCTCATGTTCAATTCCTAAGCATAGACAGAAAATGCAATGATATTTTATGAGTGCTTGCTAACACCACCGATGGCCGCAAGGTTCACAATGCGCTGCGCAGTAATCAACACTGTGATTATGATATCACCGGAATTACCAGGTATATATTTAGAGCCTCGATTTCTACCTATTGTCCGTCACTAAAAACAGATTTTATTACAAGTTACCTGAACGGAAAAATGCGACGCTTTCGCATGCATGGGAATTGGTGGCACATGTTGGATACAGACTGGCATCGTTCACGAAGAGTCCTGACGCCTTGAGGACAAGTCTGGCTGGAAGCTGCTTCATTCATCGCAATGATTGATATTCATTGAAAGAGTCTGTAATGAGCTATGTTTTATTGCGATAACAATTATATGGACAGTTTCGACGGGCTTTTGTCTCCGTCATGTCCTGTCTAAAGTCCAAAGTGATAACAACCCCCACGCATCGTACGTTCTACTCGCGCGTAAAAGCACGCGACCGGGGGTGACGAACATGGGTCAAGCAGAGAGCAAACGAGCCCGCGGCCCATCTCCGCCGCTCGGAGGGCGCATGCGATAACATCACACCGCTAGGGAGGCCTGCGCCGAAGCGCAGAGGAAACGCCCCTCCTGTCCTTAACGAGCATGAAAAGACGCGAGGGTGTGGGGTGTGTCGCTTGAGCAGCCACTGTGGACTTCGCGCGGTAGCCATCGCTGGCGCGCGCGCCATCTCGGCAGCCATCAGACGCGCTGCGTACTGCGTAGCAGCGCCTTGTTCACGTGCTCCGTTCCAGGTGCCTGGCATATCGTCGCAACGCCGGCAATGCCCTCGCCACATAGCGCTCACGCGAATGCGTCTACGAGTGCCGTAAGCAACGTGCTCACTTGATGTCGCCGTGCTCGGCCAAGTTTCTCGATGCGCAAAGTGCACGCTGGTTAGCGCTTTCGCGCGGTGTGAAGCGAGTGCTAGAAGACATCAAAACAACATGACTTAGCCAGCAGCTCTGCTGGGCCATTGTCCCTTCCGCTGGACCGTCACATGGTACTTTACGCACCTGCATGCTTACTTAGTAAGCCCACGTTCACCACAATTCAGATTGCATGCCTAAAGCTGCTAGTCTTACTTCGTATTTCTTAGCTATAACCATAAAATAATAGTTTTACTTACTTTTGTCGAAGCCATTCGTGGATGTCGTTGACAGGAGACATTGCAGCCGAGGGCGACGAAAACATCACTGAGGTTCCTAAAAAGAAACCGACTTAGACAAGCCGCTCTGACAGTGATGTCACGTACCACGCAAGAGGACCGGACTGTGACTGTCTGATGGCGTGTGTGCGTACTGTGTTATGTGCCCTTTCTCTCTGTTTCCTTTCTTTTCTCCCCATATTTCAACCTACCCCACCGCGTTCCCATGTGTAGGGTAACAAACCGGTTGTCCGTTACTGCTTAACGTCCCTGCCTCTTTCTCACCACTATTTCTTCTTCTTCTATGCTTACTTACATTTGAGCACTTGCAATTGCGTATATCGCTTTATGGAACGCAAAGAACGCGACTGGCCGCTAAAGTGGAAGACAGACGACATCTTCAAGGTTGACTTCCTATCCGTTTCTCGCCCTGCAGGTGGGTAACGTCTTATTGTAAGTGTAAGATGCAGTACGGATGAATGAGATCCGTTTACGATGGTTTTGTTTTGTGAAGCTCTGTTTATGCAGCGTATTCACAAGACAGTCAAAGGCTTGCTCTACGACAGCCAACGCCAGCCCCGCAGACACGCACCATCATTCCCGTCAAGGCACAGAATCCCTTAATAAACTCGCGTATAGCCCCGCAATGGTAATTTAGTGGCCATGGCACTCGGCTGCTGATCCAAGGGTCGCGGGATCGAATGCCGGCCGCGGCCGCTGCATTTCGATTGGAGGCGAAATGTCGAGGCCGGTGTGTTGTTGGATGTCAATGCACATTAAATAATCCAAAATGCTCGAAATTTCCGGAGCTCTCCACTACGGCGTCTCTCATAATCATAGCTGGGCTGGGGACGTAAAACCCCCAGGAATGAAACTCGCATATACATTTCCCTCTAGGTATTGCTGGGAGAAACTATGATAAAAGAATACGGGTACAAAAATTGGTGCATTTATTCACTGACCAAGGGGCTCATATATGAGCCACTTGGTCACTGAATAAGCCCACCTGAGGGTTGTATTTTCGGAAGCGCACTTGGACTACGGAGATGCTGCAACGGTCCCTAGAGATTGCACTCGTTTCGAAACTTCTATTTATTTATATATTGCTTTTTCATTCTTGCCTATAGAAATTAAGTCACCGTAGCTTGATAAAACCGGGACAATATCGTTGGGAGATCAAAGGCATCCCATTATTTGTTGCAAGCGCGCGGGAGACTTCGTGCACCACGTGCGTATGCCTTCACAACCAGCACAGTCCCAATTTTAAGCTCATCCTCTTCCTTGCCTGTGCATTTGTGCGTATGTGAGTCGCTGTGTTCATTGAAGAGTTACTGCAGTTATATGCGTTTACTCCCCTAGTGCACTTTCTTTTACGAACTTCCAAGAGTCCTCTCTAGGGAGTTCGTGCCAAAGTATCCCATGAGAGTAACGATCGTTCCTCTATCACTGCAGAGCGAAAGAACGCATTGATCCAACAGCTCTTTCCCTCTTTGCTTTCCAAATGAGAATCAACAAAACAGTAAAAACACATACTACTCTAAGCATCTTTATATCTTACTGAACGTAGTGTACCTGCCTACTACTGTGTAAAACGCAATTTCGCGCGTCGTCCTCCTCTTCACTTCCCCTCATCCTCGGCACCCTGAACAACTCTGCTAGAAATATATCTTTTGGCTGAACATTGCTGAATGGGAGTCATTACGGGCACGAACCTAAGGGTGAGCTATTAAAGCGGATTCACTGCGCCATTCCCGCTATTTATAAAAGTCTGAATGCATATCATCATTTCGCCCCTTCGGATATCATTACATATTCTGTGCACATCTTCATTTAAATTTTTTTCTCTTTCTGTGTTTGGTAATGGCAGTTATCCCGGTTACGCCTGTCATACGTCGAAGAATAAAAACCCTGCATAAGAATCATCCATCTGTTTAATGGCTGAAAATAGCAAAATTCCTTAATTTTGCCGTTTTGGCTCTGCTTTGCGACGCAGAAAAGTTTTGAGGCTCTGTACTCTCCATTTTTGCAAATGTTTTGGGCGGCGGTTAAAACAACCAGAATGTGTTTGGAAAGGTAAGATGAAAGCCTGGTCGGAAATAATAAGAAATCTTCATTTTAGCTTGGGAAATAATTAAGTACAAGAACGCTCCCACTTTGCACAAAGGAGTATCCCTGAAACTGAATCGGACTTTTTTCAGTGCCATGCCGTCTACACATGAATCAAACATAAAGTGCGGACTAGAAGACTGAATGAGCTCGATTATAAGGTGACAATAAAACTCTTGAAACAATTTCGACGATCTCCGCCAAAATTGATTGCTCCCCGAAATGCGTACGGAAACTAAAATAGACCAAGTACTGCTCAGGCGAAAATATAAAACTGCCCTCACTCGAGCGGGACAAAGTCTTTCGCAAACTTTAGAGATGGGGCAGCTACACGTAAGCCTTCTTGGTAAGGCTGCGCATTCTCCCATTTGTCTCAAGTCTCTCCAAATAAGGTGGCGTCTCTGCACCATTTCACACATCATTGCTGTTTGAAGGAATGACCTGGATTAGACAGAAGCTATATAGACACTATTTCTGCCGTCCGTTACACAGTTAAATAGGCGTCTTCGGTTCAGAAATGGATACTCCTTATTTAATGACGCCATCAGCATGCAGTTGCCAGTGACTTGACGAGATTCTAACAGCAACAACATTGACTTTAACGCAATATTTCATTTCTTGCAGGGCGCGTATTGGAAGCAAAAGGATGAGAATTGGGTAGAGGTGCACGAATTGCAGATTGTAGCCTTAGCCAAATGGCCTAGGGAATGTTAATATAATGGTCACAGTAGTGAATAGCCTACAATGATTGTCACAATCATTGTAGATCGTACATTGTTGCGGCAACAATGTACGATCGAACAACCACGTGATTGAGCTTCACGGAGCAGTTAAAAATATTCGGTATCACCGCACAGTCCAATGTAACATGCGCAGAGGTATGGGCCAATAATAACTTCTGGGGTTTGGCATTCGAAAACTGCGATTCGCCCCGCCACGGTGATCTAGTGGTTATGGCACTCGGCTGCAGATCCGAAGGTCGCGGGATCGAATCCCGGCCGCGGCGGCTGCATTTCGATGGAGGCGAAATGTTGAGGCCCGTGTGCTGTGCGATGTCAGTGCACGCTAAAGAACCCCAGGCGGTCGAAAGTTCCGGAGATCTCCACTACGGCGTCTCTCATAATCAGAGCTGGTTTTGGGACGTTAAACCCCACAAATCAAAACTACGATATAATTATAAGAAACGCCGTAGCGCAAGGCTCCTGAAGTTTCGATAGCCTCAGGTTCTTTAACATGCATCGCAGAGTACACGGGCCTCCAACATTCGCTTCCATCGAAATGCAGCCGCCGCTGCCGCGATTCGATCCCGCGACCTTTGGATCAGCAGCCGGGTGCCATATCCACTAGACCACCGTGGCGGGGACGCTCGCCAATACGCAGCAATTATATTACAACAGAGGCATTTTCTTCCTGCTTGCAATATTCGTGGTGAAATCCACATGAAACGGTGGATTAGAAACAGCAAACGTATGTGCACTTCTCCATGTAGATACAGTTGCGCACGCAGACACAAATAGGAGAGAGAAAAACCATTTGCGAGATTTTTAAACGCGACCTAATTACGTTGCGTCGACATCGATGAGCCCGGCAGGTCACACCTCAATGGTTCTGCGCATGTATGTGACCGGCCGGGACGCGGGTCAGACAGAATCCCAGTGAAAAGGCGCGATTTTCGCTCGCGTGTTTGCCTCTCATACGCAAGGTTCTGCAGCCCGCTACCGCTGGCAGGCCTGTATACTCGCAGGCCTAATCTTCTCGGCAAACAAAGGCAAGGCGCCGATATTCGCAGCAAAACGGCGAATGAGGTAGTGTACGAAAGAGAAGCGCTAATAACAACACAATTAGTGCACGACCAGGATCGAGGAGAGAGGGGCTAGTCTATGCACCAACCGCGGTCCGGATTTGGCGTTCGCTCTGTTTGTCGAGCAGATTACGTACGCTTGAGGTCCCAAAAGACGTGTGCATCGCATTCCCCATAGAACGTTCCTGGCATTTGCGAAACGCGATATAGAATTTCGGAGAACCTTCTGTTGACAAAACCATCGGAGAAAATGAAAGAGCACGCAGAAGGAACTCGAATACAGTCGGCGCGTGCAGTTCGCGCGTTCCGCCACGGCAAGTGGTCGCGAATGCGAATTCCGGCATAATTACTTGAAAATCTTCGTCCGGTAGGTCTTCGTTTCGCCCGTGTATAGCGCGCCGAGGAAAATGTGTTTGCCTTACGCGATAGTGGCCCGTCTAAATATATATGGTACTGAGAAAATGTGCTCCTCAAACAAGATTGCCGAAAGAAGATCGTTCAGGAATAGGCACGCGACAGCCTCTCATGAACGGTGCCTTGCGGCATTCAATCACGTCACTTGACAGAGTATGTAAGGTTATCTTTTTATCTCATTTTAAATTATATTAACGACTATAGCCTTCCTGTTTCATCACTAATTCGCCTATTTGCGGATGGTATCATAATATCTGGCGAAATAACTTGCCATGACGATGTAGCTAGGCTTAAAGATATACCTAAACATCGTTTCTGCATGATGCAAATCGTGATTAATGAAAGTGGGCGCTGAAAAATGTAAATTTATGCGTGTTTCCTGATCTACGACTACCAGTGAGCTACCTGTGTTCTCGATTGATAACACTGCTTAGCTCTGGTTAGCACCACCACGGTGGTCTACTGGCTATGGCACTCGGTTGCTGATCCGAAGGTCGCGGGATCGAATCCCGACCACGGTGGCTGCACTTCCATGGAGGCGAACCCGAGTGCTGTGCGATGTCAGTGCATGCTAAAAGTGGTTGAAAGTTCCCGAGCCTTCCACTACAGCGTCTCTCATAATCATGGCCTGGTTTTGGGACGTAAAAATCCATGAATTATTATTATAATTGTTAATATTATTATTACTATTAACAACAGTAGTAGTAGTAGTAGTAACTCTTATAACAACTCGCAAGTACTTCTGTGAAAGGGAAAATTAGCATCCACCCGTATGGTAGCACAAGGCTACAAGGAAATCCATACGGATTTCTCAGAAATGAAAGCTTCCTAGTTGCCGAAAAATTCATCGTGGTCCGGTGTTCGAACCCGGGACCAACGCCTGACCGGGGCGCTCGCTCTGCCAATTGAGCTAACCAGGAGGGTAGCGATTGACAGCGCGAGGACGAATCCATCGACATCTCGAAGCACAAGGACACGAATATGGCAAATGAGTTCTGCGGAAACCAGCAATTGATTGATTGATTTGTGGGGTTTAACGTCCCAAAACCAGTTCTGATTATGAGAGACGCCGTAGTGGAGGTCTCCGGAAATTTCGACCACCTGGGGTTCTTTAACGTGCACTGACCAGCAAGGTGGACTAACGTTTATGAAACGGAAAATTAGCATCCACCCGTTTTCTAGCAAAATCCTCAATGAAAGCTTCCTAGTTGCCGAAAAATTCATCCTGGTCCGGGGTTTGAACCCGGGACCAACGCCTGTCCGGGGCGCCTCCTCTGCCAATTGACTATGGATTTCCTTGTAGCCTTGTGCTACAATACGGGTGGATGCTAATTTTCCCTTTCATAAACCTTACTCCACCTTGAGGGTTTCCGCAGAACTCATTTGCCAAGTACTTGGGTGTTTACACCACATCAGAGTCGCACTTGATATAACCACATCGCACGTGTAATTAAGTAACGCTAAGGGAGGGAATGTTAGCTTATTTATAGCGCTATTTTCGAAAGCACCTTCTTTCTTGAGGCTACTCCTTCACAAAACTCTAAAACGCCTATAAGATGGGTACGCCAAGTCAATCTAGGTTCCAGAGCACTGGAAAGACCACTGGAATTGCCAATTATTGAAGAATGTCATAGCTAATACTGTATAACTAGGAACCATTTCGCACACATTGTTCAAACTGCCACAGCTAACATTGCACACCTAAGTGCCTTATATTCTTGTTTTTGCATGTGTATTGCTTTTTTTTTTTGTTGCTTAGTTCGCTGTTGAATTCTCGTGATCTTTTTTTTTTTTTGCCTTTGTAACCATTTATCTCTATAACGCCGTCGTGGTGAAGTGCCGCAACGCCGACACGACGACAACATGGCCCCAGGAACGCGCAAGCACGCACACTGGAACATCACGCTGGGCCACGTTTGGGACGCTGCTGTGCACGTGCCCGAATGGCGCGTGGAGGAAGAAAAGCTAATAAAAAGGAACGGGCCACCTCTAGCAAAGAGACGAGGGAAGACATCGAGGCTGTGAAGACGCGCTGTCCTGGTCAGGTGTCAACGCCCGGGAGGCCAGCATTTGGAGGAACCCAGTCGAGCGCCAACGCCCGAGGGACCTCGAGAACGACACGTCTCCTGCTCCGGACGCCCAGCAGACGACTAGGAGTCTTCGTCTACCCTACGTCCACAGCACTCCTGGTGCCTGCCTCGCCGTTCTGAAGAGCCGTCGACGGACGCTGACCCGACACCATCGACGCGCCGGAACGCGTGAGCCTTCTGAGCCTCTTGAACTCTTTTCAACTCTTACTGTAGAGACGCTGTACATATCATGTAATTATTATTGTCTAGTTTTGTGTTTCGTGTGTGCTGCTGTTTAACTGCCGTTTTTGTCTCCGCGTTTTGGTGTGCTCTAATATATGTTTTCTAGCACAAGCCTACAAGGAAATCCATACGGATTTCTCAGAATGAAAGCTTCCTAGATGCCGAAAAATTCATCCTGGTCCGGGGTTTGAACCCGGGACCAACGCCTCTCCGGGGCGCTCGCTCTGCCAATTGAGCTAACCAGGAGGGTAGCGATTGACAGCGCGAGGGCGAATCCATCGACAACTCGAAGCACAAGGACACGAATATGGCGAATGAGTTCTGTGGAAACCCGCAAGGTGGAGTAACGTTTATGAAACGGAAAATTAGCATCCACCCGTTTTCTAGCACAAGCCTACAAGGAAATCCATACGGATTTCTAAGAATGAAAGCTTCCTAGTTGCCGAAAAATTCATCCTGGTCCGGGGTTTGAACCCGGGACCAACGCCTCTCCGGGGCGCTCGCTCTGCCAATTGAGCTAACCAGGAGGGTAGCGATTGACAGCGCGAGGGCGAATCCATCGACAACTCGAAGCACAAGGACACGAATATGGCGAATGAGTTCTGTGGAAACCCGCAAGGTCCCTATCGAAAATTCTCATATGCCACGTACACCACGTATCCAATAACCTCGTATGAAACATACGAGAACACGTATGATTCATACGTGTTCATACGAGGTTATTGGACGTGTGGCATGAGGTTTTTCGATAGGGGTGGAGTAACGTTTATGAAACGGAAAATTAGCATCCACCCGTTTTCTAGCACAAGCCTACAAGGAAATCCATACGGATTTCTCAGAATGAAAGCTTCCTAGTTGCCGAAAAATTCGTCCTGGTCCAGGGATCGAACCCGGGACCAACGCCTGTCCGGGGCGTCTTCTCTGCCAATTGACTATGGATTTCCTTGTAGCCTTGTGCTACAATACGGGTGGATGCTAATTTTCCCTTTCATAAACGTTACTCCACCTTGAGGGTTTCCGCAGAACTCATCTGCCAAGTACTTGGGTGTTTACACCACATCAGAGTCGCACTTGATATAACCACATCGCACGTGTAATTAAGTAACGCTAAGGGAGGGAATGATAGCTTATTTATAGCGCTATTTTCGAAAGCACCTTCTTTCTTGAGGCTACTCCTTTACAAAACTCTAAAACGCCTATAAGATGGGCACGCCACGTCAATCTAGGTTCCAGAGCACTGGAAAGACCACTGGAATTGCCAATTATTCAAGAATATCATAGCTAGTACTCTATAACTAGGAATCATTTCGCAGACATTGTTCAAACTGCCACAGCTAACATTGCACACCTAAGTGCCCCATATTCTTGTTTTTGCATGTGTATTGCTTTTTCTTTGTTGCTTAGTTCGCTGTTGAATTCTCGTGATTTCTCTTTTTTTTTTTTGCCTTTGTAACAATTTATCTCTATAACGACGTGCGGCACTTGGGGTATGGTCATCGAATGAATGACTTTCGAAACGCTTTCAAGGTCCGTAATTATTGGAGCCGGAACACTTGCATCATCTCTACCGTACTATTATGTCAGCATTACGTGACCGCACAACATCGCACCGGCAAAAATGTGATAATCATTCGATCAGTCTTGCTGCTATGCTTTGCATGTTACAGCAGATTAGCACCTTGCTTAGAAATTTTTCCACAGAAGCTTCAGAGCTTAGATACTTTTAGCGCAGAAGAAGCAGATGCAGCACTGTCCACAATTCTGCCAGCCGGCTAATGGAAGGGAATGAGGCACACATTTGCAAAGATCAAACGTATGATCCCAGGAAAGCGGCGGTGGCTTGAGCAGTTAGTACGCTACACCAGAACTAAAAGCGCCTTTTATGTGCCTCGGTCAGAATATGCTTGTCGTACATCAAAATATTAAACGTATGAAAAATATACCTTTTATGCATTCACATAACAGAACTGTGCACTATGTATGCCCCGGAACTGAAAACTGTAATTTTGCTTAAAGATTACTTGCACGTTAACTCAAAAAATGGTGGTTTCCACACAGGAAAAGCCTTCAGAATGGCTGCCTTCTGTTTTACCGTAGTCCAGCTGCTTGCCATTGTGTTTCATGCCGGTTAAATGTAGAGGCCTTCGCGAGTGCACAAAACCGGATGATGTTCAGGCCTTAAGTTAGCAAACAGCAAATAGTTCTATACCCACCGTGATGGGCACGCGAGTCATGGTCGCGCTCAAAGGCTCTTCCGCAGCCATTCCCAAGCTTGGGCTTCGTGCTAGGCATAGCTTGCGTGTAAGACTCGGACGAGTGCTCAATCACGGGTTCGTATTTTGGCGTTCGGGATATTGAATTCCGAGCAGCTGTCGTCAGCGGTGCGGAAGCGATGAATAAAATAGCAGTAGTGCGAAGTGACTGGTACAGCACTTTGACGTATACATAGAGCTACGAAAATTAACCGCCATAAATATATGCACCATTTCCGAGATTGCGTGATATCTAGCTTCATTCAATCATTTTTGCTATCACAAATCCAGAAATCAGATGCCGTGGTCACACAGTGTCTCAGCTGCCTTCTGTGATCAGTAACCTCTGTGACCGTTGGAAGGCCGGCTGAAAGCGTTCTTGGGCAGTAAGTGTTTTGCGAACCGTAGCTTGCATATTTACTCGAAAGCTGGGCTTGCGTACTTGCGTCAGTTGAGTGGAGATGCTTTTGCGAGCATATCCACTATAACAGTCCGTGAGACGTAACAAAAGTGTAATACAAAGGTATTACACTCCTGTATCACAAGAAGGCGAAAGCTGGGCTGCACATAGGCCACAGTTCACACATCAAGTTTCGACCACTTCGAGAGATAGAGGGAATGCTAATGAACGCCCCATGCATGGACGCATCATGTAACACATTGAAGTTAAGCATTTTGGACGACTAACCATGCCTGGTTCGACGCCGTGTGCGCTGTACAGGACCACAACCGCTGTGCCACCGTGGCGGACAGGATCAGGAATACGCTCAGCTATGCGCGGCGAGCATGCAAATGCAGTATAGAACACTATGAAACATATGCGACGGGGAGGCCCATGTACTCTGCGTTATCGTGTTGATGACGACGATAATGATGTGGCACGTAAAACACCGTAAATTATTAACTGAAAGGGTTCACGTACACTGAGGCACGACCTGCGCCAAGTGAGAAGACAGCAGACAGTTTAGTTGAAATGCCAAACAAAAGCAAAGAATGCGTGGCGATACCACCCTCCCCACTCCCATCCTCTCCTTTTGAAGAAGCATAGTCCCGATGCTGAGACCGGAACAAAAAAATCCAAAGCATATATAGGGTGTAAATTTAAGCAGCAATTTAAAACCTTGCAGGCTAGTTTCATGTCGAACGGGTATTATACTGCGCGAGTAGAAAGGAAGCAAGGAAGACAGACAGAAAATAGCGCATAGGGTTCTTTCATAAGGCAGGATAAGGACAAGTGCGTTAGCACTCCTTCATTTACACTTTCATCCAGGGAAGTTGAATTCCTTGAAGGCTACGTTTAAATTATTGGTTCATCATTCGTTTGATGGCTGTTCTTCGTTGTTCATCCTTGTTCTACATTAGCCAATCTTTGTCGCGCAGTAAATGTTTCGATGTTTAATCATTTTGCATTATTTCTGGTATTACGCCATTTTCGTGATTCTTAACTTTTTTTGCTGTTATTCATGGTCGGCTTCAGTTATTTGCAGTGTTGTAATTCCATGTCGTCGTGTTCTTGTTGTGGTTTTGTGGGACCCGAGTCATTCTTTACGTTTGTTGCTGTTGTGTACCACTGTTTTGACGATCATTCCTCTCGTTCCCAAACTGTGAAGTTTTAGATTCTTTTGGTGGCGCAACCTTTTAGCTTCTTATACATGTAAGTCTGATGGGCTTTGGCAGCGGCTTGCCAAACCGATTATTACTGCGTTTTTCGTACTAGTAGAAGAGGCCTATCTCACGATAGTCACATTATGATGGTTTCCTTTCGGTATACACGAGTTTCTCTTATCGTTTTGTTTGGTCATATCAGCACATGAGATTAGCGCTGTTAACGAAGTTTTGCGCACTTGCGTTGGTCTCATGAAATAAACAGCTTGTTGGTCTCATGAAATAAACAGTTGGAAGTCTGCGCTCTTTCCAAGTGTCTCTGTTTCTTGCTTTCGTTTCTACTCGCTCAGTACAATACCCGTTAGTAATTTAAGTTCCGCAGTTCATTAGGATGCATGGAAAAGTTTCAGAAGCACCACGTCGACGACCTCTGCATGCACGGCGCCGTTGTGATGGTGAAATTTCATCAGGTAAGAGCTCGTAGTACAGCCGGCTAAGAAGTCGGAGTATGTCATACGGCCCGATATACCGTCTCAAAAGCTTCTCGCGGAGTACACGCCGCCGCGTGCTCAAGAATAATATTTCCAAAGTGTTGAAAACTGTACGAGTCGGTAGGTATTCGTAAAAAAGAAATGCTTCAGTCTGCATGACAAACACGTAAGAGGGCTAGCACTGTCCGTCCTGTTTCATTTCGTCTTTGTTGTGTGCTCGCTGAAGTATTTCTAATATGAACAATAATACTTGTTGGGCAGGGGAAGCAGGTGCAACACTGTTCACAGTTTTAACAACAACAACAACACTGGCGGGAAACCGTAAAACAAGAATGATACAGTCTGTACAGCCGGCGTAAGTTGTGGTAGGAAGAAACAAACAAAAAATAAACAAGGACCGTAGGTATCATGGTCGAAACAGCGCGCACACACAAGGACGGAGAAGTAGGAAAACGACACTGCTTCGTCCTTGCGTGTGCGCGCTGTTTCAACCATGAAGTATAACCGACTCGCCCAAATTGCCACCTTGCACCGTAAGCATATCACAAGCAACGCTTGCAATGCACACAAATCCTTACGCTAACATAATTACAATACGCCCCTACTGAAAAAGTCCCTTTCCGTATTCCAATAATTCTATATTTTCCATACAAAGTCCGTAAGTTTTCCATATACTTACCGTATATTTTCCATATTTTTCCATATGAGTCTTACGGAAACATACGGAATTATTGGAACGACCATACGGAACGTTTCAGTAGGGGCGGTCAACATAGTAACGTACCTGGAAAGAATGTTAGTGCGACAAGAGGGCATAGCCATGTAACCTCTAAAATATACGTACATTCCTGCGCAAATTCGATGATTCGACCACCCTTAAGTATGTAGATTGAAATAGGACACTCGGAGAACGTACATGCCGTGCCGCCCGTGTGTGCTCATGCAACGAAGGTGCTGCATTGTGGTACAGCGCGACGGGAAAGAACACCCAAGGAGCAGCAATGTTCCCTCCGGTCGCCAACAAGCCGTCCTGTAGTTCACCACACTGCCAGCGTGGCGCAGCAAGTCTTGCGCACCTTCGCATGCAGACGGAAATGCTCGTCCAAGAAAAATGGAAGAACTTGGTGCGATATTCCTTGGTCGAAAAGCTTTCACGAAAATTTCCAGGCAAAATTATCGTAAGGCATCGGCTGCTAGGGGCGAACGAACATAGCAGTCATACTTCGTTTAAATATTGCACGGCGGACAGGCTTCTTTCCTCCTACCTTCTTTTGTCGCGACAAAAAAAAAACATGAAAAAACGCACGACACGAGCTTTCCATTCTTTGGCGCAAATGCTTATTGCGTCTACGGACGCATGCAAGGTGCAGTCTCGTAGCTGAACCCAGAGTCTTACTGGCACAGTATGCCTGCCGCCATCGAGCGCGCCACCGAGCCATTTCGGTAGGCATATAAGAAGTGCGTATACGCCTTGCAGCGCCGCGCTGCCGGTGTGGTCTATCACACGCCGGCTCGTTGGCGACCGGAAGGAACAATGCTGCTTCGTAGGTGTTCTCTCCCTCACGTGATACCACAATGCAACACCTTGGTTCCATGAGCAAACACGGGCGGCGCTACACGTACTTGCGGCCAGGCGCTCCGAGTGTCCCATTTAAATCCGTGAGTACTGTACATGTGGCCCACTTATAAGTAGTTTACTGGCAGCACGGTGGGAACGACATACCTCTATGTTTAATGCAATCCTGTACTTAAGTTGATAGAGCAAGTTATATCTCAAAGGAGTGTAAGCATCTTTTTTCAATTACATGAAGTAAACGTCACAATCTTTCGTTTTGAATCAAAACAGGCATGCGCCTGAACCATGCCACACCTGTAATAGATTTTGCGTCGGACACTTGCGCTTAAAGCAACAGTGAAGAAAAAAAGAAGATATTTTTTCTCGTATTAGCCGGTTAGCTTCCCACAATATCAAAAACACCAATCTTGCGAGGAGACCCTTGGTAAGCTACGAAACGCGCAAAAAGAAAAAAAAAATGGCCGCGTGTCTGCGTGCTTCGCTGCAAATGTCGTCGAAAGTCGATAGTCTTCTGAACTGGCATTGAGCATTATAGAACAAGAGAAACGGCCAAGCAGACCGACACAAGAGCAGTCATGGGCACGTTACCAGTAAAAAGGAACAGTGTTACAGTTACAGTTACCTAAGCCAGAAAAGTAATTATGTTACAGTTACAGTTACTCAGCTTCCAAAAGTAACTTGTTACAGTTACAGCTACTGTTAAAAAGTAACGTCGTTACTTTTCCGTTACTGTACAAGATTATTACACGGCAAACGAAATTACTTAGTTCTTTCAACGGAAGCGTATGAAGGCATGCGGTTAATTGAAGTTGCTCGTAGCGAAGCGCCAGATAAAAGGAATTGAATGGGCTCACTCAAAAGCCCAACGCTAGCAATGGTTGCGTACGCCTCATTTTCTGCAACAACTTTTTATTGATTGTGGGGAATTTATTTACAAAAATAAATGGCATATCCCACGTGCAGTGGGAATCAAGGAAATGCGAAGCATGCATCAGGAACGTAAAATGGATCTGCATTGTTGTCTCGCTATACCGATTTTGGGTACATATGATGTTAATGAAACGGCCGCAAGAGCACCAAGACTGTGGCATGTAAACTATGCCGCTCATGACACTCATGTCATGATTATAATGTTATGACCTGTCATTTGTGTTCGTCATGCAGTCATGTTGTGCCATACCAATTTTAGCATACATCCCTTTAACGAAAAGGCCAGGAGAGCACAAAGTCGTAGGCGGCTAGATCGATACATATGCTCAAAGTCGCCGAAGTTTGCTAAGAAATGCTTCGCATTTAGTACGTTGGGAGAGCCTGATGCCACGAAGCACTGCTGCACGCTCGTAAATGAAATGGGAGCTCAACCTGAGACGCGACAAAGAGGACAGGCACCTTCGAGCCATTGCTGCCGGCACTTCGTGAAGTGCTTTTTGGAAGTACCGCCGCTTTGAGAGCTGAACGTTTGCGAGGCATTGAAAAGCGTCTCTTTCTAGGTGGTTTCCGTGCGGGTGGTCATGAAAAAAATGGCTGGCCACGCAAACAAATTAAGAATGCTGCACCGGCCTTTGAACAACGGCGACTTTCGTCACTTAGGCCGACCATCCTGCGGTGTCGCGCACGTTTCTGTACATGGGGGCGGGTGAAGAACCCTTTTCCGCTCTTTTTTGTCGCTGACTGGCGGTGCTTTGCTTGCCTTCGTAGAAAAAAAAAAAGTCATTTCCGATCTGCAAACACGTCAAGCACATCTAAAAAAAGAAAGAAAGGACAAGAGATGTCTGTGTCCTGCACAGCATCGCGATACAAACCATACATCGTAAAAGCATTCCACTAGTCAGATACAAATACATTTTGCAACTACAACCTGCAGCGCAAAAGAGGACAAGGACGAAGACAAAAACCACACGGGACAAGCGCTGAAAGTAACTAGTTACTGCCCAAGACTGCACAAGAGGACATAGCGCTCTGTCTTCTTGTGTCGGTCTGCTTGGCCGGTTCTCTTATTCCATAATGCGCTATGCCAGTTCTAGTACGACGAACCAACTCGCACAATCGTCAACACTGATAGTCTTCTGCTCATGTTTCCGTAGGGAAACATGAGCTTGTGCAGAATCCCTGGGCAACTGCCAGGTGGCAGCACCAAATCCTCGGCAGAGGCCTTTCCGTGCATAGCGTCGCAATTTTAGCGCAGCCTAAGCAAAACTTGGGCCTTTAGAATGACGTATCTATGTATTTTCTAGTAAAGGAACACACCACCTAATATTTACGTATTGATGTTGCGCCTCAGATATGTGTAATGTTTGCTTTTTGATCGACAATATTCACAAGTATGAATGTAGCTACCAGTTTAAGATGGCTGGGCGTTAGGCAAGTGCTTAACATTTGGCCGGGTGGCTGAATCGTGACACAGACAGATAAACAGAAAGAGACCGAAAATTTCTGCGTTTAAGTATACCAAGAAAGACTGTCGTCTTTAAAATACGAGTGGCGACGCCGTTTTGAACTTCAGCACTGATACGCGTGGCGTACAGATATTTGACGGCGTCTGCTAAGGCCTACATAAGGCACACAGCTGACGGGCATTCTTTCCCGATGTTCTGTGCCACTGCGGAGGGAACGTGAATTATCGTTTTCACTGGCGAAGACACACATTCGGCAGGCCGCATCTTGATTGTCATTGAGGAGCCGTGGCTGTATTTTCCATTTTCGGCGCTGAGCTTGCTAAAAATTGTTGTTCAGTCATAGATATCTTCCCTTTCAGCCTGCTTCATTGCAAAGTCTTAGAAAAAAGTCATACACAGTGATCAACATTCTTCAGAAATATTTTAAGAAACATTTCCTTGATTAATAATTAGGCATAAAAAGTAAACAAAATCAACCAGTGCGGCTGTCGCGTTTTTGATGGACATGCAGAGTGGTATGTTGAAGACCTTCGTTGAAATCGCCATCGATAATGTAACAGTATTCCATTCACAATATCGGTAAAGTGCCTTTGTCTGAGGAAGTCGGGACAGCTGCACACAGCTCTCCCATGACGCAGTGAGGAGCACTGAAAATTGTTGAACATTTGTTCTAAACACAGTGCCCAGCACTGTTTTATATTGCCCGAAACGGAGATTCATAATGTAACAGCCTAGGGTTTCCTATTGATGATCGGTTGGTGAAGCTGCACGCTGTTCCTCGTAGTGCAGTGCGCGGCGCTGCCAGTATTGTATAAAAAGAGAAGCTGTACTTGGCCGTTTGCTGTGGGTGCTGCTTGGTGTCACTCTGCTGTAGTACGTGCCACGCTGTTCTAGTGCGAAACCGTGTGCGGCGCGGTAAGTTTCAGCCGCTGTGGCGAGGGGTGAGTGTGTGCGTGGGCGTTTCTGTAGCTCGAAGTAGCGGGTTCGATACCGTCGGATGCATTTGCGAGCGTGAAGTGCAAGAAAAGTGCATGGATGGTTAGACTGAGATGCACGTTGATAAATCCCAACTCAACATTAACTCAATTGGGCTAGTATGTGCGGGATGCCAAGATAAGGAAAGGAATAAAGAACGGCCGGCCTGTTTGGGACGAGGGTATCAGTGGACCTAACAGAACTTCGCTGCTCGACCATGTTCCTGGATTGTAAGAGGCGGTGTCTTTCAACATCGAAGCTGTTCAAGCCAGCCATAATTTGCGTCCGTGTCACAAGAGGCCAGCCGCCCCGCCACGGTGGTCTAGCGGCTAAGGTACTCGGCTGCTGATCCGAGGGTCGCGGGATCGAATCCCGGCCGCGGCGGCTGCATTTCGATGGAGGCGAAATGTTGAGGCCCGTGTACTGTGCGATGTCAGTGCACGATAAAGAACCCCAGGTGGTCGAAATTTCCGGAGCCCTCCACTACGGCGTCTCTCATAATCAGAACTGGTTTTGGGACGTAAAACCCCACAAAAACAACAAACAAACAAACAAGAGGCCAGCCGCGCCGTAGCTGCAGCAACCAGAGACGCCACAGCTGCTGTAACACCTGGCATTGCCGCGCCTCACTACCGTGACATACGCCTACCTATGTCAAGGATTCCTCACATTTCATTGAACTTCTAAGAGGTGTCACCATCAACGACGACGAGGTTATGGTCTCTTTCGACGTAAAGTCAATGTTCACATGCGTGCCCATCGATTACGCAGTCCGATGTTCTAAGGACCTACTCGAAAACGATAAATCTCTGCCTACACGTACGCCATTCGAGACGCAAGACGTATGCCGCCTCCTGGAATTTTGCATGAAGAACACATATTTTATTTTCAACGGACGCTTCTACAAGCAGTGGTTCGAAACAGCGATGGGAGCTTCGGTTTCCGTGGTCTGTGCGAACATCTCCCTAGAAGCACTTGAAAATTCTGCTCTATGTTCGTAAAAGATGGCTCCGAAATTCTTTGTCCGCTGCGTAGATGGCTGATTTTGTGTGATCCATCGCCAAGAAGTAATGCCTTTCCTCGCGCATCTCAACTTTTTGTTCCAAGCATCCAGTTTACCATGGAACAGGAAAGAGACAGATTGCCTTCCTCGACGTCCACAGAAGGCAGTCTGCCAAAGGGTTTACAACCAGTTTGTATCGGAAGCCGACCAACAAGGGAGTAGATACCTGAGGTTCGACTCTGCGCATCCTATAGGACAAAAACGCTCCGTTTCGCTGCACCTTTCTCACACGCATCGCGCAGTCTGCTCTGAGCCTGGTCTGCGCAAGCAAGAGCTAGCCGTGGTAGCGAATAACCTTTCGCAAAAACGGCTACTCTTCACCGCTACTGAGTACTCGACAACTGCGGTCGTCAGTTTCTTGTCCTAAAGCGGTTCAGTGAAGAAGACAGACAAAAACGTGTTGCCGTCCCCTACGCACAAGGTATCAGTGAAGCTCTTGCAAGGGTGTTTGTAAATACGGCGTCAAAATTGCACACGTGCCAACGAATAGACTCAAGCAGAAGCTAGTGTGTGTGAAGGACCCCTTGGAAAAGTCAAGATTTCCAGGGGTTATCTACAGAGGTTATCTACCGTGCAAAGACTGCGACGCATCCTACATAGGTGAAACTGGAAATTTTTAAAGGAGACTTCAGCAGCGCCGGAGCAATGTCAGGAAAGGCAATCCAAGCTTGAACGCCTTGGTGGATCGTCACTTGACCATTTACCACGACATTGATTGGGATTCCGCAAGCATAATCGCGACAGAGAAGTGCCCATCGACACGGCTACTTTAGCATCTGTACGTATTCGAACATCTAAAAACGCGATTAACCGGTCGCGGTGTAATCTCATCGAGATATACGTGCGCACTCTGCGCCACCCAGCTCACAAATAGTCGCGCCCCCTTTGCACCCTCTTCATTGTGAATAAAGAGACCCGTAGCGGCCCCGAAACGTCATTATTTGTTCGTTTATTCTGTGACAAGGCGAGTGCCTGTTTATTTCTTACCATGACGTCATGATGAAGATGATCATGATTAGAAGGTGATTATGATGATGAAAACCAGGACCAGCCAAGTGACCAGCTTCGCTAGCCTTGCGCCACTAGTGCAACCTGCCCAAATTTTTTTATTACGACAGCAATTACACAGACACTTGAATGGGGTTTTTGTCGTCGCCGTCATGCCCAGTATATGTATATATATATATATATATATATATATATATATATATATATATATATATATATGCATATGCGATAGTTTGCTGAAACTAGACACTTAATATTCAAGTGACACTTTTGCGGGAACGTGTCACGCGGCATGTTCCCGCCAAAATCAAGTAATGCACTGTCGCGGACATGTTTGTTTTCGAGCTGGCTCCGCCGAGGAGGCCCGTGTATGCAAGTAGTGCGTTGTTCGCGTGGGTAGCTGCGGCAAACGTTGTTCTTATTACAGACGCGCGTCTTGGAGCTTCTTTCCGCCGAAGAAGCCCGTGCTTACACGTAGTTCCTCAGGAGAGGGCTCGATGCTCTCACCGGCTAGTCAACTACATCGCGTCGGTCGGCGACGGTGTTTGTACCATATGTTTCTACTGCGTAGCAGCGCCTTGATCCTGTGCTTCGCTCCAAGTGCCTAGCATTGTGTCGCAACGCCGGCAATGTCCTCGCCACGTAGCGCTCGAGCGAATGCGTTTACGAGTTCCGGAAGGAACGCGCTCGCTTGATGCTGCGCGATGTTTCTCGATGGCGCAAAGTGGGCAAACTTCACGCTGCTTAGCGCGGTCGCGTGGTGTGAAGCGCGTGTCAGAAGAAATCAACAAAACAATATGAGCCCGCAGCTATTCTGGGCCGTTGTCCCTGCCGCTCGACCGTCATCAGAACATCAGAACATCATCAGGTACATCAGAACGCTTGCTGAAGAGCTCCAGCAGAATGCTGCTCGAGCAGAAGCAAGGCGTGCTTTGCGTCTCATGTAATTCATTGCGACAATGTCATTCAAAGCACATTCGAGCAGGCACCCGCATCAACTTGCTCGCAAATGTGCTCTCGGGACCGCGCGTCCACGAGAAGTATGATGTACAGTGGCCCGCATCGCATACGAGGTCGACAGCAATCCAAGGCCTCTGCTCATGTTTGCCTTTACTATCTTCCCCCATGCCTTAAAGTGAGGACTTTCTTCTATGCTCAATTTCCACCGCGTGGTACACACGCAATGCTGATCGTACAGCAGCAACATGGAGCGTATGAATAACCGTTGACGGCCTGCCAACGGGCGCCGTTTTTCATCAGTACCACTCTCCTGCAAGCAGCATGTCGAGGTTATGCATTCCCACCTTGCGATTCTGGTCACGCCTAAGCCCACCTGCATGTTTGCTTAAAAATTTCACATTCACTACAGTTCGGATTGCCCCCGAAGCTGCTAATCTTCGTATATTATATCATTCATTGTTCTCTCATTCATTGCTTCGCCCTTCTGGCGAAACTGTGACTTCTTTCTTCCCGAACTTTCCGCCCTCTACGGCTCCTGCATAGGACAGACGAGGGAACAGCAGCATGTTGATCAGAAACGTATTCGTCAGCTTGCATTGTGGTCGTAGGTGATGTTTTCGGGTGCAACAGATTTGACCTATTTGTAGGTAGCCGAGTGATCACAGCTGATTCAGAGCTTACACGCAACGTAGGAGACCCCTGGCATCTTTATTGGCACGATGTCCGTACGGCGCATCACCTCGCGCAGGAAGTGAACTTGAGCACGAAGGGACGCGACAACACGGGCTTGTTTCTCGAGTTCACTAGAGTGGTCCTTACGAAGGCGCTCATTCTTTTCACGAAGTTGATGATTGATTTGTGGGGTTTAACGTCCCAAAACCTGCTCTGATTATGAGAGACGCCGTAGTGGAGGTCTCCGGAAATTTCGACCACCTGGGGTTCTTTAACGTGCACTGGCATAGCACAGCACACGGGCCTCAACATTTCGCCTCCATCGTAATGCAGCCGCCGCGGCCGGGATTCGATACCACGACCTTCGGATCAGCAGCCGAGTGCCATAACCACTAGACCACCATGGCGGGGCGGTAATAACGTTACTACCATGACACTTGCTACTAGCTTTACTACATACAGGTTAGTAACTGAAGTTGATTGATTTGTGGGGTTTAACGTCCCAAAACCAGCTCTGATTATGAGAGACGCCGTAGTGGAGGTCTCCGGAAATTTCGACCACCTGGGGTTCTTTACCGTGCGCTAACATCACGCAGCACACGGGCCTCAACATTTCGCCTCCATCGAAATGCAGCCGCCGCGGCCGGGATTCGATCCCGCGACCTTCGGATCAGCAGTCGCTGAGGATTGCGAATACTTCTAGCGCGTCGAGGAGGAGGCGTCGTAGACCGGCCTAATCGCCACCAAGGTCATCCGAAGTCAGGCAAGAGGAGGACGAGGAGGAACCGGTTAATAATAATAATAATAATAATAATAATAATAATAATAATAATAATAATAATAATAATAATAATAATAATAATAATAATAATGGTCTTTGCGTGCAAAAATAACGCTATTATGAGGCACCCCATTTGGTGGAGGGCTGCGGAAATTGAGGGTCAGCAGGTCCGCGACTCATTCAAGCCCGATTGTCCGTATTGCGGAGATGCTTTCTGCACTTTAGAACATATGCTCCGGCGATGCCCTTCGTTAAAGGGGAACTCCGGCGGTTTTCTTCACTATGTTCCGATATTAACGTTTTCCAATGATACTGATAGCCCTGTAGCGGACACGATAGTTCAGTCTGTTCAGAAACTCACCAGTAATTTAAATAACCGACTGAAAGGCGTGTTCAAACGGAAACCGAAACGGGTAGACGTTTCTGTCAGTGTATGCGATGACCCCACAACCTTTCCGCCATCAGAAATATGGAGCTGGTGTCCGTAAAATGATAGTGGCGAGGTCATCCGATGATGTATTCAGTTATGCCAGCTTTCCTGAACTTGAAAGGGACGATTTGAGCGCTGAAGTATTGCCGTTTTGCTTTAGATGGCCCGCTGGCTCAGTTAGGCAGTGTTGAAGGTGATGACGTCAAAAACACAGGGTAGGTCGTGCGGGAATCCGCTAAAAAAATTTTAAATTCATAGTAGGAAAACAAAGTGACTTGCAACCACCTGGCTTGGCATATGTTATTACAGTACCGTGGGGAACATCTATTGAAAATTTCATTGATATCCGTGGACACTGAAAAATCGCCGGTGCTGCCCTTTAAGGGACCACGATCACCTCACCACGGAAGCGCTTAAGAGCTCCGAGCTCACCGCTCAGCTACGGGCCGTCCAGAGGGCCCACGACGCGGCGGTCAGACAGGGCCTGCCCGTCGCGACGTGGCTCCTCTCCTGTAAGCGTTTTTCGGGGTCGCTTAAAACCAGAATAAAGTTCATTGTCTGTCTGTCTGTCTCTCTGTCTGTCTGGTGTTCCTTAACGTGCACTGGTGGAACCCACGTTTATTTGGTCAGCAGCACAGCACCGCAGCCGTGTATGTATGGATGTATGTAGTATGCGTGTAAAGTACTTCTTTGGTGTCATAGTGACATGTACTTTGACACCATTTATATATATATATATATATATATATATATATATATATATATATATATATATATATATATATATATATATAGTCTGCGGCATGCCAGTAGGCGATACATTCTGTAAGCGCGGGGTAGTTTCGCACTCCCTGTGTGCCACGTGATCATGCATCGGACTAATATGCAACCGATTACAAGTAATGATTATTCGCAATCGCCCGTACCTTTTGCCCTTCTTGTTTAGCACTTAATTCCTTGACATGGAACGGCAACCATCATCATAAGCAGGTTTCGATTACTACCGTATCCAATTACATATAGCCAG